>JAJJWW010016761.1:0-346867 GCA_023531295.1 Papaver armeniacum
GAATTACCATTTTTGCCAATGATCTCGCTTGCATGCTCTGGGAATCTTTTGTGCTTCCTGATCCCAGGGTTAAGCGTAAAATATCCGACTCGAGATTACGATTATCGGTATTCCCTCTTTCTTCTTCTAGCTCTTCCGACGAGGATTCCAAGGCTTCTAAATCAAGAGCTAGGGTTACTAAGAACTGCGGAGCGGAGCCTCAGCTGCAGACCCTTTGAATGAACGAAGGGTCACTTTGCCGAACTCGTGAAACAGAAATGCTTCTCGAGGGATTGATGAAAAAGAGGCTCGTCAGCCGTGGATGTGGATCGAATCCTGACAGCAAACATACAAATGGATCAAGAAAGAGAAGGGCGCGATTCTGACCGGGAGGCCTGCCTCGACTCGATGTTGATGTCTTCTGAAAAGAGGATACATGGGAGGCAACGTAGTGTAAGATTAAGCCCGATCGATACTGAACGAGAGTTCCGAAGACCACGAAGCTAAATTGAAGCCTCAAATTGAAGCGGAAGAGGACCTTCCGAACTCGATGATGATGATCCCGGCTTATCCGAACTCCATCGGCCGCCGATTCCCGACGAAGAGGAAGATAGCTGGATGACAACTCGACGACTCGGTAGCGAGAAGAATAGGCAGACGACGTAGGTTCGACTGCATTCTGATGAATCCGATGAGTAGCTTTATTTCCATCTTCTTTTCTTTTTAAACACTTGAATGTTCCTCGGGCTTAGTAGTAGACACTTTCCTCGACGATTCGAACGACTTTTGCTTCAGTATTTACTATTTTGTTAATGGTGATTCCTTCGACTGAATGAAATGAACCAACGCTTCATTCGCTTAAATCTACTGGGCGATCTCTTTCGATGATCTTCGTCTTGTCTTATCTTATGAGTAAGATAGGCATAACACTGAGTTAAGAGACTCATTGACACGTACAAAGTTGTGTGGCTTTTCTTTGACTAAGTGTCATGGATGGGTACCCTAGCTGCTGCTATTTTCCTCCGGCGTCTTCAGAGATTAACCTTTGAAACTCGTGGCTCTCGTTGAAATCAGAATCGAATTGACTATTCACGTAAGATAAACCTCCACCGTGTCTACTATATATTTTCAAGGGGCTTTGAGTCTATCATTTACACGAATATTTCTTCCATTCCCGAAGCCGGGCCCATCGTCCGCAGAATTCTTGATCATACCCCTGTTGGTCACGCTTATGTCGTAAGCAAACAGAGCATTTCTCTTCTCAAAATGATCCTCGCCGGCGTGAAATACAGTCAGCCCATTTCAGCAAGTTGTATCTCTTTTTCCATTTTTGTCCGATCTATGATTGTTGATCATAAGAAAACGATTTATCGCAGGATAATCGAAGAATTCTTTCTTCTCATACTTCGCGGCCCGGGCGAATCGCAGGAGCTCCTCGCCCGTGATGGGGGCCGGCTTCGCGGCCGAGGCCGGGTCATCTCTGTAAGTAATCTTATAATTTTAAGATTCACCGTGCTCCATTTCGGTGAAATCAAATGCTCCTTCATTTCATCGTCAAAGCGGACATTCGTGCCGTGGTCGACGCTGGACAAAGCAAGGAGTGGAAAGTCCGTGACTCGTAGGTCGGGAGGCCGAGGACAAGAACATGCGACGTGCTGCCGAAGACTGCGTAGAATCCATGGAGGTAGTGGAGACAAGTGTTCATGCTCGTGAATATCCCATGGCTGGGACTCGCATTCGAAGCCCTCTTGCCTGGGCCACTCTCCCGACTGTTCGAAGTGGTCGGCGGATCTCGCTATTCCCCAATGTTACTGCGACCTCTCGTATACCAAGATCCTGAAGCAGTACGGCCACATCGCCCGCGGTAAGGCCGGAAAGGCTTTCTTTCCTAACCTTTTAACCACGTGAGGCCGGGTTGTGGCCGAATCACCGAGTGAAATGTGAACCAAGATAAGGCGTACATGATGTCAAGAAACCAGCGAGCTATATAAATGGGATGAGATGATCTCAAATCGCGAGACCTCGCGATTTGCATCGTGAGTCAAGCCTATTGCTCGACTCGAGAGATAATCAAGATCTCGCAAGGCGGCTGAGGCCGCGATCGCGATTTCCACTACCACCGCTTTATTGGAGGAGGAGAAGATACCGGCTCGGGAACCCCGCCAGTGGCCGAGAAGCGCAAGCTCGAAGATTTGAAGGTAAAGACTTGGATCTCTCGTAAGAAACTCGACAAAGCTTCTTATAGGGATTATCCACCTGGCCGATGGTATTTGCTCTGAGTGAGCATTTATGATTGTTGTTTTCGTTTTGATGTTTTAGGGCTTCTTTCTTCAGGTAGGATGGGATTGATTTGATTTTTGACGATGAGGGAAAATTTTTGTTCATTTATGGAACGTGTTAACGAACAAGGGAGTATTTTGCGTGGTCTTCTGGAAGAAAATAAATTACATTCGAAATGTTTGAAATGTATGTAATCGATGAAAAGGTAATTGTCTTTTTATGGATTATGGCACAATGTGCCTCGAGCCATTTGGCGTTGATTATATTTCCCTTCCACTCCTCCATTAACAAGCTCTAAGATCTTGTAATATCCACTGCAGACAATCGCCTCGATGACTACATATGGCCCTTCCCATTTATGGAGAGAATTTTGGGTGGGCGGACATGTCTCGTCGAATATGCTTCGCTCGTCTTTAACACCGAGGTCTCCCACTTGAAATGTTCGAGGTCTTGCCGTTTCGTTGTATGCTCGGGAGATCCTTTGTTTGCACGCTTCTACATATTTTTCCACCTCGGCCTCTCCTTGACCTCGAGCATGTCTAGTTCGGGCAATTCTTGAGTTTGGATATTTCGGCTTCATCCCTATCAGTACTCCATCGGACGCTGGCAATCCTTTTTGGCCGAGGCGAATTCCCGATTTCTCGCCGGCAAGTATGGGCGCCGGCCCCGTGGACAAGATAATATGGCGGGAAGTCCCGATCGAACTCCGCGCTGGCTCGGATAAGCCCATAAAGCCAGGGGTAACTATTCAGGCGCTTAGATCGAGGATTATCATATGGATCGTCTCGCCGAGAACTCCGATCAAAGCTTTGCTGGTACTCTCTCGCTTGTCCGCTTCCCTCGGGGATAATACGGCGTGAGAAAACTTGTGGCTGACGCCGTATTCCGAGCAGGCCTCGGCTACGTGCTTCAAGGCGTGCGTCAGGAGTCCCATTATCGGGTGACGATGTGTTTGGGAACGCCAACTCGCAGACACATGTGATTCTCTGCCGAAGTCCGCAACTGCGACTCCAAAGTGGTGCTTCAAGAGAATAGCTTCAACCCATTTGGCAAAAATACCGATCGACAGCGATGTATGTATTCATGTCGCTGCAAGACAGTCGATTGATCTTTCCAGATGTATTATCCAAATCTCACCATAGATAAGGCCATGGACTCATTCACTTAATTCAACGGAAGACAAAGTGGAGTGTGAATGAGGCATAGCATGGACTATCGGCATTACGACACCTTTGAACGTGCGTGTGCCGTGCATCGTCTTCCAATGGTTGGCCACCGAATATTTCTCATGAATCCGGAGAAATAATTTCCTTTTTCCTTGATGTTCTCCATCATGCAGCCTCCTTCGCAATGGTTGGCGATTTCATGCTCTGCCTAAGCATCTCGCAGATTCGCACCAAAGTTTCTTTTTTTTATGCGTATAAGATTCCATCAAGAAAGAGCAAATCTCTTAGCCCTTTGAATGAGTTTCGATGGTTTCTTTCTTTTTCCCAGATTTGCAATTCATATCATTCCGAGATATTTGAGATGGGTTGCTCTCTCTGCATCCCTGTGCCATGGGCGGGTCGTGCCGCGTTCTGGGCGACGAGGAGGCGTTTGACAACCGGGAGATGACTTCGCAGAACTCTTGATTGAGTTTCCATGGAAGGCCGCGAGTATCCCGATTCTTTCAAGATTTCGTATGTGTTAGCAACATCTCCGGTGTCCGTACGGCATGCTCTCTTTCATGCCGTGCGCGCTTGAGTCATGTTCAGTCTCGCCATGGTCATTCTTGGGCATCAATGATAATGACCCACCGGAGTTTCGATAGTACAACGCTCACTATGAAGTAAGAAATAATTTTTCAATTCCTTCTTAAACCTGACTTTCCCTTCGACAGAGAATCCGCTCGACCTCGTGGAAGAACAGGTGCTCGCCAATCATCTGGCTTGAGTCATCTCTCAACTCTGAGCGAGCCGATGAGGTGTCTAAAACACCTAATTTGGGTATCTCGGGTATTTATGCTTTCTTTGGCTATTTTTCGTGTGAATGGTGGATCTTATGTTCGCTTTGAGTTTTGATAGGTGTTTTGGAGTCATTCAAGTAAAAAGGAAGTGGACGCTTTCAAATTCAAGAGATTCCTTCATCATCACCCTGGGAGACAACGAAAAGACGAAGCCGCTCGGCGAAAGAACCAGGTCATCCCGAGATTCGTGTGATGAAGTCACGATGCAAAACAAGAATTAAGGCTTAAAAAAGAGCAAAATGGTCGTTGCAAGTGATATCGGCACTCCTACCCACGTCAAGGGGTAGTCGGTTTGTTAAGGGGTGGATTTTCTTAAAGGAACCAAGCTAAAGGGAGTCAGTACCACGCACTCGAGGGGTTAGTCACTTTCGTAAGCGGCAGGCGGCACCCGGCCATTAGTCTCAGTGGCTGCCAACCTTACCATCTTCTTTCCCGCTCACCGTATCACGACGAGTTCCCCGCTCAATCTCTTTACGGCTTCGTGATCGAATATAGTTGCTTTAATGTGGATTTTGGCGGCCCGAGCTGAATATGTAGCAGTCGAAGTGATGAACGTGAAGTCCAAAGACACGGGTTATTAATCTCAAACGCGAGTCTGGAGCTGGCGAAGCCGATGCGAAGATTGACGGATGATCGGTGGGGGTGGATCGAAGGAGAGGTATGGTGTGCGGCTATCGTCAATGCTCGCCAGGATTTACGTCCCCAGCTGATGAGGGACTTAGCTAGTGGTTTGCCGCCTATCGATGGAAGTGACGCAAGAAAGTGCATGAAGCGAGAAGTGATGTTCTGGAAAGTTTGAGTCTCGTGATCGACGGCCACTTATGCTTGGCAGGGAAGGGAGTTTGAATTCCTTCATCTCGTGAAGTGATTGATCACGTGATCGCGGATGCCGTTATCTCGTTGGTGGTAGGAGCCTATTGACGACAAAGGCCGCCGCCGTGGAGATGGTTCAAGGGGGGTTAAAGCTCTGAAAAGGCGCAGAATGTATTAACGGGACCGCGAGAGAGCAAACGGAGAATGGTGTCGTCGGCCGCGCTCGATGCCGGGTGGATGCCAGCCCACGCATGGACCGAGTAAGGTGGGGTTACAGGTTTGAGCTTGGACTCGGAGCCAGCCAGTAGCTAGAGGTAGCCTAACAGTGGAAGGTAGAATACATGGGATGTCGTTATGGTCGAGCCTGCAGTAGGCAACGTGAGACGGAACGAGTTGAGTCCTGGGTCTCGCCACTGATAAGCAATGGTTCAGCCGATGATCGGGATGAATGATTGTAGAGTCGGTGGTCAAGCAGGTGACGGGTTTTGATGGACAGTACGGCGGACATAGTGGCAGTTGCTGCGACGGAGTTCGACTGCAGCTGATGCCGGGCGAGTGCTCGGGTAGGATCTCAGTGGACCGAGTTTGGATCGTGGAACGAGAGTAACAAGATGTGGTGGCCGCTTACTCGTGGTTGTGAACAAGGACTTCAGACATGGAGCCACTGCCTGCTATCACGATGGTCTCTGTGTATGATTTCGGGGGGACTGTTAGGGAGGTAGAGATGCTGGCAGGCAGACTGAGGAGCTTAGTCTAAGCTTGGATAGGAGAGCTGTTTGCGCAGAGTCTCTATGGTGAGACTTCGGTTGTGACCATTCATGGCAACGACGAGAGCAGTTAAAGTAAGTCGCAGTACTCTGTGCTCAGTATGCAGAAAGTACATCTAACGCATCGAGTGGAGAATTATTCTCGCGCGCGAAAGTTTATTCTTTTTGGCTTCTCTACTTTATTCTAGGGTTTTACAACATGAAGAGTCTTCTTTTTCTTCTTGTTATGAACTCCTTGAATATGAGTACCTAAGTTTATTATTGGTTATGGAATAGTTGGATTTCACATAATATGATTCTTTGATTCAATATATTAGTTTTGTCTCATAATTATCGTTTGCAATTCTCTGGAAATATTGTTTTATGATTGATTGATTGTTTTGTCAAGTTGCAAATTGGTAGAACTTCTAATCACATCTAGTGCTAGTTTAGGGTTTATTATACGTAAAAGTGATATTCCTTGAATACAAGTAGCATAATATGATTATGGTTTGTAGTGATATATTCTTATGATCATATGTGAATCGTAACCTTTGTTAAATTGAATTAGTGCGCTTTCCACGTTCAATTGCTTTGATTGGCCTGATTTCATAGAACTTAACGCATCTAGGGAATTAAACTTGATTAGTGCTTTTACACGTTAGGTTGTTCCTTTAGGTAGAATTCATATTCGCATCTTTTAATGTGTTTGTTGATGACATGAGACGGTTTATGGATATTCTTGCGATCAAGGTATTCTAGGGTCTTTGATAAAAGTTGAGATTAAATATCAATTCTAGTTATTGTGAAAAGCATGTTATTGAATGAAAACGAAATCCTTAACCAATATCTCTTCTATCTTATTTGTTTGCTTATTTGTTTCTTTGCTTTTATATTTATTTTACTTTCATATAATCAGAAAACTCCCGGTGATTTATATAGGAAACCAAAACAACTTGACAACCTAGACCTCTCTGTGGGATCGATCCTTTCTTGCCCTTGCTATATTTATATTTTGAGTAGTAAGAAAGTGTAATTTATTTTTGACGCTTACGACAGCGATCAAATTTTGGCGCCGCTGCCGGGGAGGCAGCGGTTGTTAATTGTTTTTGGTTTCTTATTTTTGTATTTAGTTTTTGTTTTATTTTATTTTTTTTATTTTCTGGGTTTTAACCTTGGTTTGAGAATTATTTCAGGTGCTTATTTCTATGGAAGGAGCATATTGGAACAACGGATGCGGTTTTCAACAACCTCAACAATACGAAAACTACCAATTCCATGGATATAATCAAAACCAATTCATTGGTTATGACCAATATTCCATGGAACCTTATGGTTTTCCTCAACAACCTTATGGCGGGGAACAACAACAAGGATGGGAGGATTCATATGTTTGTGAACAAAAGGTCTCTAACTTTATAGATAAAGTTTCCAACTTTTTACAAGAGGAATTTCAAAAAGCTAAAGAGACTACAAACGAGCAACTCCAAGAACTTCGTGAAGGTATGACTATCTTGCGAAGAGGCATTGATCAATACAAGGAAGATATGGATAATTCTAATGTGCATATGGTTTGTGATGAATATTTGATTGATGCTAATGTTGAAAAAGGCCAATCCTTGGATACTTTCGTGGATAATTGTGTAGTTAACTCAACTCTTGATCTTAATAATGATCATTCACCTATTCAAAAGGATGAGTTAGAGATTAACAACACTAAATTCAGCGAGGAACAATCTTATGTTGACTATGATAGTGACGGTGATTATGATATATTGCTTGAAACAACTCATGGTGACGTCTCCGAGGAGTCTTTTTGGGATCAAGATGAATACGAAGAGGAATATGTTGACACTTGTGTAGATTACTCAAGCATTGATCTTAATAATGATCAAGAGCCTATTCAAAGGGTGGAGCTTGAGGATGATGCATTTTCGAGTGTTCTAAAAAAGTTTCTTATGATAAAATTTGGATCCGCAAAAGAGTATGTGCCTTACAACAAAGAGGAATATGTTGAGAATGTGACCGTTATGACCAATATTGTGGAAGACCCAATTGAGCTTGCAAATGATTGTAATGATAATGTTTATGTCGATACTTTGGTTAAGGCAGAAACGGACGAAGAATGGTTGCAAGGTTTGATAGAGGACCATGATATAAAAGAGGTGAATAATTCACTTGAATTTTTCAAGGATGAAGAGGATTCCGTGATACAAGAGATTGTGAAAGGTTTATCTAACCCTTTGCCTATTGTTTCTTCTCCTTTACCTCTTATTGGTTTGAATGTATGTGCTTCGAGAATATTGTTGAATGACTTTGTTTCTCGTTTTCCGCCATTAGAGAAACTTGATTCTCATACTATGCAGGTTATGGAACCAGAAACCGTGGAGGTACCCGACTTCTATATTCTTTATACACTTCCAAGTGTGGACAAGAATAAGTGTGGGGGAAGTTTTTTTCGGTTCATAGCTTCACTTTTGCTTTATTGTACTAATATTTGTGTGAAGCTAGTGTTTGCAAAACAGGTTCTATGGAAGGATCCCCAACTTTTCCGATTATTGGTGTATGGGGAATGAATCTTACAAGAAGCTAAGTCGGGCCGTCGACTTTAAAACAAGCGCTAAGTGGGAGGCAACCCACCGGTTTTGTATCTCTTATCCTTTTGCATTTTATTTTTGTTTCGTTTATTTATTTTTTTTACTGTTTTCATATCATATTTGCATCCCTATGTTTAATTTCATTGAGTCCGTAATCTATCTTAGAAGAGAATTATGACGAATACCTTTTCGTCAGAAAATTTCAGACTGCGCGTAGTTCAGTCCAGAGACCATAACTGTCAGACCGTTTATCAAAACACTGTGAAATTTTGACACTGTGTAGAAAACACGTAGGTGAACAACTTTTGTGAAATGGAGTTTTTCCAAATTCCTTACCAATTTGCACAGTTTTTGCGTTTTATCTGCTGTTACGTCAGAATTCAGAACTTTCGGTTTTACACATTGAGGACAATGTGAAGTTTAAGTGTGGGGGAGCATTTATATGTTTGTATAGTTTGTTTTAGTGTGTTTTAAAAAAAAAAGAAAAAAAAGAGAAAAATAGAAAAACCAAGAAAAAAATTTGTGCTTTTTGAACTCCGAAATCTAGAAACTTGTGCCTTTAGGATGACACCATTAGTGGATGGAACCATTTTGAATGCAGGAGTTGAGGAACCAATTAACTAAAAGGGAAGAATATAGCTCAGAAATCACGAATTAACATGATAGTTGTTACCATATCTCGGAATATCACCATATCACATTCTATTTTTATTTTTCCATATTTATCTATTGTTCTCTAAGTGCTTTGGTGGGTCACTAAAAATCGACGTGTTATTACTGTTAGGATGAAATAGAGTGATTGAGTTACTACAAAAAAAAAAAAAAAAAAAAAAAAATTGAAAAAAAAAAAATGAAAAAATATATATATAAAAAAAAAAAACCGACCAATTAGACCAAAACGGAAAAAAAAGAAACTTGGGAATAGCAGTATGTGTGAAACGTAGTCCCCTGTCTCCGTCGCCTAAACAAGCGTGGAATGCGGGATCCAAGGCAACTATCATATACGTGTTGACAAGGAAGCATGCGCTTGGATCCAAAAGATCTAATCATGCCGTCTAAAAAAAAAAGAGAAATTGGATCCAGTTTGATCCAATCATATAAAAAAAAAAAAAAAAATTATTATTGTGTTGAATAAAGTCACTCTTGGTTCCCTTGTATATGCCAATTGATTTGATGTAGCATTCAGCACTAAGTAGCTCAATCCAATAGGATTAGGTTCATCTTAGCAGTGACCTTGATGACAGATATGGGAAACATCGAACACTTGTGAATATTCGCCAACATCTACATCTATATCCATCTTCTTAATCTTTTCATTGTGATTGTGGTTTGTTAGTTTCCGAGTATTGTGGCTTGTTCGACTATCTAATTAGAGTTTATTTACTAATATATGAATTGAATTTGCAAGGTACCTCCTCCTGTAGTCATTTTGGATTCGTTCATTGATTTGTCACAATTAGACGGAGTTGGAAATATAGGTTTTGTAGGTATATCTCTAGTAAACCTTCACGAGACTATAACTCGTCCACTAGGGACACCTAGGGGTTTAAAGGCTTGTTATTTATGCTAAAATTAACCGTAGCCTCGACGAGACGGAGTTGTTGTATTTTATTGTTTTATTTGATTTGCTCGAGGACTAGCAAAGTCTAAGTGTGGGGGAATTTGATAGGTGTAGAATACACCGTATTTTCTATGAAGAGTTTACGCTTTCTTTGCTATTTTTCTTGTGAATTATGCACTTTACGTGTGTTTTTGAGTTGTTAGGTACTCTGGAGTCGCACGGAGGAAAAGAAGGAGAGAATTACTCTGTTGAGCCAAAAGGGCAAAATAGTCATTTCATGGGCGAACATTATCTGGAGCCCAGTCATGGTTAAGGGGGTTGATAATAGGGTGCCCCTTATCACCTACTAGTGGATGCATTTATCTGTGGGGTGTAACCATCCAACCCAAGCTACACAAACCTGGATCGAAGGCTATCTTTATTTCCCAAATCATTTTTCACTTTTCCCATAAACCAACAGAGAAGCAGCTGCTGCTATTAAATTTGTCCGAGAGATTTAGAGATGAAAGTGGAGAGTGAAATCGATGGAGAAAGAAGATTAAACTCGAGCTGCAGCTGGTGGAAACGGAAGATGAAGAAGAATTGATAGAGTTGCTGAGTAACGATGGGTGTTTGAATCTGAGGATTGAAGAAGAGTCGCCACAGATCGATTCTGGGTTCTTGAAGATGAGATCGATGATGCTGGTGATCAATTAGAGTTCAAATGGAATGGGTGTTGCTGCAGTAGATCGAAACACAGAGAGGAATCGATGCTGCAATTGATTCAGAGAAGAGCAGATTGGGTTTGAGAAAGAATTGCTCGATCTGTGATGAGCAAACTTGAGGTTCTGGTGATAAACAAAGATGGGTTTGAAGGAAAATGAATTGGGTTCGATTCGAGAAGAGCAAGAGCAAAGATTGAGAAGCAGGCAAGCCAAGGTAATAATGCTGTTGGTGGATCGAGTTGCCGATTCGAAGCTAAGAAGGGATTGCAATTGCAGATCGAGTGAGTGCTGTGGATGTCGAGATTTAAAGGGGATTTGGAGAACAGAAAATGGTGATTGAAGTTGTTGTCGTGGATTCTGTTGATTTGAAGAGGAAGCAAGGGTTTATGAAGATGTTGGTGCTATAGCAGAGAGAAGAAAATGATTTCTGGGTCGAGTCTCTGAGTTGAAGGAAGAGAGTCAGACAATGATAGCAAGATTCAGGTGGATTTTTACTGAAATGGGGTAATGGAAGTGCTCCCTGTGTCTTAAGCTATCTTGCCAGAATTGATGATGGGAATGTTTTACAGGGCTCAAGGTTAGGCTGGAGTAGAAATGGCCTGACTGAGAAGGAAGTGGCAGTGGCAGCTGTGATTGGAATTGGAGCTGGTATTAGGCCTGAGGTAGAATTTGGTAGTTCATTGGCAATGGAGAACAGGCAGTTGGAGTGGTTCAGCAGATGGGTTGTGGCAATGGCTAGGATTGGCTGTGCCTGTGACAGAATGGCTCAAGGTTGTGCAATTGTAGGCAGCATTGATGAGGATTTGAAGCTTATGGAACTGTGACTGATGGTCTAACATATGAAGGTGGTACTATTTGGAGTTTGTTGCAGGGCAGGAGTCAGGGTTGTGCTGATGCAATGGGTTACAATGGTGAATGTCTGTGACAATGATGTTGGTGTTATGAGATGTAAGTTGCTGAGAATGGAGATGGAGCTGCTACTGTGACAGATACCTGAGATAGAATGGGTTTGAGGTGAGAAAGCAGCTGGTGGTATTGATTTGGGGATCAAGCAATCCTGCATAGGTTTAGTCCGGGTGGAGTGCGGTGAGGGATGTCCGGGGGATTGATTGCAGGGAATGGATGCTTGTAGTCACTGAGCTAATGTTGCATGTTTGCTTGTGGGAAGTGGCTCTGAGTAGGTTGAGTCTGCCGCTGCAATTGAAGAGCAATGGGGCGCTGAGGATTTGGGGTTACAGTCATGAAACTCAGTGAAGGAGTTGTCAGTGGTGGTATTCAATGAGATGAAGTGCAGGATGGTTTGTGGTTATGCAGGTGGTGGTCATGGGCTTAACTAAAATTGCAAATGAAGGCTGGAGTTGTTGCAAGTAATGGCGGTGGCGAGAGAGAATGGCTAGGACTGGCAATGATAGTGCGGCTGACATGACCATAATGGATGGGGGTTGAGTTTAGGCTTGCAATGGCTCTTGACAAGCCCGGTCGATTGAGTTAGCCCCAACTCGGAGCTTACCTGTGTCTAACTCCCGAACCGAGCAACTGCGCTCGATGAGTTCACCCCGACCGGTTTGACCCGATCCGACTCAGCATTGACCCGACCGATCCGACCCGTTGACCGGTGGTCGGGCGGACTTTGCCGGTCACCTGAGGTACTTTCCGGCGACTTTTCCGGCCGGATTCCGGCCATAATCCCAGTTTTCCGGCGAGCGTTTTTGGGACAAAATTTCTACACGGGTTTCTCTCTCTCGTGGGCCGGGTGAATTTCCAACTAATGGACTTTGAAGACAAAACCTAGTTTTGGAAGGAGTGGAGCTATAAAAGAGAAGACTTTTCTCAGACCACGTTTTATTATTCTTTTTGGCTTCTCTACTTTGTTCTGGGGTTTTACAACATGATAGAGTTTCTTTTTCTTCTTGTTATGAACTCCTTGAATATGAGTACCTAAGTTTATTATTGGTTATGGAATAGTTGGATTTCACATAATATGATTCTTTGATTCAATATATTAGTTTTGTCTCATAATTATCGTTTGCAATTCTCTGGAAATATTGTTTTATGATTGATTGATTGTTTTGTCAAGTTGCAAATTGGTAGAACTTCTAATCACATCTAGTGCTAGTTTAGGGTTTATTATACGTAAAAGTGATATTCCTTGAATACAAGTAGCATAATATGATTATGGTTTGTAGTGATATATTCTTATGATCATATGTGAATCGTAACCTTTGTTAAATTGAATTAGTGCGCTTTCCACGTTCAATTGCTTTGATTGGCCTGATTTCATAGAACTTAACGCATCTAGGGAATTAAACTTGATTAGTGCTTTTACACGTTAGGTTGTTCCTTTAGGTAGAATTCATATTCGCATCTTTTAATGTGTTTGTTGATGACATGAGGAGGTTTGCGGGATATTCTTGCGATCAAGGTATTCTAGGGTCTTTGATAAAAGTTGAGATTAAATATCAATTCTAGTTATTGTGAAAAGCATGTTATTGAATGAAAACGAAATCCTTAACCAATATCTCTTCTATCTTATTTGTTTGCTTATTTGTTTCTTTGCTTTTATATTTATTTTACTTTCATATAATCAGAAAACTCCCGGTGATTTATATAGGAAACCAAAACAACTTGACAACCTAGACCTCTCTGTGGGATCGATCCTTTCTTGCCCTTGCTATATTTATATTTTGAGTAGTAAGAAAGTGTAATTTATTTTTGACGCTTACGACAGCGATCACATTTGTTAAGAAATTGTACCCACACCATAAGACTGCTACTGTTCGGTAGTCTATTCAAACCTTTAAGCAGAAATTAGGTGAAAAACTTCATGATTATGTAGAAAGGTTTAGTGAATTGTTATACCAAGTGTCACATCACGGCTTTGAAAAAGCCCATATGGCCCAAATTTTATATGAGGGCCTTGATAGTGAAACCCGTATGCAGGTAGAAACAATTAGTGGTGGAGAATTTACACATCAAGACCCAGATGAATGTTTTGACGAGTTCATCGAGTTAGCTAAGAAGACTCGTCAATGGGCTTCAATGAGAGAACCAGAAATACCTAGAAATCCTATCCATAGGATCGATAGAGTTGATTATGGGTCAGATATTCTTAGGCGTCTAGAAGCCTTAGAAATGAATCAAGGGTCACACCATACTAGATATGAAGAGCAAGCCCATGCTCTTTATAACAACTCTAGGTTTGAAAACCGTCAGAGATTTGATCCATATTCCGATACTTATAACCCTGGTTGGAGAAACCACCCGAATTTCTCTTGGTCTAAGGGCCAGAGTCAAGGTCAGTCTAGTGTTTCCCAGGCTCTCTCAGGTTTTGGGTATACTAAGAACCATTTAGGGCCAGATCGTGATCGTAACCCGTTTCGGATAAAAAAATCATGAGCTTAGAAGAGTCTCCGACCATCTTATCTCATAACACCTGCAGAGTTTAAGCAAACGGTTGAGAAAGGTTTCTGGTGGAAAACTCTCGGCTATTTCAGAGCTAAAAAATCAGGTTAGTATAATTGCAGAATTCTTGAGCGAAAGAGAAAGGAAAAGTCCCCCAGTCAACCACTACCCAATACTAGAGCAATTCATGAAGTATCCTCTAGAGAGAAAGAGTTCAATCATGTGAACTCTGTAACAATCCTTAGGAGTGGTAAAACGGTAGACAATAAGGTATCCATGCCTAATAGTGGACATACTGTAGATCCACCTTCTAGTTCCCAAGATGAGCCCCAGAAGGAGCCATTAACTGAAGAGACTGATAAAATTTCTAGTGATGCCAATGTGGTTCCCGATAGGTCTCATTTTGTGCCCAGAGCCCCATATCCTCAGTTGTTAGCTCCAACAAAGAGATAGTCGACTTTCAACAAAATAATGGAAATATTTAAGCAGGTAAACATTAACATCCCTTTATTAGAAGCAATTAGGCAAATACCTGCTTATGCCAAGTTTCTTAAGGATCTTTGTACTCGAAAACGTAAGCTTAATGTCCATAAGAAAGCCTTTTTAGCTGGTCAGGTAAGTTCAATCCTTCTGAACCAAACAGCCCTCAAGTATAAAGACCCTGGATGCCCGACCATATCTTGTACGATTGGTAATCACACGGTTGATAAAGCATTACTTGACTTAGGAGCCAGTGTTAACCTACTCCCATACCATGTGTACACTCAGCTAGGTCTTGGTGAGTTGAAACCGACTAAAATGACCCTACAATTAGCTGATAGGTCTGTCAAAGTACCTCGTGGTGTCATAGAGGATGTACTGATTGAGGTTGATAAATTTATTTATCCAGTGGATTTTTTTGTTCTAGACACTCAACCTGTTCAGGATCCTAGTGCTCAAATACCGGTGATTTTAGGTCGCCCATTTTTAGCCACATCTAATGTTGTCATCAACTGTAGGACCGGGATTATGAACATATCATTTGGTAATATGACCACTGAACTAAATATATTTAATGTTAATAGACAAACTTCTGATGACTTGGAGGAAGTGAATATGATTAGCACTTTAGTTCAGGATCTAATTCAGGATAATTGGGACGACACTTTAGATGAATTTGATGAGACGATTCTCTTAAGTCAGTTAGGTGACCGAACTTTTGAACTAGAAGAAGCTCTCGAGTACTTTAAAGACTCTACAGACCCTGAAATTCAATCCATAGTGCTAGGCCTTACGGAGAGTAATGTTGACCCTAAGTTTGGGGGTAATGATCTAGAAGAAGCTCTTGAGTATTTTAAAGACTCCGAGGATCCAGAAATTCAAGCAATAGTTAGAGGTTTGTCTGAGAATACTGATTACTCTAAGTTTGGGGGTAGTGATGGTCAAATATCCCTAGAAGAAGTCCCTAATTTGGGAATCGAGCCTAGTATACATGAGGTATTACCTGAGTCTCTTCTACCTGATCCTCCTGATACTGTCCAAGAGGAAATCCAACCACTAAAAACCCATAGTTCAGAAAAATCTGTTTGTCAAGACACTCATATGAAGCCCAAGTGGGCACCACAGAAAAACCCAGTTGTCTTGCAGGAAACCTTGGATGAGGATGTGCTTTGTCTGTTAATTTTTCTGATTTGGTGTAGTTGTCTAATAATTGTGGTAATTTTATTTGATTTTGTTGACCCACAGTTGTTTCGACTATTGATATATGATTTGAAAGGTAATTAGCCATTTTGTGGTATTTTACGTCTGGCTGAAGACTTTAAAGTTAGCACTTCTTGGGAGGTAACCCATGCTCATGCAACACGGTAATATCTTTCCTTAAACTCTTTTGCTTCAAATGGTAACAGTTTCTCCTTGTTCATGCATTTAATTTTATCTTTAGAACATTGAGGACAATGTTAGATTTAAGTTTGGGGGTGTGGGAGAAACTTTTCAGTTGCAATAAATAAACTCCAGAGCCTAGAAATTTATGTTTATTAAGGATGGCACTAACTAATCTAAGTGGATGGAAGCATTTTGGTTGTAGGAGTTGAGGAACCAATCTGATTAGATGGAAACATCTAAAGAGTCTATTCATAAAAGCACAGAGCTCAGGTGTTAGAAATAACATGATAGTTTCGCCATATCTCGTTGAGTCCTTTTCACTTCTGTTTTTATTTTGTTTTGTTTTTAAACTCTGTTTCTCTAAGTGATTAGGTGGGGCCCACGAATCAAATTGTTACCAATGCTAGGGTGAATTAGAGTGATTGAGATACCAAAAAAAAAAAAAAAAAGTTGAAAAAAAAAAGTTGAGAAGAAAAAAAAAAGAAAAAAAAAGTGAGACCAGACCATCAGACCAATTGGAATAAATTCAATAAATTCGACCACTAGAACCCTTGTATATGCCAGTTGTGTTGACCTAGAGTTAGGATTATCGACCACTGGTTCCCTTGTATATGCCAGTGTGTTGATATTAGTCAGACTAGTATCTCAGTCCATTAGGATAGGTTCATTTTGGCGGAGGCCTTCAGACAGATATGGGAAACACCGTTCACTTAGTAAACATCAAAACCATCTATGTTTTTCTCTACATCCATCTTCTTGATCTATCCATGTGATTAGTTTTGACTCCGTTATATTGATGTCCATAGTGAGACTATCTGAGTAGAGCTTTGTCACTTATATATGAATTTTAGTATGCTTGAGTGCAAACTCGTGTACATCAATTGGAATTTCGCATCATGGTACTTCCTCCTGTACTCAATAAGTATGCCAACCAAGGAGATTCTTTAATGCCTTCCAAGGTTCTGCGTAACTAGTTAGGGTCTGGAGTAAAGGTTTTGTGGGTATCTCTTGTAAACCCTCCCGAGACTATAACTCGGCCACTACGGCCACCTAGGGGTTTAAAGGCTTATTGCATACGCTAAATGCAATCGACGATGCCTGCGACAGTGAGTTAGGATTTTTATTTTGTAGATTTGATTTGCTCGGGACTAGCAAATAATAAGTTTGGGGGTATTTGATAGACGCATTTATGTGTTTATTTTGATCTCAATTTTCTATATTATTAGTACCCATTTTTGTACTTATTTTGGTATTTTATGTTTTTGTAGGTGTTTTTGGAGAAATACACTTGTGCGGAGAAATTGGCTTGGAAAAGTGGTATTTGCAACCCCAGGAGGAACTACTAAAAACATCCCAGAAATGCGCTAAAGGCACTCCGGAAAATTACTATTTGCACCCCATGAGCATGTGCTAAAGGGACTTCAGGAGTGGATAAGGGGAACCTAATTGTTAAGGGCACTCATATTCACGGTTTAAACAATGGAATTGGCGGGAAACTTCGTTCTGTCACGGTGAAACAAGTACTCGGCCGGTTTTTAATGGGAAGTTCCGTGATAAAACAAGAAGAATATTTTCCCTGCCGACTTGAAGATATATTTGGGAGATTCTTAAGTTGTTAATGCAAGATTAAACTCTTGCCATAATAAAAGTAAGAATGACGTGGTTTGGGAGCATAAGTAATGATCGAATATTCTTTTAATCGGATGTTATCACGAAACAGGGAATAAACTTTCACGGAATTCTTTTGATTCTAAAAATGGAAGTATATGCTGTAAGTTGGTAGAGAATATCTTCTCGCAAAGTTTGGACGTCAAATAGGGAAAAGTTTCATGTGAAGGAAAGAGATACCGTGACTTGCGGAAAAAGAAACAGAAGATTACCTCGAGTTTTAATCGGCCTGTGAATATATAAATAGGTCCGAGAAGAGTAAGAAGGTCAGACGGAGAGTTTGGGGTCGATTGGAGGCAGTAAATCAAGCTGCAGAGGAGTTGTAGCAGCAGCAGCAAGAAGAAGAAGAGAAGGAGTTGCAGACGACACTTCAGAAGTGTCGTTCTGAAGAACACGAAGAACAAACTCGCAGAAAAAGTCCGAGCGAACGATACTCTACTTACCACTGTAAAAACTACATCAAGTACTTCTCGCCAAGAAAATCCAAGACAAGCTTGTTATCAACATTTTTACAAAGCTGCCAGACCATATAACTATTCTTATAGTTACCAGGGTGAAAAGGGATCACCAGTCGTTGTTGATCCATATTCACAGGTGGATCAGCTGTCTTTGTTGATCCACATGATAGAAGTGCAAGCCAACCATACCAGCCACAACCAGTGAGTTTTTCTTTTACTCAGCCACCTTTTACCACTAATACTTCACCTATATTACCATCTCCTATTGAGCCTCAATCCATTCAGCTACGTCAACCTAAACCAGCAAGCGTCATATTTTCTAATAGGATGCAAAATCAGTTTCCACCCCCTAATAAGCCAACTAATATTTATTCCAAATTTCGTGGAGATAAATATAATAAATGCAATCAACCTGGTCATTCTTCAGCTGATTGTCGGCGCTTTAATGGTTTCATTGGAGATAATCAATTACATACTGAATCAAAGGATATTGAAATTTTTGATGATGATGAAGGTGAAGAAGCTGAAAATATTGAATTACATGAGACTTATGGTGAACACTTTGTTGGAATGATTCGACCACTCATGCTTACTGAACCATGTTATTCTCAAAGACATAATATTTTCAAAACCAAGTGCTTTATAGGTGGCAAAGTTTGTGATATGATCATTGATAGTGGAAGTGTCGACAATTACAGTGCATCTGTTGTTATAGAGAAAATGGGTTTACCAACTACACCACATCCTACTCCTTATTCTGTAGGTTGGGTGAATAGTTCTTCTACACAGAGAATTACTCATCAGTGTGTTATTAAGTTTTCTTTGTTGGATATGAAGAACATGTGCTATGTGATGTTATCGATATGACTGCAACACATCTCCTACTTGGAAGACCATGGCAGTATGACGTTAGAGCAGTTCATAATTGTTTTGAGAATACTTATACCTTTTACAAAGATAGTAAAAGAGTGACTCTATTTCCTTCCAAGTCTTCTTCAGTGATTCAAGAACGTAGTGATTCAAGAATGTAGTGATTGCAAGACTACTGCATTGGTGGCTACTATCCTCGCTCTTTAAACTTATCTCACACTTTGAGTTCTCATGAAGACACCAAACCTATGGTAACAATTCCTACACAAGTACAACCTTTATTATCAAAATTTAAAGCATTATTTCCTGAAGAATTACCTGTGAGTTTACCATCTTTTCGAGATGTTCAACTTTTCGAGATGTTCAACATTGCATTGAACATCTTTTCGAGATGTTCAACATTGCATTGAATTACCTGGAGCTGTTTTACCTAATCAAGCTCATTATCGGCTGAGTCCAACGGAACATGAAATATTACAGGGTCAAGTTAATAATTTATTGACTAAGGGATTAATTAGAACTAGTAATAGTCCTTGTGCCTGTCCTGCTTTTCTAGTGCCTAAAAAGGATAATAGATGGAGAATGTGTATAGATTGCAGAGCTTTGAACCGTATCACCATTCCTTATATGTTTCCTATTCCACGTATTCAAGATATGATTGATCTTTTAGCAAGGTCTATCATTTTCACTAAACTTGATCTTCGCAGTGGTTATCATCATATTAGAATCAGAGTTGGATATGAATGGAAAACTGCCTTCAAAACGATAGAAGGATTATATGAATGGCTTGTTATGCCTTTTGGTTTGTCTAATGCTCCTAGCACCTTTATGAGACTCATGAAGCAGGTTTTGCAACCTTTTCTGAGTAAGTTTGTCATTGTATACTTTGATGATATCTTGATCTTTAGTAGAAGTGCAAAAGAACATATCAGTCATCTATCTCAGGTGTTCAAAGTTTTATACGACAATTCTTTATTTGTGAACCTGAAGAAATGCACATTTATGTCATGTGAAGTTACTTTCTTGGGATATGTTATCTCTTCCAAGGGTATTCATGTGGATCCTTCTAAAGTTCAAGTTATTATGGATTGGCATGTTCCTACTTCTATCAAAGAGGTGAGAAGTTTTCATGGACTAGCTTATTTCTATAGACGTTTTTTCAGAAATTTCAGTACAATTGTTGCACCTCTTACTGATTGTTTAAAACAAGAAAGGTTCATATGGACTGAGGAAGCTGATAAAAGTTTCAACACTCTTAAAGAAAAGCTATGTTCAGATCCTATTCTTATAATGCCTGATTTTTCCAAGCCTTTTCAAGTTGATTGTGATGCTTCTATTATTGGAATTGGAGTAGTTTTATCTCAAGAAGGACATCCAGTTGCTTACCATAGTGAAAAGAATTCTGAGACACAAAAAAAGTGGTCTACTTATGAATTGGAATTGCTTGCACTTGTACAAGCTCTTAAACAGTGGCATACCTATTTGGTTCATCAAGAGTTTGTCATTCATAGTGATAATCATGCGTTGAAATATCTCCAGACTTCAGCTAAGGTTAATCGTATGCATGATAGGTGGTTGTCTACAATTAATAAGTACACTTTTTCTGTCAAACATAAAAGTGGAAAGCTTAATCAAGTTGCAGATGCTCTGAGTAGACGGCGACATCTTTTGGCAACTATTCGAAATGAGAGTTTTGCTTTTGATTATATCAAAGAGATTTATGCTGAGGATGATGACTTTAAGTCCCTTTGGGAACAATGCAGTTCTTTGGCTCATGGAGTTGATGATTTTCTCATTCAAGATGGCTTTTTATTTAAAGAAGCTCTATGGGTGGACATTAGTATGGATTTTATTCTTGGTTTACCTCGTACAGCTAGAGGGAATGATTCAGTGATGGTTGTGGTGGATAAATATTCCAAGATGGCTCATTTTATAGCCTGTAAAAAGTCTACTGATGCTTCAAATGTTGCATCTTTATTTTTCAGAGAGATAGTTCGATTACATGGCATTCATAAGTCTATTACTTCTGATAGAGATACAAAATTTCTGAGATATTTCTGGAAGATATTGTGGATGCGTTTGGGAACTAATTCACAGTTCAGCACTGCTTCACATCCTCAAACAGATGGACAAACTGAAGTTGTCAATCGTTCTTTGGGCAATTTGATTTGAGCCAAATGCATTGATAACAGCAAACAATGGGATATTTTGCTGCCTCACATGGAGTTTGCATTCAACACTTCAGTAAACAGATCTACAGGTAAAACTCCATTTGAAATTGTTTATTCAAAGGTGCCTAATCATGTATTAGACTTGGTTGTACTTCCTAAGTTACATGAATCCAATGTCAAAGTTGATAATCTGTTGGAACAAGATTCTCAACTACATCATGAGGTCAAAACAAAACTTGAGGAGTCTAATGCTAAATACAAGGATGCTGCAGATAAGCATAAAAGATTCAAAACTTTTCAAGAGGAATAATTAGTAATGATTCATCTATGCAAGGAAAGATTTCCAGTTGGTACCTATAACAAGACTAAGATGAAGAAGTACGACCCTTTCAAAATCATGAAGAAAATCAGTGACAATGCGTATGTCATTGATCTACCCAAGGAATGGAACATTTCTAATGTGTTCAATGTTCAAGAGATTTTCACCTTTCATGGTGATAATGACATATTATTTGTTTCAAGCAACTCAGAGACGAGTTTTTCTCAAGAAGGGGGGGGGACTGATGTAGCTAGGACATCTTCCTGTTTTCAACGTATCAACTGTTCCAGTTGATCCAATTGGTCTGTATCAACAATGATAGTTGATCCCTTTATGCGGTATCAACTGTCACAGTTGATTCATAGCATCTACTTTGGTTTACTTGTTTTTCAAGTCTAGAACTTCTTCTTTTAGAGTTTCCTTATTTCTTCTTTTAGAGTTTTACTATTTTTAGTTTCTTGTCATGCCAATATAAACAGGCTGATTACGTTCTTGTATAATGAAATTATTATTATCAAGATTATTCAAAACAATTCTTTTCAGAGTTTTCTATTATTATCATCTCTAAACCCTATTGTTCTTCTGTTTTCTCATCCTTTTCTTCTCTTCTCAACACCAGCAATCTCCGTATTGCTTTCTTCCCTTACACGTACTACACTACTTGTGTTCTAAACTACATATGTAAGTGGTCAAGGGAAAATGCAGGTGGTCGAGTCTCAGTTAGAGCTTCAGGATGAAAATCTCAGGAAAAAAGTGTCATCCAATCTGTGGGAGCCATATTCTCCTTCATGATGGGGACATTTCTTATGAGTTGCAAAGTGCTTCTTGGGACACCAGGGAAAGGGGTTCTTAGATTTGATACTCGAAACATGTAGTGGCTTGGTTTTTATTTGTTGTGTCTTCTTTTCGCTATGAAGCGAATCAAGAATATCATACACATTTTCCAGTTTTCACCCATTTCAACATTAAAATCTCATAAGAACTTATGATTATGAATACGGACTTCTTTAGAGCTTAGATTAGATGTAAGATGAAACACCTTTCCACGCACACCGTAGGAAATTACATCCTAGAAAACTTTTGGACATTAAATTGAAGTGAACAACTTCGGCAGTTCGGCTTAGAAAACAAAACACCAACTTGAATTTGTCACGATTTATAAAGGGCATACAAAATCTTAAAGGGGATACCAATCCAGAAATCCAGTGGTCAGGATTGTTTTGATTTTAATGGAATCCCCCCCCACACACACACAAAGGTTTTACATTCCCTTCGTGAGCCGATTCGTATCAAAGAAGACAATTGCACGGGCTATGGAAACTCGGAATCCTCAACTTATGGAAATCAGGAAACATCACCAACATTCTAACACTTGCCATAAATCGAACATATAGACTTTATAAGTGCGATCTAACCCTTTTCCAACAATTGAAACACATTAGTTTTCTTCTTTTTGGTTGTCTTATTATTGAATAATTAGTTAATTACTACTAGTACAATGGCTGCAAGAATAGGAAAATGAGCAGCAATAGGAACAACATATTCTTGTGTAGCAGTATTACAACATGATCGTATAGAGATTATTCCGAATGAACAAGGAAATCATACCACTCCATCTATTGTTGCTTTTACTTCCTCTGGAAGTTTGATTGGCGACACTGCAAAAGATCAAGTTTCTGTGAACCCTATCAATATTATTTATGGTAAGTTGTTTTATGGCCGTCTTAGCTTATATTGTTTCTTATAATTAATCACGTTGGTTAATATGCATTACTAGTTTTGTAGTAAGTTCCTGGCAGCTGAGTGCGTAGACTAGTTTTGTACTGCTCTTAATATTTGTGTCACGAAATCGTTTTCTGATTATGTTTTCTGTCTTGCAGATGTGAAACGTCTGATTGGTCGGAAAATCAGCGATATCACTGTTCAGAGTGATATCAAGGTATGGCCCTTCAAAGTCGTTGGCAGTGGTGAGAGACCCATGATTCAAGTCGATTACAATGGAAAACCAACAAGATTTTTTCCCGAGCAAATCTCATCCATGATTCTCACTAAGATGCGACAAATTTCCGAGACTTATCTTGGTTCCAGTGTTAAGAAAGCTGTTGTAACAGTCCCTGCTTACTTTAATTGTTCGCAGCGTCAAGCTACTAAGGATGCTAGGGCCATTGCTGGCCTTGATGTACTGCAAATTATAAATGAACCAACGGCAGCAGCAATAACTTATGGTCTTGATAAGAAGGGAACCGATGTAGGCGCAAATGCTTTCAAGACTCGGAACCAAGATAAGTCTCTTTCCGATGTAGATTCTTGATAAGAAGGGAACCGGTGTAGGTGCAAATGCTTTCAAGACTCAGAACCAAGATAAGTCTCTTTCCAACCAAGCAGTTTTGTGGGTATCTTGTGGATAGATTCTAATCTGATGATACCCTACCCTCAACTCAATCTTGGAGAAAGAGTACTGCCTACCATCCCCAATCAGATGGACAGACAGTAAGAGTAAATGCTTGCCTAGAATCTTATCTCAGATGTATGACTAGCTTTAAACCTTCAAAATTGGTTTCTTGGTTACCTCTAGCTTAATGGTGGTTCAACACTTCATATCATACAAGTGATAGGTGTCTAAAAACACCTCTCTAAGTATTGATTGATTATGATTTCTTAGCTAGTTTTCTTGTGAAATTGTATTATTATCTTTCTTTTATATTTTATGGGAATTTTGGAGCTTATTCCCGAAAAGAACAAGAAATCTTCCAATTTTCCAAAAGAAAGGCGGAATTATCATTGCATGGGAAACCACTACTGGCAGTCATGTGGGCGAGTGATATTGGGAACCTCAACAAGGATAAGAGGCAACCAGACCACAGTTCACTATAAGGACTGACCTTCCCATTCTCGTTCAAAATCAGTAACTAGGTCGACCAATTCCCAAACAACATCTTTTCTTCCTCTTCTCTTCAGGTTACGGGCAAGTTCTCCACTATGATGTGCCGCTGTAAGCCATGGTTCTTGTGGTCGTTTGCCAAGGGTTAGGTCAGTTATTGAAACCAAGATGGAAACAGACACTGTATTATTGCTTGTGTTGTTGGACAGAGTTTTGCTTTACCGAGAAGAACAGGGAAGAGTGGCAGTAGTATTGCCATTCAAATTGATGATGAACTGAGAGGAGCAGAGGCAATTTTACAGTCGAGGAGGAATAATGAGAAGTGGGTTAGCCTTATATTTCTATATGGCAGTGAAATGGTTTGAATTTGAATAGGTTTTGTGGACCTAAAATAATGAGTTTCTGCCATTGAAGATATTGAATGAGTGGAGAACAGTTCTGAGATTATGAATGAAAGAATGGTTTGTGTGTGTACATCTTACAGGGAAGGAGATACAATGGACTTGGAGATCAAAATCGGTTCCCATATGTGCATCACCAGCAAATTGCACACAGGCTGTTTGTAGAAAGGTTTGATCCAGTTTAGTTCTGCCAGGTTTGCCATGATTTTGTGGTTGAGTCAAAGTGGCTTTGGGGGTCGACTGCAGCCATATGGAGCTCAAGACTATGATGCTGCTGCTGGAAGTGGTAACGAGTTAAGGAGAAAGATGGAAATGTTGTTATTGATTCAGGGCAGTGATGGTGCATGGACATTGACAACGAATCGAGCTTAACAGTGGTTGGAGATGACGATGAACTTGAATTGAGAAGATATTAAGCTGCTGCCATTGAGTAAGTAGAGATAGTGTGTTGTGATGATGAACAGCTCGAGTTGTGCTGGAAGTGATGATAAATATGTGAACGATCCTGGCAGTAACAATGGAGTTCCGAGATTAATGGCAGTGATGACGATGTGGGATTGATATGCTGCCAATATTGGCAGTGGTTATGATTGCCTGTGAATTACATACTCGAGTTTGGGTCAGTGAGGTGATAGAAGCTGGTTTCCGAACTGTGGTGATTGAGGAGTTTGCATGGTTTCTGTTGGAGTTGGAGTTGAAGACAAATACAGGGAAGTAATGCTGCTGTGAATGGCTTACAAGGGCTGTAAGAAGAAGGGGCTTGATGTGAATGATGGATGATGGTGGAACTCGCTGTGTATGATGGTCAATGGTGACGGGAATGATGAGAAGATATTGGAGGACCAGAGTACAGCCGAGAGCATGTATTTTTCACGGAGACTCGTGTATCGGTGGGAATAGGAAGGAATAAAGGAGAGTAAGGCTGTCAGTTCCAGCGGACTGACAAGCCCATTTGCAAAATGGGCTGGGCTTTTACAGCTGCTGCGCGCCCAATCTAGGCTATGCTGAGAATTTCTCGACCAGCTTGTCGTGGCTCACTTTGAGCAGACTTTGGCCGTGACTTTGGTAATTTGGCCAGAGTTTGGCAATCCACTTTGCACGGGATGTGATGTACGGGACATAATTCTTAAGGAGGTGCACTTTCCTATTTTAGCTAGGTTTCCTAGTTTCTTCAAGAAGAGGTTACAAAACTCTATATACATGGAAGCTTAGATACAATTTGTGATATCTTGTATTCACCGTTTTTCTCCCCCTAAGGGGGGAGAAATATCTCTTTTCTATATTCTTTTTATTATTAACAATGAATTCAAAGTTCTAATTGTGAAGCTCAATTATTTACAAGTTTTTTTCAAGTTTTAAAGTTAATCATTGTGGATTGTTTTTGCTATATCGAAGGTTTATGATTGATTCTTAGATTGGTTTAGGTGCGCAACTAGATTAGTCTATTAATCATTCTAATGCTAGTAGAGAGTTGAGTCGATCCGTAATTGTCGCTTACCTCCTACATAAGTATAAATCGCAAGACCTTGCGGAGGGATTCTGTGGAGCAATTGCGAGTAAAGACAACACCAGTAAGCGGACCGAGCATACCAAGTTTAACTGCTGGGATCAAACCTAAATTCATAAACCTAAAGCATTCGGTTGAGTTACACCTTGTAAGCGTACCTCAGGGCGGCTCAGTTTAATAGAATCCAGTAGTCGAGCGCTTCTGTATCCGGTGATTGATAGACACATTTTTGTGTCTAAATTGTCCTCGGTGTCTCTATTGTTGGAACTCGATTTTTTGCACTAATATTGTGTTTTTATGTATTTTTAGGAAATAAAGATTGTTGGAAAATTCGGCTCGAAAAGTTGCTCGGAACACACCCGGAGGACACGTGTTATTCGGACTCTCACTATTGGTTAAGGGGCACTCAGTTGATAAGGGGTGCCTTCCTGCTATTCGCACCCCAGCTGTTGGATAAGGGGAAACCCTTTCTTCTTCGTTTGAAAATATTTTTTGTCGGAAATTATTCTTTGCAAAACCCGTCACATTCTCGATTCGATTTTGGAGGAATTACATTGAGACTCAATCATCGTGTTTCGATTGGGATGAACTCGTTAGGACCAAACAGGTTGGTATGGGCTTTTGGTTCGGTTAGAATTGGTCGCATCATGGGATTAAATCAAACATAGCAACACGTACACGCACACAGTTTGCACGAGTTTTGGAGTTTTTGAACGTGTTCTCGTGCATGTTTGTCGACTCCAAAGAACCACCAGGATCGTGCGAGAAGATAAATAAGGAGATTTGTGACTTCATAGCGTGTGAAAATAAAAATCGAGGTGAAAAAGGAAAAAATATCTCGTATCTTGTATGGAGAATAATCAAAAATATGTGGCAATTACTCGAGAGATTTGGAGTTGTTGTGGCTTATAAATAGGTGCTGGGATATCAGTGAGAGGGGACGGAGAGATTGGGAGCAGTTTAGAACGTCACAGAGTCCAGAAAATCAAGCTGCAGAGAATTGCCATTTTCTCGCTGTGAAGAACACCAAGAACATTCAACGCACGAGGAACAAATCGTTTATGCTACAAATGATCGAGGGTCGCAGTTTTAGAGACAGACTTAAATAAACAAAGTGACAACGACACTCTTGTTTTAGCGTTCTCAGGAACAGATCGGTTTGTAACAAATAAAATTACAAAACCCGGTTTTATAATTTCTTCTCCCTTTTCATCTTTGTAAACACCCTTTGAGCAATAATAATGATTTTTGAGCGTGTTTCCAACATGATGAGCTAAACCTAATCCTTGGGGCGATGGAGGAAGCTATCTTTCCAATGAAAAAGTGGTAATTCTTAATTATTTGATTTGTGCAATTTTTAATTATGATTATTTGCCTAGATTAAAAATAGATTTTATGATTTTTGTTAAACAATTGTATTTTCTATTGATGGAATATGCTTAGCCTAAGGTTTTGATATCACATGCTTTGGACTAACATTTGTTGTTTCTAAAAATCTACTTTTGCAATAGTTGAGAATCAAATTGAACGTGTGAAATTGCATGATTGTAATTAGTATCACTTTGGAATTGGTAAATAGCGGAATCCTAGCCCTGACCTCTCCATAATTTCCAAACAACTTTTTAATTGAGCTTGTTATTTTTATTTACAAAAATTAAGTCTAAAAATCTGCTTTCACAAGTCTTGAACGAACCTATTACTACAACATCATTGAAAATAATCATCAATTTTTGGCGCCGCCGACGCGGACTTGTCTTTAGGCTAGAGTTTTTAGATTTTCTTTTAGGTTTTTATTTATTTGTTCTTCTTTACGTTTTTGGGTTTTTGTCTTTTCCTTTCAGATTTTGGGATTTGGAGCGAAAGAAAAATTTTCCAAAGCTTTTGGTGGATACTTAAAGATTTGGAGTTAAAGACAAAGTGAAAGGAGCGAAAGAAGAAGATTTTTTATATTTTATAAAAAAGAAGAGAGAAAAAAAAAAGAGAGAGAGAGAGAGATTTTTATTTTTTTAAGACTTTCCTTTTCTTTTGTACTTTATTTTTGGACTTTGGACTTGGACATTTGGACATTTTTTTTTAAACCCTACGGAAGGGTAGTATTAAATATAAACTGTGTGCAGAGAAGGACGACGATTACGATATCGTCTCGGCCCCTCGGGTTCGTACATGACATAGGAGTCATGGCCCGAGTCGACTACAACGGTTCATCCCCTCTGCCCTGTACGGGAGGTAAGTTTGTCGAAACACTCGCGAATCCCCGTCGCCGAGTTCTCGTATTCCTTCGTTTGCATATATGTCGAGGACTTGAAAACGGCTGTTTTAATTTCCTAGTAAAGGGCAAGGACTGGCCATACAAGATAAGGGTTCGGATTTCATCACCGTTCTCTTCTTGCCCGCCTTAGGAAAACGATACTTAACGCGAACCTAAGCTTTAAAATTTGGAATAGAACGAGACCGATAGGGTAACGAGCTTAGTAGGAAAGTCGCTCGAAAAATATTGGTTACCCTTTTAGCATACTTCGAAGTTCATGAAGGTTTCTGTGAAGTTGAATGCGTGACTGCGCCGCCTTTTAATAGCGGTGAGGCCTTGGGTATCAAAGATCCACGGAGCTTCCCTCGCCTTGATTCAACTTACTTTGACTCGGATTGATCCAGAGGGGTTTGCTTAAATTGTAACGAATTCCCTTTCGAACGATTAGAAGCTGGTCTAGAAACAATCTAAGTGGAGCCATCATGCTTTTTGTTTGCTAGAATTCAATAGGTTTGTTGTGGTGGAGTCAGCCTTGTTTGTGTTTGCATAGAACTTCCCTTCCTTTTAGGATTTTTCTTTTTCTTTTGTTTTGTTTTTCTAGTGTATGCCCGAGGTCATTAGAGAACGGGCTTGGAAAAGAAACACTCTAGGTCGTTTGATTAGTGACAAACCTAGTAGTTCTTCTTGTGAAGGCGGGGAACTCGAAGACTCTTCTTTTGAGAGACCCGTTTTTGGAAACTTCAGTTTTGAGAATCTGTCTCTTCGTGAAGAAAGTACCCCTAGTACTTCAACTGTGCCAGCGATGGCAACTTTGAAAGATTACATGTTCCCAACTAGGACCAACCGAGCTTCATGCATTAAATTTCCAGCCAATACGGCTAACTTCGAGATAAAAGCTAGTATTCTTGGATGATCCCTATATTCTTAGGAAAAGATGATGAGAACCCTTATTTTCATATTAGGGACTTTGAGGAAATTTGTGGGACAAGTTAGAATAAAAGACCTTACTCGATGAAGTTTTGAAACTTAAGATGTTCCCATTTTCCTTAAAAGATAAAGCCAAGAACTGGCTAAACAACCTACCATCTGAATCCATTGAAACATGGCAGGAACTTATTGCTGCTTTCTATATGAAATTCTACCCTAAGCATAAAACTGCAATGTGTTAGGCGAGAAAATTAGTGCTAGTGTGCAACAAGAGGGAGAGTCACTTTATAGGTTTTTAGAGAGATTCAATGATCTCCTATCTCAGTGTCCTCACCATGGATTTGATAAGATGAAACTTGTAGGGATTATTTATGATGGTTTAGACTATTCGACCAAAGCCATGGTCGAGTCTATGTGTCTTTGGTGAGTTTACTAATAAAAGTCTTGAGGATGCCTTTACCTTCTTAGGAGTTATTGCTGAGAAATCCCAACAGTGGGAGTCTTGTGTTGAACCCCCTAAAAGACTCTTGGTAAATAGAAGTAGCACCAATATGGTAGATACAAGCTTCGGGTCAGATGCTAAGTTTGCTGCTTTGTCAAGAAGGTTAGAAGCTTTGGAAATGGGTCAGTCTAAAAATAGGTCCCTTGGTGAACCTAATAGAACCTCTCAAGTATCTAGTTGTGGAATAGAACCCGATAACTCATTTTTGGAAGGTCAGGTTAGTGAAGAACAAGCTCATGTTGTCTATAACAATGCTAGGTTTGAGAACCGTCAGAAGTATGACCCATACTCAGAGACCTATAATCCTGGTTGGAGAAACCATCCTAATTTTTCTTGGTCTAAGGGCCAGAATCAAGGTCAGTCTAGTAATTCTCAGCCTCCCCCAGGTTTTGGTTATGCTAAGAACTCTTCAGGTCAGCCCCAGTTCCAGAACCCTTCTGAGAATAGAATGACTAGCTTAGAGGAATCTTTTAGAATCTTAAAAAAGAGCCAAGATATGCTATCACAAAGCCAGGAAATGTTAATAAAGAGCCAGGTTAATTTTCAAGAGGAAACCAAGCAGAATTTTAAGAATAATTCCCAGTCTCTTGCTAAATTAGAACTTCAAGTCGGCCAAATAGCTAAGTTCCTTAGTGATAGAGAAGATGGAAGGTTCCCTAGTCACACTGATCCTAACCCCAAAGGAGAAAAATTGTACAACCATGTGAATTCTATTACAACCCTTAGGAGTGGAAAGAAAGTTGACAATAAGGTCGCCATACCTGAAAGTGAACATGTTGTAGTTCACCCTGCTGAGCCAGAAAATTATGAGGAGACTGATAGAGTCTCTAATGACACCAATAAGGGTCCTGTTGAGCCCGGCTTTGTTCCCAGAGCCCCATTCCCACAGTTGTTAGCCCCAACAAAGAAGGAGTCGACTTTCAACGAGATAATGGAAACATTTAAGCAGGTGAACATTAACATTCCTTTGTTAGAAGCAATTAGGAAGATGCCTGCTTATGCCAAGTTCCTTAAAGATCTTTGTACACGAAAGCGTAAGCTTAATGTCCAAAAGAAAGCCTTTTTAGCTGGTCAAGTAAGTTCTATTCTTCTGAACCAAACACCCCCTAAGTATAAGGACCCCGGATGCCCCACCATATCTTGTGCGATTGGTAATCACATGGTCGATAAAGCTTTACTTGACTTAGGAGCTAGTGTTAACTTACTCCCATACCATGTGTATACCCAACTAGGACTTGGTAAGTTGAAATCGACCAAAATGACACTTCAGTTAGCTGATAGGTCTGTCAAAGTTCCTCGTGGTGTCATAGAGGATGTTCTGATTGAGGTTGATAAGTTCATTTATCCAGTGGATTTTGTTGTTCTAGACACCCAACCCATTCAGGACCCAAATGCTCAAATCCCGGTGATTCTAGGTCGCCCATTTTTAGCCACAGCTAACGCTGTCATTAACTGTAGGACTGGTCTTATGAACATATCCTTTGGTAATATGACCACTGAACTAAATGTCTTTAATGTTACTAGACAACCTTCTGAGAATGATGATGTAGAAGAAGTGAATATGATTAGCACTTTAGTTCAGGATTTAGTTGAGGATAATTGTCATGACACTTTACTGGGAGATTCTTTAGATGAATTTGAGGAAACCATTCTCTTAGACCAGATGTGTGATCAATCTTTAGAAGAAGCCCTTGAGTATTTTAAAGACTCTACAGACCCGTAAATCCAGGCAATAGTGTTAGGTCTTTCGGAGAATAATGATGACCCTAAGTTTGGGGGTAGAAAACTACAAGAATCTCTTGAGTATTTTAAGGACTCTGAGGATCCAGAAATTCAAGCAATAGTTAGAGGTTTGTCTGTGAGTAATGAAAACACTAAGTTTGGGGGTAGTGATGGTTCTTGTGATTGTCATGTATCCCTAATTAGAGTCCCTAACTTGGGACTCGAGACATGTGTGTCTGAGATATTACTCGAGTCAATTCAGACTCCGCAACCCGATCCTCCTGATACTGTCCAGGAGGTAAGGCAGGTTTTAGAGACCCGTTTTCGGATGAATTTATTTATCAAGACACACATATGAAGCTAAATTATGCTCCCCAGATAAACCCAGTTGTCTTGACAGAAACCTTAGATGGGGATGTGCTCCTTCTATTCACTTTTCTGAACCAGTGCAGTTGTCTGATATTGGTGTTAGCTCTATTTGGTCTTATGGACCCACAACTATTTCGGCTATTGGTGTATGACTTTGGAAGGTGAAGATCCTTTTTGAGGTATTTGATGTCTGGCTGAAGACTTTAAACTTAGCACTCCTTGGGAGGTATCCCTTGCTCATGCAACACGGTAATATTTTTCCTCATTTCCTTCTAGTGGTAACGGTTCTCCTTGTTCATGTTTTTAATTTCATCTTTAGAACATTGAGGACAATGATTAGATTTAAGTTTGGGGGTATGGGAGAAACCTTTTAGTTGCAGTTGTAATAAATAAACTCCAGAGACTAGAAATTTATGCTTATTAAGGTTGGCACTAACTAATCTAAGTGGATGGGAACATCTTGGTTGTAGGAGTTGAGGAACCAATCTGATTAGATGGAAACATCTAGAAGAGTCTATTCATAAAAGCACAGAGCTCGGGTGTTAGAAAAGAAAACATGGTAGTTTCGCCATATCCTCGTGATGGAAACATCGAAAGAATCCTGATCACTTTTTTTTTCTTTTTATCATTGCTAGGGTGAAATAGAGTGACTGAGATGCCAAAAAAAAAAAAAAAAAGACCAAACCACTAGACCAACTGGAATAAATACAATAAAGTCGACCACTGGTACCCTTGTATATGCCAGCTGAGTTGACCTAGAGTTAGGATTATCGACCACTGGTTCCCTTGTATATGCCAGTTGTGTTGATATTAGTCAGACCGGTATCTCAGTCCATTAGGATAGGTTCACCTTAGTCAACATCATCCACGTTTTTCTATACATCCATCTTCTTAATGTATCCATGTGATTGGTTGACTCCGGTTTATGATGTCCAGAAACTATCTGAGTAGAGCTCTGTCACTTTATATGAATTTTAGTATGCTTGAGTGCAAACTCGTGTACAACAATTGGAATTTCGCATCAGGGTACTTCCTCCTGTAGTCAATAAGTATGCCAACCAAGGAGATTCTTTAGTGCCTTCCAAGGTTCTGCGTAGATAGCTAGGGTCTGGAGTAAAGGTTTTGTGGGTACACCTCTGGTAAACCCTCCGGAGACAACACTCCGCCACTAGGGCCACCTAGCGGTTTAACGGCTTGATGCACGTGCTAAGTGTAGTCATTTTATTTTTTAGATTAGATTTGCTCGGGACTAGCAAATAATAAGTTTGGGGGTATTTGATAGACACATTTTTGTGTCTAAATTGTCCTCGGTGTCTCTATTGTTGGTATTCGATTTTTTGCACTAATATTGTGTTTTTATGTATTTTTAGGAAATAAAGATTGTTGGAAAATTCGGCTCGAAAATTTGCTCGGAACACACCCGGAGGACACATGTTATTCGGACTCTCACTATTGGTTAATGGGCACTCAGTTGATAAGGGGTGCCTTCCTGCTATTCACACCCCAGCTGTTGGATAAGGGGAAACCCTTTCTTCTTCGTTTGAAAATATTTTTTGGCGGGAAATTATTCTTTGCAAAACCCGTCACATTCTGATTCGATTTTGGAGGAATTACATTGAGACTCAATCACTGTTTTCGATTGGGATGAACCTGTTAGGACCAAACAGGGTTGGTATGGGCTTTTGGTTCGATTAGAATTGGCTGCATCATGGGATTAAAGCAAACAGAGCAACACGTACACGTACACAGGTTTGCACGAGTTTTGGAGTTTTTGAACGTGTTCTGTGCATGTTTGTCGACTCCAGCAACCACCAGGATCGTGCAGAAGATAAATAAGGAGATTTGACAGCTTCATAGCGTGTGAAAATAAAAATCAGAGGTGAAAAAGGAAAAAATATCCCGTATCTTGCATGGAGAATAATCAAAAATATGTGGCAATTACTCGAGAGATTTGGAGTTGTTGTGGCTTATAAATAGGTGCTGGGATATCAGTGAGAGGGGACGGAGAGATTGGGAGCAGTTTAGAACGTCACAGAGTCGAGAAAATCAAGCTGCAGAGAATTGCCATTTTCTGCTGCTGTGAAGAACACCAAGAACATTCAACGCACAGGGAACAGTCGTTTATGCTACAACGACTGAGGGTCGTAGTTTAGGAGACAGACTTAAATAAACAGTGACAACGACACTCTTGTTTTATCGTTCTCTGTAACAGATCGGTTTGTAACAAATAAAACTGTTACAAACCTGGTTTTATAATTTCTTCTCCCTTTTCATCTTTGTAAACACCCTTTGAGCAATAATAATGATTTTTGAGCGTGTTTCCAACATGATGAGCTAAACCTAATCCTTGGGGCGATGGAGGAAGCTATCTTTCCAATGAAAAAGTGGTAATTCTTAATTATTTGATTTGTGCAATTTTTAATTATGATTATTTGCCTAGATTAAAAATAGATTTTATGATTTTTGTTAAACAATTGTATTTTCTATTGATGGAATATGCTTAGCCTAAGGTTTTGATATCCCATGCTTTGGACTAACATTTGTTGTTTCTAAAAAATCTACTTTTGCAATAGTTGAGAATCAAATTGAACGTGTGAAATTGCATGATTGTAATTAGTATCACTTTGGAATTGGTAAATAGCGGAATCCTAGCCCCAGCCTCTCCATAATTTCCAAACAACTTTTTAATTGAGCTTGTTATTTTTATTTACAAAAATTAAGTCTAAAAAATCTGCTTTCACAAGTCTTGAACGAACCTATTACTACAACATCATTGAAAATAATCATCAGTGATATAAGGAGTTTTAGGGATAGCTAAGCGTACCTGCTATTCTATGGTTGGTGACAATTGATTCTAACAAGAGATAAACAGGTACAATGTTGAGTTAACGGTTAGTAACGGCGAAGGATTTCTTCATTATCTTTCTCTTATTATCCTTTTTATCCTTCTTTTATATTCTCGCTAATTTAGATAACATATCAATTGCATTACTCCTCGTGGGAACGATCCTTACTACCACTATATTATTATTTAATTAGTGGTAAATATCTTATTATTTTGTTGAGTAAACGACGCTCATCAACAAGCTTGAAGCTTACCCCATTTCAGGCACTATATAGCTATGCTCCTCCACATTTTGGAATTATGTCTTCTCAAGTTGGGATACATGCAGCAGTAGATGATTATTTACAGCAAAGGCAAGAAATGGCTGGGTTATTGAAGGAAGCACTGGAAACTGCTCATCACAGAATTAAACAACAAGCATACAAGAATATATCAGAAAGATCCTTTACTGTGGGAGATTAGGTGTATCTAAGATTGCAGCCCTACAGACAATCTTCTTTGCTACTGAGGAGAAATCTTAAACTTGCTGCAAAGTTCTTTGGTCCTTACCAAGTGGTGGCAAAAGTGGGTACTGTGTTTTACAAACTGAAGCTTCCAGATGGTTTTAGAATTCACTCCACCTTTCATGTTTCTCATCTCAAGCCAAAGGTGGGGGCATGAGTAGTAGTGCAGACTAGTCTCCTACAGACTGACCTGGGAGGGCAATTGTGGGTCAAACTAGTGAAGATACTAGCCACTAGAGATTCTAAGAAGAATCAACAAAATGTAACTCAAGTATTGGTGCAGTTGGAAGGCATGTCTGAATCTAAAGCTACTTGGGAGGATAAAATGTTGATGAAGAGGCAATTTCCAAAGCTGATCCTTGAGTACAAGGATCTGGTGGAGTAAAGGGTAGTTGTCATAACCCTGTTAGGAGCTAGTGGTATGAGAGGGGTGCCCCACTGATTCCTCTGGTGTCGTTAGTCTAGTAGGTTAAGTAGCCGTTAAATTTAATGTCGTTAGTATGTGCTCGTGTGTTACACACGAGTGGGTCAGGTATTGTAGTCCATTTATTTTGTGAGTGGTTGTAAGAGAACTTATCAGAAATTAATCTAAATCCTTTTTCTCTTTCTTCTTCTTCGTCTCTCAACTTCTGTAGGAAGAAACCGGCTGCCTGAGATCCATTTGTAGTGTAGATCACTACATAAACCATTTTGACACTTTTTAAATTTGAGTGTGCATTACAATATGGTTTATGTATATGTGTATTATGGTATGATTTTTCGCACTTTTTTTTAATTATTATACGAGATTATTATTGTTAACATCTTTATGTGGAGACTCTTTAGCTACCACCACAGTGATACTAGAGTGTTTTTATCGTAGCGATAACCATAATGTTATTGTAAGCACGAATTCGCGAAACCGTAAAAGTAAGGTTTAGCGATTATCGAAGTATTATGATAATGTCATTATTATTAAGTTATTTGGCAATCACCAGAGTGATTTCAAATAATTTTTGAGCCATAATCATCATATTGTCAAGTGCTTATAATATTGTTCTGCTTAAATATATTAAAACAAAAATTACCCACATGTGATTTGAGTTCACATATTTAGGAAAACTATTGAAGGGTATGATCTTTATTTGATCATACATAATAGATCTGAATCACTTTACATTTTAATGAGTGTCTAATGTCATTTCTCTTCATTTTCTTACTTGAATGCCAATTTTGACTGGATTTAGACATAAAAGTAAAGATCATGATTAAGTAAATGCTACATAATTTTTCACTATTTCATATAAAATGCATAAAAGAAAATTTACTTAAATTAAATCATTGTCGAGTTGAGTCACCCATTACTGATTTTCCAGTTTTTCATAAAATTGTTATTATGTTTTTTTATATCCAAAAATGTATTGCATCCTCTAAGGAATTTGAGGTTTTGTTTTTGGATACATTCTCAAATATTTTTGAAAATGATATTTATTCCCTATCCTAAACATCCTTTATTTTTATCTACATTATAAACCTTTTTTATTGTGATCCTTAAAACTTTAAACTAGCGATGCATCAAAGAATTTTCTTCAATAAAATTCCATTATAAAATCATACTTATATACTTGCTTAATGCTCGATTTTGGGTTAAGAAAGGTTCGGCATATTGGGATATTTTTTCAATTAAAGGGTGTTGATATTTTCTCACAATTTATTTATGACATGTTTTTATAATAAATGTTTATGATTATTGTTTTAGGGTTACTCATAATTGTTTATAATGGACTAAATTTATGATCAGATCAAGTATGTCCATATTATTGAGTGGGACTATGCAATATCGCAAGAAAAGTTAGTGTGATATTTACATTTGTACATGTTTGATAGATTTTTTTTTAGTTATCACCACAGTGATACTAAACTCTTATCTTGTAAGTATCGTATATTTTGAGTCCACTTAGTTTGATTAATGACTAGAACAAATGCTGCTCACAAGTAGTTTTGGTTCACATATTTAAACAAGCATTAAGGTTATCTAAATGTTTCATATAAATGTGAAATAATAACCACCCATAGGTGACTACAACTCACATTGTATTAGGTTGAACAGATTTAGAATTAGTTGAGTTTTGTTAATACATTTTAGGACGTGAATCGCCCACTGGTGATTCTAGTTGTAGTATTTAACATGCATGATGTTATATCATGAGAATGTAAAATATCCACAAATATTTTTAATATCTCACTTTCATTCTTGATAAGATTTTACCCACAAGAGAATCTTATTGAATGTATGAAACTAGTGTAAGTATAATTGTTATGTATCTCTATTATAAATACTAGCTTTGTTCTTAAATTAATGATTATGATTATTTTGTCGATTTTTTATTGTCTAACTTTTGGAAGATAAATTTTTTTATCACCTAATGATTTTTCGCGTTATTATGTACATCTATTAATTGCATTATGAATCTCAATCCGTGGATGTTTTCTCGAAAATTCATTATTGAAATTGAGAGGCAATTGTAGAGAAAGTAAAAATCATAAAGTCTGACAAATGTGGTGAATATTGTGAAAGGTATGATAAAACATGATAATTAATATCCTAAATCTTTTGCGCAGTATCTCCAAAAGTTTGGAATTGTTTCTCAATACACAAGGCCAATTTATCTTTGGCATAATGGTGTATGTCAAAAGGCTAAATCATACTCTTATGGAAATTGTAGTTGCAGGAAATCCCACACTACACCCCTCACTCGAATTTGCTTAATTAATCCATTTGAAGATGAGTAACAATATATTTTATTGATTGTTTTCTTGAAAGATTTACAAAGAAATGTAGAAAAGAACTAGAGAAATTACAATCACTCTTGATTTTCTCTCTCCTAATGACTTGCTTAATAATCAGAAAGAATCCCCCCTACAACAGACTAATTCAACCCTTTATATAGGGTAATACACAGTGGATGACAGCTAAGCTGTCCTTTATTTTCGGGAATAACTCGCGAAGTGTCGCGAGTGTTATAAACATTTTTCCTTGCGACACTCCTAAATTTCGCCAAGTCTTCACACTTTTCTCACGTTCTGGCTTTCGTCACCTAATGCGTCATTTAAATCACTTCCTTGCGACGCCTTCGCAACGTAGTTGATTATTACTCTCTCAAAATACTGATGTCGCGATATTCTGCTCCTACAGAAATAGTTAGAAGCATTATGAGTCATCCATAATGGTCATACATTTGTGAGTGTATGTTCTTTCTACAACTGTGTAATTAAATAGATTTCCTAGTAGCAGTTTCAAAGACACACTTTGGACTGTAGAAAGGCTGGAAACCTAATTTAAACCACTTTTAAGTTATGGTTGATCAATTGGAGGCGAGGGCTTACATTCCCAAAGAATAGACTTGGATTTGAAAACTATTAATGGTTCATTAGTTTTCCTAAATAATCAAAAGGATATACTTTAATGTTTTATCCATGAGATTTATTGAAAAAGAATTTGTAAATTCATTTATGATGGCATTAATACGTGGGAGTGCATGGATATATATGTTTGAGAAGTCACAATAATGATCCCTTTATCTAAGACTTCTATAGATGTTGTGAATCTTATCATTGTCGAACTGTTAGATAATGAAAGATTACAAATTATTGATCTTATATTCCATAATAAAACTGTTGCCAATAAAGAAATTATTGATAATCACATGAATCGTCATTAAGAATGTCTCAAAGAGATTGAAAGTAAGTTGTTCATGTTGTTTTAGTAATTTACTTACAAGAATTTTATTTTTATTTGGGATGGTAAAGATTCGGTTTCCAGTTCTCAAGCTATGACGTAATAATTTTGATTAATGGATTGATGCTATGAGAGCTAAAATCAATGGTTGAACGTCAAGTCTGTGGTATTGTTTAATTGCTCCAAAGACACAAATCAGTTGTATGTAAATGGGTCTTTCAGACCTAGTACGATTGCAATGGCAATGTTAAACGATATAAAGCTTAGACTTGTATCCAAAGATTTTACGCATAAATGAGGCATTAATTATAAATAAGTTTTCTCTCGTGTCAAAGAAAGACTTATTCAAAATTATCATAGTGTTATTTGTAGCTTAGTACCTAAGAGTTGCATTAACTAAATGTGAAAATAGTTATTAATGACAAATTTTAGTCTACAAATTTTAGAAATCAAAGTATGAAATTTAAGCAGCTTCCGTTAATGGTATATGAAATTCAACAAAACTATAAATATTTCTAGTTTTGGATGAAATTATTACAAATTTATGCATATACCTCAAGATCAGTGGGAGAAACCTTCACAAATATCCCTAACATACTTCATAAATATCCCTGATGGCAAAATTAAATTTTTTATTAAAACCATAAATCTTATAATTTCTCTTTTTAACCTTCAATTATCTTATCTCTTTCTTCTTTGTGAAACAGAACTCGTGAAGAAAAAAATATGTCTCTCCTTCCACCACCATCTGCATCGCTCCCACCACCATCATCATCTTGATCGCCTCCACCGTAACTAGCACCACCACCTTCGTCCCCTCCGCCATTACTATCAGATAATGGTAATCAATATTTCGACTTCAAAAAAGATTTCAAAACTTATTTGTAAGGTTCCGAAAACCTAATTTCGTCGATTTCATATCGATTTTCTAATTGGATTCATGATTAAAGTATAGATCTGTAACAATCTCGTCTTGATCTTTTTATTGTAGTTTGTGATTCGTACAAATCATTATTTGATACCGAAGGAGGTGGTGGCGGTGGCGGTGGCAGCGGTGGTGGAGGAGGTAAGTATTTCGATCTATTTTTGTTTTAAGATTCAAATTTGGGGTTTTTCATTACTTTGAGCAAAAATTGCGTTGGTGGATGTTGTTGCCTTAATAAATATGTTAGTATACAATGAAATTTTTTACTTTTTGGATGTTGCAGTTGGTGGTTGTTGTTACGGTGGTGGTAGTTGTTGATATGGTGATGGTGGTGGTGGTGGTGATTGTGAAGGTGTTGGTGGTGGCTTTTGTTAGAATGGTGGAATCAACAATGGGGATTGACTTATTTTGCAGCTATTTTGGCTTCAGGAGCAGATTTGGGGACTACTACATTGAAGATTTTGTATGTATCAGGTACTGGAATCACCAACAATGCATGATATCAACTATTTATGGGATCAACTCATGTTGTTGATCCAATTTTTTATGGGACCAACTACGGTTGTTGATCCCATTTTATGATGTCAACTCCTGTTGTTGACCCAATTTTTTATGGGATAAACTATTGTTGTTGATCCGATCAACTCCTATTGTTGACAAAATTTCCTTGGATTAGTATAATAATGCTTGTAGTTTAAATCATGTAAAGTTCTTCAAATGTTGAATTTGTGGTGCAATGGTAGCATGACTGATTCCATGTCAGATGATGCGTGTTCGACTCACGCCAAGTTCACTCCATTTACATGGATCAACTACTATTGATCCCCTAAATTGGATAAACTTCTATTGTTGATCTTTTTTTTTTTGGATCAACTATTGTTGTTGATCCCTCAAATTGGATCAACTTCTACTGTTGATTCTATTTTTATTTGGATCAACTATTGTTGCTGATACAAAAATATTTGAACCAGTGATGGCGGCGCCGGCTCCGGTGAACTAGTGGTGGTGGTGGCGACGGTGGACAAGTGGTAGTGGCGGACTGGTGGTGGTAATGGTGGTGGTGACGGGTAGGTGGTGGATGTTGGTAGGTGGTGGTCGTTGAACGGTGGTGGTGGAATGGTAGTTGAATGTTGGTGGTGGTGGTGAAGTGGTAGAGGAAGAAATTTGTTCCATTTTGAAATAAAGAAAAATATTATATGGGTGAGGTATTAAAGTAATCTAATTTTAAATTGATAAGGTTATTAAAAAGTAGGGATATATTTATTGTTGTATAAGGATATATTTGTAGGGTGTTAAAACTAGGGACATATAATTAATATACCCGTTCAAGTACGTTGAACTAGTACTCAAAACGTGTAAGAAACTAGTTCCAAAACTTGTATAGCCGGTTCGTGTACCGTTCCATCTTCACACGTAAAAAGAGAAATAACTCTTCTTGTTTTTTTCATTTCTTCTTCTCAACTGTTCAAGAACCAAAGAGAAAAACCTAAGGTCCTACTACCATCTCTCATTCTCTTTCGTTTCTTAACCATTTTGAGTTTTGTTTGTACCTTTGAATTCAGGAGAAGTTTTTGTACTACGGGTCAAGAACGTTTTTCATTTTGGTCACAGTTTCGGAACTTCACCATTACCAACAGTTCGGCTACTCAAGTAAGTTTTCGAACAACTTTTGTCGTTTATTTGTCTTATTCCAATAGAGTCTAATGTTGAGCAATGGTGTATACTAACAATAATTTTGAAATAAAGGTGCAAAAAAATTACAGTTGCCAAAACTATAAGTCTTGATTTCTAGTATACTTATAGCTAAGTCTCGGATTAGGATGGAAAGTGTAGTTGAGATTTAGATTTCACGGCGTTCATCGATTGAAGACGAAGAACTACTAAGGGGAGCTTGTGGAACTTCGCCAACAAAAGGTATGTGGAGACTTGAACTCATCTATCATTCAAAAGTCTATCTACTTTATCTCATATTTGAGACAATAGTCGTATAGCTATACATACTTCGATTATACACATTTGATATTTCGAGCTGGGTTTAACTCGCTTATATATTTCTCGAAATATGTGTTGGTAAGCTTTCAGTTTAACCAAGTTCATCTTATATTCTTGACGAAGGTCAAAAGATGATCATGTAAAAATCACCTAGTAACATCTTACATGATGTTATTTGATGTAGATTCAGAATGTTTTGTATTGATCTATCGATCACTTGAAAATTGCTTTGAAGCTAATAGTTTGTTTGAGACAGCTATAGTCGTCTTCCAAAAACATTACAGTTGATTAATTATGTTAGTACTAAAATTTAAAAAATTACAAAATTCCGGATTTTTACCTGTATAATAAAACCACAATCGATGAGAGTAAAAATTTTATTAAAAATCTCTATATTAAATGAAACCACAAATTCTGACGTTATCAAAACCACAAACAGGGTCTTCAAATGGAGGGGGAAACATATGGTAGTTTTTTCCTTCAAGTGCACCACCAGTAATTTAGAATATTCAGGTGATTTAACAAACACTATACATTTATCACAGATCAGATCAAGGCAAGGCCGTTATGGCAGGGTTCATTTATAAAATAACCTGTGAGCTTAGGACGGAATAACCCCTGAGCTTAGGATTGTCAGATGATATTTCCAAATACAAACGTTGCATCCGACCATCCCGATCTCACCCCAGCCATAAATATCCGACGAATGCAAGATTTGTAACCTCCTTCCATTACAAATATATGCATTGATGACCCTCATAATTAGTTCCTCACCAATTAATTAAAAAAACTAATGTAGCAACAAAACATCAAAGTGAAAAATTAATTGTTACAACTGTAGGATCGGAATATCGCGACATCAATACTTCGCGAGATATATAAACGACGATATCGCGAAAGTGTCGCAAATGAGTAATATAAATGACGTAACGAATGACGGCAGCCAGAACATGAGGAAAATATGAAAATATGGCGAAGTTCAAGAGTGTCGCGAGATTGTATACTTGTACACTTGCGATATCTCGCAAACCATTCCCGAAAATAAAGGACAGCTTAGCTGTCATCCACTATGTACTACCCTATATATAGGGTTAAGTCGATCACATTGTGGGGAGTTCTTTTTGAATTGTTAAGCAAGTCTTGAGGAGAGAGAAAGTTTTAGAGTGATTGTAATTCTTTAACTCATTTCTATTTCCTATTGTAAAGATTCAAGTTTTCAATCAATAGAAATCATAATCATTCATCTTAAAATGACTTAATTGTGTAAATTCTAGTGAGGGGTGTAGTGTAGGATTTCCTGCAACTACATATTGGCGCTAGAAACAGGGATACTTCATACTTCTTATACTTCAAGGGTTGATACTTCTTATTTATTTCACAAAGCTTCGGAACTTCGCAAAAGAATAGAGGCAAGTACGTACTTTTCAAGTCCAATATTCTTTCGCTCGTTCCTTCATCAACAAAAATCAAAGACTACTATAACAATGGATTTTTTCTTAAAGATCGCTCTTCAAGCAATATTCAAGAAAAAAGAGGCAAGATGTAGGATCAGAATATCGCAACAACAACATATTTACGATATTGTCATTAGTAACATTGCGAAGCCGTCGCACAGCTAACTTCGTAAATGAGTAACAGGATGACGAAAGCTTAAATATGAGAAAGGTGTGACGATTCTGCGAAGAGTCAAAAAGACTTGCGAAGACTAACATTTGTAGACTGCGAAATGTCGCAAGGTAAATCCTATATTTAGGGAAATATTAGTTGTACATGAGCTGTCATCCACTATGTAATATCCTATATAAAGAGAAAGGCAGGAGAGAGAAAAGGAGGATACACTTTAGAGAGGTTAGACAATTTTGTAAGGGAGAGAGTTTATTTTCTTTATCATCTTCTTCCCCAAAACTAGATCTAGAAAGCTCCAAATACTACATTAATGGAGATTCTAAATGTAAACTCATGTCATTACAAAAATCACCAGTGAAGAACCATGGATGTAGATCACATTGATCGAACCATGTAAAAAATCTTTTGTCTCCATTTATAATTTTAGCACTTTTATCTTTATTTTGATTATCAAATAAGTTTAGATCTAGAAATTATTATCAAGATATGATGAGGGGTGTGTTGTGGGATTTCCTTCAACTACAACAACCATTTAAAACTAATATTATTCCACTCATATTTTGTTATTCAAAAAGTTTGTATTCTCTCTGTCAAAGTCTTCGCTATCTCCTATTTTCTTTACAAAATCAACCGCGATTACTTTGTTCACTGAAGTTTACAGCATCTGCCATCATCATGCATTTTTTTTCTTCATGTTTAACCATGTAGTGGTTGTAGCTGCATGTACCATTAAAAATGATTTCCTCGGAATGCTCTCTTTTGTGATGTTGGTTACAGCCGAAGGAAGCAAGGGTGCGGCAGGAGGTCCAACTCCAGGAAGTTCAAAGCCAAGAAAATAATGAACTTAGATTAATTTTTCTCATGCCGCGCGGTTATGGTACGAGTTATTTCTATTAATCATACAAAATTTATGTAAAACAAAATTTAGATTTCATTGATCGTCTTTTATTACACAGTAACAGACTAACTAACTACACAACATGAGAGGTAGGAAAGCGGGCCTAATAACTACTCATCATACCTCCACCCACTAGCCTATTTTGACAATTTTATTAAGCCAAATATCCAAATAACTTCCCCCGCGTATCAAATTCAATACCTATCCAGAGCCAAACCGTACTTTAAAAACATACAACATACATACCAATTACTAAGCTACACAGATACCCCATATAAGTAATATATTTTCACCAGACCCGACTTGATACCAAACCATGGAATAACATGTACATTCATTCAGTGAATGACACCAAAGCGCATACTCCCTCCGTTTCACTAGAAGAGGTTGAACAACAGCAGCATAAGTTGAATTTCTGTAGTCGAATTAGATTTTAAGACACATTATGCCATTTTCCATGCAATAGTAAGATGCAGATGAGTTTAAAGCCTTGGATAAAGCACACAACAAAAAATGAAATCAAATCACAAATTTATAAACTTCAATAGATTAAACACAACAATGGAAGTATGAAAGTTAAACCAAATATTGGGATCAAAATCTGTAGATACTAACTCCCTTTTACATTCAATTGCATAACATATATTGAATATCCAATATCATTTTCGGAGCGATTGAGAGTAAACAGAAGAGAATGGTTCCTTCTTCTAAGTTTAAGCAACGTCCTTGTAAATAAATTGACAGAGGCAATAAAACAAAAAGATTTTGGAGTTTGAATGTGTCAACACGTTCTTTTAACGTTACCATATTTTCTGTTAGGGTTTATGTTTGATTTTGTATTAGGAAACGTGGGATGTAATCCTATAGTTTAGGAATTGCTTGACTATTTTAAAAAGTGGGGAGTTCGATCCTATAATTTAGGTATTTTATGTTAGTGGAATTAGTAGTTAATTCTTATGTAATGCCTATATAAAAGGCTTATATATTAATGAAAATAATCACCGAGTTTAGAAAAGATCTTCCCAATATCTTATTTATATCTTTTGTTTCCATATCTGTTTTAAAATATACATTTGGTATCAGAGATGGGGTTGAGAGTTGAGTTGAAAGAGGGTTATAAATAGAAAAAGAAGTTTTAGAAGAGTTCTAAAAAAACAAAAAAAAAAATCAAAGTTTTAAAAATGTTGACAGAGGGTTTAGAAAATTGTTTTGAAAATTTTGTTTTTAAATAGAGTGTACGTATTCCTTGAACTTTTTAGCGTCAAGTTTGTTTTTAAAGAAAGCATCACTCTTTTTCAAAAACTCATTAAACTTCAATCCACCAATATTGTTTAAAATACCTTGTAATTTATCCAGAAACGATTTAGTTACTCTTATATATGGCTTGTCTTTATCCCTATCCCTGTGGGACAAATAGTCACTGACTTTATCATAAATGGCATCTTTCCCATCCATCCCATTGATTTCTCTTCAGCAGGGTTGTACTTTGCCTTCATTATCACCTCCAAATTCTGTTAAAGCCACTTCTTCTTGGCCTTCATTATCACCTCCAGTTTCTGGCAAAGCCACTTTTTCTCTCGCCAAGTAGTCGTCGATGGAATTGGCTTCTCTAAATGATCGGACAAATTCAAAAAAACGTGGATGTATTTTTATAACCCTGCTGATGTACTTGAGCATGTTTTTTTTCCTCTTCACTTTTACCTTGAGACTCAAGTATTGATTTATTTGGTGAGAAAAGTGATGTTAGAAAAATTGTTTCTGAGGAAAAAAAAATAGATTTTTGTGTTTTGGAAAACAAGGGTTTCCATTGAAAAACAAAATGTCTTTTTTAGGTTAGAAAACATGGGTTTCTAGCTTTGAGATGAAAAAAATGTGATAAAGAAAAAAACCTTACTAATTAGGTTTTTGGAAAACAGGGTTTTCATTGAAGAAAAAAAAAATCTTAATTTTTTTTTTTTTTTTGATAAAAAAATATTTGATTACAATTTTTTTTGAGATGAGAAATTACAATGATGAGTTAGTTTTGTTGTAGAAACAAAACATGATGATGATGGTATGATGATGATGATGATGATGATGATGATGATGATGATGATGATGATGATGATGATGATGATGATGATGATGATGATGATTTTTTTTTTTTGATGGTTAACACATTCAGGGAGCGTGTTGGAGTTTGAATGTGTCAACACATTCTTTTAACGTTAGCATATTTTCTGTTAGGGTTTATGTTTGATTTTGTATTAGGAAACGTGGGATGTAATCCTATAATTAAGGAATTGCTTGACTGTTTTAAAAAGTGGGGAGTTCAATCCTACAATTTAGGAATTTAATTCTTATGTAATGCCTATATAAAAGGCTTATCAATTAATGAAAATAATCACCGAGTTTAGAGAAGATCTTCCCAATATCTTCTTTATATCTTTTGTTTCCATATATGTTTTAAAATCTACAAAGGACACCTAAACAAATTATTGTATTCTACGCAGTATATACACAAAATTCAAACAACCCAATTTTTGAAGAAAAAACAGTAACAACCGCAAAGAAAAGGACAATAGTACCAAACGTGCTTGAAGAAGAAGTTTGAAATGATGAAGATTATATGTTTTTATTATCAAGATCTGGCTATTATCCTAGAATACTTAGACTTTTATTACTTAGTACCTAATGATTTATGATTATGAAGATTATTTATGATCAAAATATATCAGCTATCATGTTCAAATTTTTAATTACTATTCCCACTGTTTCTAAAAAATAGGCTTGTTTCCTTATTTGAATGTTTCAAAAAAATAGGCTTGTTTCCTTATTTGGAAAGTCAAATGTTATTAGTTTACTAATTTACCCATAAAGGGACAACTTTTCTTTTTTCTTTTAGATGTGTCTTCTTGTAAATCTACTTTTTATACCTATCCAGAGCCAGATTGTACTTTAAAAACATATGACATACTTACCAATTACTAAGCTACACAGATACCCCAGATAAGTAATAGCTTTTCACCAGACCCGACTTGATACCAAACCATGGAATAACGCGTACATTCATTCAGTGAATGACACCAAAGCGCATACTCCGTCCGTCTCACTAGAAGTGGTTGAACAATAGCAACATAAGTTGGATTTCTGTAGTCGAATTAGATTTTAAGACACATTATGCCATTTTCCATGCAATAGTAAGATGCAGATGAGTCTAAATCCTTGGATAAAAGCACACAACAAAAAATGAAAACAGATCATAAATTTATAAACTTCAATAGATTAAACACAAAGCACAATGGAAGTATGAAAGTTATACCAAATCTTGGGATTAAAATCTGTAGATACTAACTCCCTTTCACATTCAATTGCATAACATATACTAAATATCCAATATCATTTTCGGAGCGATTGAGAGTAAACAGAAGAGCATGGTTCCTTCTTCAAAGTTTAAGCAACGTCCTTGTAAATAAATTAACAGAGGCAATAAAACAAGAAGATGTTGGAGTTTGAATGTGTCAACACGTTCTTTTAACGTTAGCATATTTTCTGTTAGGGTTTATGATTGATTTTGTATTAGGAAACTTGGGATGTTATCCTATAGTTTAGGAATTGGTTGACTGTTTTAAAAAATGGGGAGTTCGATCCTACCATTTAGGTGTTTTATGTTAGTGGAATCAATAGTTAATTCTTATGTAATACCTATAGAAAAGGCTTATCAATTAATGAAAATAATCACCGAGTTTAGAAAAGATCTTCCCAATATCTTCTTTATATCTTTTGTTTACATATCTGTTTGAAAATCAATATTTGGTATCAGAGCCGGGGTTGAAAGTTGAGTTGAGAGAGGGTTATATATAGAAAAATAAGTTTTAGAATAGTTCAAAAAAAAATTTTTTTAAAAATTCAAAGTTTCAAAAATGTTGAGTGAGGGTTTGGATTATATGCATGATCCTCACTTTTATTTTCCTCAAACTCAAGATGGTACCATCCATTAATATTTAAAATATTGGGTACCAAATTAATTAAGGTGTTGCCGGGTATTATCCGTAAATAACACTTAAATAAGCTTTAACAAGCTCAAATTTCCAATTTGTAATGTCATGGTCTATAGAATCAGCCAACTTAAGGTTAGGACTGGAATACTGCGGACACATAGGACTAGAAGAATCAGGGATCTACTTGCCAGTGAATGCACTAATACTATAACTTTCCAAAATAAATTTTCACATGCAATATATTTTTATTTTATTTTAATACCTTTCCACATCCATGAAGAGTACATGTTGGTAATATTATGCAGGGTGTGAAAATTTCTGAAATACTTGCACTGAGAATAATAACCAACAAATCATTGGGGTAAGTCGAACTTTAGGGCTAAGTTGAAGTTTTTCAAGTATCTGAAGCTCTAACTACCAAGATGTTTATGAGAGCAGATTTACTCCACTGCTTCCTTTGTGACTATCCTTGTCTCACCACAAATCAAGATTTCTTGATACTCTAAATGATACCCTCTGGGATTAAGAAAATATTCATTTGATATATAGGTGTGGTTTTGAGAACATGTTACACCATTACAAACCTTCTAGACTGAGTGAGTTGTTTACTTTACCCCACTTAGCATTATTTTATCAAATTGATCAGATAAATGACCAAAAGACTCAGTTTTATTCCTATTAATGAAAAAGAAATTTTAGATACTTATCAACCAATATTATCCTTTTGCCATTAAGAGATCTAATAAGAGACACACATTTATCTGGATATACATTTTTACTAAAAAAACAACTTGATTTCTCAAAATTGGTAAATTGACCAGAAGCAAAGATAAAATCTTTTGCAATGAACCTCAAATTTTTAGCTTCATGGTTAGAGGTTTTGACAAACAACAAACAATCAGCTACAAAAAATAGATGAGATATGCTAGGTGCATTCTTAGTAACTCTAGCTCCACGAATTAGATTAACATTTTAAGAATGGATTATATGCTTCTATACATAGAATATTGTTATAGCACTTCTCGGTCGAACTCGCAAGCGTTGCTATCTCAAGCTTGTTTGTCAAGTTTAGTTGCCAAAACTATAAGTCTTGATTTCTAGTATACTTATAGCTAAGTCTTGGATTAGGATGGAAAGTGTAGTTGAGATTCAGACTTCACGGCGTTCATCGATTGAAGACGAAAAACTACTAAGGGGAGCTTGTGGAACTTCACCAACAAAAGGTATGTGGAGACTTGAACTCATCTATCACTCAAAAGTATATCTACTTTATCTCCTATTTGAGACAGAAGTCGTATAGCTATATAGACTTAGATTATACACATTTGATATTTCGAGCTGAGTTTAAATCGCTTACATATTTCTCGAAATATGTGTTGGTAAGCTTTCGCTTTAACCAAGTTCATCTTATATTCTTGACGAAGGTCAAAAGATGATCATGTGAAAATCTCCTGGTAACATCTTACATGATTTGTGTGAAACAGTCATTTGATGTAGATTCAGAATATTTCGTATTGATCTATATATCGATCACTTGAAAAATTGCTTTGAAGCTAATAGTTTGTGTGAGACAGCTATAGTCGTCTTCTAAGAATGTTTCAATGATTGAAATGTGATTTTAGAACAATTAACCATGATTGGATATAACGCAGTATGCGTACTTGTATGCTAACTGTTGCAAGTTATTCCAAGTCCGGGAACCATAGTATGCATACCCATATGCGTACTGGTTGGTTAGTTGAAAGTCCGAGAAATTAGTATGCATACCCGTATGCGTATTGGCGTAGGTTCAAGTCCGGGAATTCAACTGAGTTTGGAGGTATGCGTACATGTTCGCATACTGGCAAACCCAAACTAACTCCGGCCACTTAGGTATGCGTATATGTTTGCATACTTGAGTAGGTTATGTTCTAAAATCGGTTTGTTCGTGAACTAATACATTTATATAATAAGGAATGCAATCTTTTGCAAACCGTGGCTATAATGTTCATGAACTGATTCGAGTGAATCAAAATCGATTTTGCTTCAATTGTGTCTTGTATACTTCTATGAGAATATAAACAATTGAAACAACTCTAGAACTAGTTTCATTTGAGTCATTTGATAGTTGTGTTAATATGAACAAGGTTTATATGAAAGTGTTCATATGGCTAACTTCGGTTAACTATTGTTGAGCCAACAAGGTGTACACATTTAGGTACGGTTACCCATATCTAAATGAAGTCACTTTTCATTTGTGTGTAACAAGCAAAGTTCGATCTAACGATTGAAAGATATTAGGTTGAGCCTAATCAGGTTTTCATCTAATGGTGAATATTGAATGCTTTGTTACCAAGGTAACATTGATTGCAAACCCTGATTTGAAGACTATATAAGGGAGAACTCTAGCAACTGGGAAACCTAATCCCCACACCTCCCGTGTGATACTAGTTGCGACTAGAGTCAATTCTCCTTTAACCTAGGTTTTTCAAAAACCATTATAGGTTAACGACTTAAAGACTTCATTGGGATTGTAAAGCCATGCCCAACTATTTTCTCCGTAGTTGCGTGTTCTGATCTTGTTGTATTCTATCGTATTGAGTATTATATTCTCTAAGATTTTCTCGAGATTTAATCTCCGATAGGCAAGATAAAAAGTAGTCACAAACATCTTCTTCTCATCGATTGTGATTCCACAATATCTTGTTTCGCTACCATATGATTAAGATTATTGTGAGGTGATTGATATCACTAGGCTGTTCTTCGGGAATATAAGTCCGGTGTATCAATTGGTTCTTGTTCACCTTGATTTATCAAAAGACGGAACAAAAATCATAGGTATTTCTGTGGGAGACATATTTATCTATTCAATAGACTTTTCTATGTGAGACAGATTGGTTTATCAAGTCTTCGACTTTGGGTCGTAGCAACTCTTAGTTGTGGGTGAGATCAACTAAGGGAATAAAGTACGTAAAGTCCTGCTGGGATTCAGAGGCGTAAGGAACACGACTGTACCTTGATCAGTGTGAGATTGGTTAGGGCTCAACTACATTCTAGTCCGAAGTTAACTTGTAGTAGGCTTGTGTCTCAAGCGGCTTAATACAGTTTGGTGTTCAAATTTGTACTAGGTCCCGGGGTTTCTCTACATTTGTGATTTCCTCGTTAACAAAACTTCTGGTGTCTGTGTTATTTGTTTTCCGTATTATATTTTTTTATATAATTGAAATATCACAGGTTATGCGTAGTTCAATCAATTAGATAATCCAACCTTTGGTTTTTGATATAAATTGATTGACACTTGAACATTTGTCTTTGGTACCGTTCAAGTTGTTTCTCATAATAATCTGGCTGACGGATTCTATCTGTTTGATTTGCTGATTACATTGAGAAACAAAGATAAAACTCTTGGATATATTTTCATTGATTGAGTCTGGCTGTTTAGTTGATTCTCTTGGAATTATATTGGAGTTTGTTCATACAGATTGCCTAAACGAAATATTAGGTGTGGTTGTTAGACCCCCGCTTTTTCAAATATATTTCATGTCAAAGGCCTTAGACATATCCAGTTTAAGGCCCATGACACCAGTTTTATCCTTTATCCTCTTTATATGGTATGCATTATTTGATGTACAGTTATAACATTATCAAAAATGTACATATTTGACACATAAGTACTTGCTTGAAAATATAAAATAATCTTACTATAATAAGAAAAGACTTCATTCTATATACAAGAAATTTTGAAATCATCTTGTAACTAGTACTACTCATGGACAACAGATAAATTAAAGTTTGTTTATTTGTTTTAGGAATGAGAGACATGAAAAGTATAGTTCATTTCTAATGAAAAGTATGTATTATCAAAAATGTTATCACTAGTACAAACCTTCACATATGCCACGTTTTTTGGTTTACAGCCTGGCCACGTTTCAGGTTATTTGCGTGGCTATTGGTCATAGGTATAACTATGGCCACGTTTAATGTTACCTTGTAGCCATAGTGTACCATTTTGGTCATGGGTTTAAACCTAAACCATCAACTGTAGCCATATGCACCTTTTGGTCATGGGTTTTACGCCATAGGTGAGAATATGGCCACATTAAGCAATTATGTATGTGTCGAGTTTATAGGTTGACTTTAGACGCGCCTATTAACTCGTGACAGAAAGGAATATGATTAAGCCACTTTGATTTGTTTGTGTCCAAAGGGTTGGGTTCATTATAGACATATCTTGTGACCGAGACGACCATCCACAGTATTTAGATTTCGTTGAATCTCGACTAGGGTCGGTTGTATATATATGCATCCATCTAAGTAATGGAACGACGTCAAGAACTCTAGGACCTGAACAATAGCCAATTCTTTTTCTCCATTTTTTTCCGTCCTCTAAGCTCTATTGGTTATGGCACTTTTTCTGTAATGGACATTCTGGAGATCCAAAATACAAAACCAATATGGGACAATTAACGATGAGTCGCAGTTAAAATAACCCTAGATATAGCAGTTTGCAGCTTTAAATTTGTCTGTACAGTTCATACTGATGGGGTATCCTATGACTTGATCCAACACCTTACAGGGTAGTTGTCAATCACAACCATTAGAGAAGACAACACCACATTGGGAAAATAATATAAAATATTCATAACTAGCACTACAAGTAACAAGTACATTGTTTCATAGTGTTAACGGGTGAATGCCTCTTTAATAATTGGTAAACAAAACAGAATATCAACAAGATCTTCGAGTAACAATTGAGATATTAAAAGAATGGAAACTAGGTACACAAATTGGACTTGCATATGATGGTTGAGTCTGAAGAGCGTCAAATAATGTTGTTGCAATGCTTGGGAATTGGTTTTGGCAACTTGACAGCCACAAACAGAAAGTATACTACCTGGATAGGGAGAACCTCGGTTATCATAGCTTGTTGCAGATGCATATTGATGTGCACATGACCTCTGCATTCTCCAAAGTGTGCAATTGACCAGCTTAACTTTCATGAAAATCTGCAAGGACACGGGATAGGCGCAAGGACACGGAATAGGCGCAAGGAACTAAAATCAACAATAACAATAAACCTTGAATCCACATGGAATTGGGTCTTGAATCCACAAAATGCCATTGATTGTAAAAAAAAAGTCTTAAATCCGCAAGATGTTGTTCCGAATCTACAAACCAAAAGTGATAAAAACTTGAAACCGAGAAAACTCTATGTTTCCAAAAATATCAATTACCCTTTTCGTTATTCTATAGTTTACATGACCAACAAAAAATTGAATAAAACAATTCAAATTGGTCATCATCTCATTTTTTTATGTTCACGGCAAGTATAATATGCTTGCTAGTTGCTACTGTATTTGAAATGTTAGCAGGTTCACCAACTATTAGACTTATAAAAAACAATTTAAAGTGAAACATCTAGCTTGATAAATTATGAAGAACTCTTAAAAAATAGAGAAAAAAATCAAATAAATTTGTCGTCTAACTTGATAATTATTATTATAGCTATTTGTTAGTAAATTTTAGGATTACTTTATCATAATATAAGTGATATTATAAAATTACCCTTGTCTTATAGGAATATATTATTATTCGTTTAGATACATGTTATTCTGTATCCATTCCATTAAAAGATCATTATCCAATAAGAAATCTATATTCGGTATCCGTTCTAATAACTTGGGATAATACCATAAATTATTGGTAAGGATAGCAGATAACGGATTATCCATTGATATGCCCAACTGTGGGTGAAACAAAATCCTCTAGTTTTCATTCATTGCTCGCCATAATCTCACGATTCTTATTTCTTGAATCCTGTTTTGATGCATACCCAAATGTTTTGACGCATACCTAATGGTGTTAAAATATGGTCACTAGGTAAAAAAAATAATATATATAACCCCTTGTCCACCCAATTCTAATAATAGTGACACAACTACTCTTACATAATTAGTATTAACGATTATGATTAGATCTAATGATAATGATTAATTAGTAATGTTAGTGATTGATTAAGTTAAGTTGTTAGTGTTATATTAGTTGAAAAAACAGATTTCCGTGAGAGAGTTGGGGTTTTTGAGAGGAAGAATAACTGAGAAAAAACCTAGATTTTTGAGATTATATATTGTAATTTAAGATAGGTGAATCAAATGACGAAGGAGAATTTTTATCTCGTAAACAAAATATAATGCATAGTTATACTTCTAGATTATGTTTAATGCCGTTTTTATAGGTTGAATTCCTCAAAAAAAATAATTAAATTTTCACATGCAAGTTCGGCGAACCAGAGAGAGGTTCGGCTTATAATTATCATCCTAACCTACTTGTGATGAACAATTTGGCTATTAGTTACTAGCCGAACCTAACTGGTACGATACATAAATGAATAGTTCGGCTCATTTGAAATATAATACTTTTTGGCCGAACTTATATGTTGAGAAAAACTCAAGTTAAAGGTTCGACATATAAACTAAATAACGAATCAGACAAACCATTTTAAATAACAAGTTCGGCTTATAAACTAAGTATATAATCAGCCGAACCTGACATACATAGACATCCTGAAAAATTAGTCATAAGATTTGGCTAATGAATCAATTTTAGAATCAACCGAACCTGGAAAAAATATAGCTTTTTCCTTATTGCATGGTTCGGCTAATTCAAAAATTGAGTTATTAGCCGAACCGGACTCTGTTTATCAAAGAAAATACTTGTTCGGCTCTATCTTCATATTATCTAATTATCCGAATGATGCGTGTCGTAACCACAACAAATTAATCAAGATATTTCCCACTAATTAACTGGTAATATAGCGGTAGTAAGAGATCGTTCCCACAGAGAGCTGTGTAATTGATAGGTTATTTAGTTCAGCAAAATGATAAAAGACAAAGGGGATTGTTGAATTAAAGTAAAGAAAAAAAAATGATCAAGGAATCCTTCGGTTAATCGGATCAGTATACTTATCTATCTTCCGTCAGAATCATTCATCACCAACCGTAGGAAAGCAGGTACGCTTAGCTATCCCCAAAACTCCTTCTATCACCGGATAACAGGTACGCTTAGTCACCGGATTCTATCCAACTGAGCCGCCTTGAGGTACGCTTACAAGGTGTAACCCGACCGAATGCTTTAAGCTTTGTGAATTTAGGTTTGATCCCAGCAGTTAAACTCAGTATGCTCGGTTCACTTACTGGTGTTGTCTTCACACATGATTTCTCCACAGAATCCCTCTGCAAGGTCTCACGTTCTCTACTTGTGTAGGAGATGCACGACAATTACGGATCGCTCCAAATCTCTACTAGTAATAGAATGATCAATAAAATAATCTAATTATACACTCGAACAATCTAGAAATCAATCATAAACCCTAATTGTAGAAAAGACAATCGATGATGATTAAAACTTCAAACAAACTTGTATTAACAAATCAGACCTCACGTCTAGAACATTGAATTCATCCTCAATCAATAAAGGTTTAGCTTCTCATGATTACACAATTACCCGGTTTCCCCCTAAAGGGGTAAACCCTAAAATATTTTATGAAGAACAAAAGTATAATATGAGATGAGATATGAGATCTTCTTAAGGCTCTGGATGTCTTCTTATATAGAACTCTCAAAGTTAGGCTTTAGAATCCTTTCGGGACCGTGTTTCCTTGAGTTAGAAGCCAATTTCGCGTCCAAATATGTCCCAAGAAGTTGTCAGGTTCGGCTCATAACTTGCCGACCTATCCCGAACGAACCTGACAAGTGAAAATTACTCCAGGCGAGTATTAGGTTCGGCTCAGTTGATTAAATTTATTTTGAGCCGAACACTCTCCTGTATACTCTTCGAAAATATTGATTTTTAAGCTCCAGGTTTACCGGCAAGCCATGAGTCCAGGCTCGTGCTCGAAGGGTTTCAACCAGATTAAACTAATATAAGAAGATTTATTTAAGCCGTGACATGAACAAGAAAGCTGGTATTACAGTCAAGAAACGGGGAAGAAGAGGAACTTATTGTTATTGATTGTGACTTATGAACGTAGGGATTAATTGGTGATTTCGAGTCTTTTGATGGTTATAATGAATGGGTTTTGTATGAATTTGCATGGAAGGAGATGTGGAAATGTTTGGGCATCACAATTGCGAGTTGTTCATCATTTTTAAAGTCGGTCACATCAAGTATTTGCAGAAATGCCCGAATGAAGATAGTTTTACTTCAAGCTCAGTTTGTGACCAGCCTTCTTGCTCAAAGTTTGACTGAGTTCTCGTGCTCAAATGCGGGAGAGTCTTGGGGACGTATTTGGCACTGTGAAGAAGGCAATGAAGAACTTGGGAATTACATGGTAGATCAGAGGTTCATGGGCAGTCGAGGCAGAGAAAGAAAAATGCAGTGTTGATTGTTTGCAGCTACTATCCATGGTTCGACTTCTGTGCAAGAAATGGAATGAGCTCGAGTTGCAGAATATGGCATTGGATGGTGATGTTGTGCAGGGTGGCAATCAATAGAAGGAAGAGGGGTTTCTTTGGTGCTTATGTTGAATAAGAGCTTGAAGAAGCGCAGATAATGGTCTTGTTGCGAAGTTTGGTTTAGTGAGTTGGTGCTGGTGGTGATTGGCATTTGTGATGTTGGCATTGAAGCTCTGGGTGTATGATGTTACTGCAATTGAAATGGTGACTACATACAGGGAGCTGCATTGATGGTATGGTTCGAGCTTTGAGTCTCTTGGGCAGATTATGCTGTTGTTGATGGGATACATGCTATGGCGCTGGCGGTTCGAAGTGATGACATGTTAGTGCAATGGCTTGGAAAGACGATGAACTGATAGAAGGAGTCGCAACTGAAACAAAGAGATGATGGTTGAGTTCTGTGTTGCCAATGCTAAGGTCTGCAGCTGGCAGTGAGTTGAACTCAGTCATGTGGGAATGGTGTTGCTACAATGAATAATGATGGCTGTGAAGCTATATTGCATTGCAATGAGGGCAGTGGTGACGGGGCACGGGGAATGGTGAGGAAAGGTGAGGCAATGGTTGCGGGGAGCGAGAATGGAGTTTAATTGGTCTGGTGAAGTTGTGAGACTTCGGGGGTGTTGGCTATGGTTGCGAGGTGGTGTTTAAGATGAGAGTGTAGCCATGAACCGATGGTTGTAGGGGATTGAGTTGAGCAATTGGAGGTGCTACGGGTTATGGAGCCGACATTACATATTGTGTGGTTCATGTGGTGTCTTGGATCACCGAGGTGTATTGCGGGAAGTGCGACTTTGTTGGAGCTGGTGATGTTTGTCTCTCGCTTATGCGAAAAGGAGCTGCTGTGTCGTTGTATCAGGTACAGTGACAAGGAGTAAGCTGGAGCTATGCGACATAAGTAAAGCCGCAGGTACAAGTGATGCTGTCAGGGTGAGCTGGAAATGGAGGAATTTAATATCGAAAATGAAAGGCTGGTGATGGCGAGGAGTATGACGATGATCTGGTGGTGTTTCAAGTTTCAGTGGTTAGGTATGCACAGAATGGAGATTTCAGTTGGAACAAGAATGAGCTTCAGTTTTAGCTGCTATTGAGTTGGAGTTGAGGTTTGGGTCGAGTTATGGGTTATATCAACTGGAATCTCAAGACTCAGGAATGGAAGTGATGCTTTTATGCAAGCAGGTGTTATCAAGCAATAAAGCTAAAGGGTTGAATGGATGTTGGCTTCTTTGTTATGCAAGATTGAATGCCCGAGGCAGTTTTTGGAGTCTTGAAACGGATGCAAAGGGGTGAAAATGGTAAGCCGGTGAGCATAGCCCGAGATGTCGGATTGCGGAAGTTAAAGCGTGAATCATAATATTTCCTTTGAATCATGAAAGGGGTATGAGGCGGATGCAAGAATTGATAATAGGACATATGAGCTACGGACCACGCTTTTGGGTGCGTTTCGCAAGGAATGAGAAGTTGGGTTTGGTGGTATTTTGTGAATGTTTGAATTGCGAGAAGCGAGTTGAGATACTGGAAGTGTAAAATGTCTTGTGACAGCTTCGAGTGCCGGAGGCAAGTTCAGGTGGTCGGAGACAAATTTTCCATTGACGATTCAGCGACAATGACCGGATTCCGCGATGACGTCAAGCAATCCGGTGACCGGTTTCGGACCCAAAATTCCAGAGACATATTTTTCACTCCTGGGCTTGGTGGACCAACTTGGAGACGGGTTTTGAGAAGAATTAACCTAATTTTGGGAAAGTATCCTTATGGGGAGAAAAGCATATATATAGAAAACTCTTTTCAAAACCTAGACATATCTCCATTAGGGAGAACTCATACTTTTGGTTCTAGGGTTTAGAAACATGATAGGTTTTCTCTTTCTTCTTGCTATGAACTCCTATGCCATGAGTAACTAAGTTTTTATTATTGGTTGAAGATGTAGTTGGATTTTGCAACCAAGTTATGATTTTTATGAATTAGTTTTCTCTCAATATTATCGTTTGATTTCTACGGGTTATAATAATTGCATGATTGATGGATTGCAATATGATTGAATGTTTGTTTAGTCGAGTCTAGAATTGATTGAACTCACATCCATATCTATAGCTATTTTAGGGTTTTCATCAAGCGATAACCTTGAATACGAGTAGCATGATATGATTCTAGGTTGTAGTGATACATCCTCGTAGTTATATGTAGAAATTGACCTTTGTTCGAATTGTTTGCGCAATGTATTACAATTGCATTGATTAGCCTATTTCTGAAACTTAATGCCCCTAGGAATTGAACTTGATTAGCGCAAGGCGTTAGGTTATTCTTTAGGTAGAATTCACATACGCAGCTCTAATGTGTGTGTTGATGAACTTTGGAAATTTACGGAGTATTCTTGCAATAAGGTATTCTATGGCTTTTGATGATAGAGAGATTAAATACGAATTCTATTCATATATTCATAAACTTGTTTACAATTGAAGATGAAACCTTTATCCAATATTTCACATCCTTGATTTGCGTACTTTATTTGCTTTTTGTTTATTTTTATTTACACAATCGTAAATTCTTAGGGTGTTTTATATAGGAAACCATAACAATTTGACAACCTAGACCTCTCTGTGGGATCGATCCTTTCTTGCCCTTGCTATATTTATATTTTGAGTAGTAAGAAAGTGTAATTATATTTGTGTCGCTTACGATAGCGATCAAGGTTCGGCTGACTCGAGCTGATGAAGTTATCACCCGAACCTCTCTCTGTAACTTCAAGTATTTCAACCTTGTTTCGCCTATAACTTCTTCGTCCGAACTCGGAATGACCTCATTCTTTTTGCGTTCTTTTCGTATTCTCATTCTCTTCAAGATGGTATTAAGAACTCTTAGATTTGAATGAGTTGAATTTGGACTTTGGCCTTCCTTCATTGATAGACTCCACTTCCTTGTTCATTTAAGCACTTTGCAACTCCTTTTTTGATGATTCACCTGATATGACACATAAACTAGAAAGTAATCATAATAACATGCAACAATTATAGCTAACACAAGTATGGAATTGACATTCTAAACATGTAAATTAGGCACTTATCAAATTCCCCCACACTTAGCTTTTGCTAGTCCTCGAGCAAACTACCTAAAATACAACAACTCCATGTCGTCGAGGATACGGATGCAATTAGCTAATGCAACATGCCTTTAAACCCCTAGGTGTCCCTAGTGGACGAGTTATAGTCTCGTGAGGGCTTACAAGAGATATACCCACAAAACCTACTCCAACTTCAAAGCGTTCCAGCTTCCCAAGCATCCAAATAGCTATAAGGACATAGAGTTTATGCATGCTAGTAATAAGAAGTTAGAAATACCAAAGAACATATTCTCATTCTTAAATGTTGAGTGAGAAATAACCACACCATAATGAGAGAACGCGTGTTTGAGAGCGATCAATAAGCATTTCGCCTCTACTTCTGCCCCACTTATGAGGATTTTATGATAATTGTACTCAATAAGACGACTTTTTTATGGGTCTCACATGTGTGCAGGTAGGAATGAAGAGAGAAATCCTACACACATTGAATGGTGGGAAGGAAACCTTCCGAATAATTTCTGGAGACTCCGCAAAATCGTGGGAAACAAAAAGACTTTTTCTGATGATCTCTAAGAAAGGAAATCAACCATTATTGCGAGGATGAGAGTACTTACCACCTTCACATCCGATTGCAATGATGAAAGCACCACTATCACAGCATCCAATAGAAACGTCTTCCTTCGGCTCGTCTTCTTCATCTTCTTGGTCCTCGTCTTCGGTCTTCAACTGTTGATGATAAACTCTTGAACTTCGTAAAACTTTGACAATTTGTAACTCTTTTCCTCAAATTCCTTGTTGCTTGAAACTTCTTTATATATTTTCTTCCCCATGGCTTATTAAAAAAACAATATAACTAATTTTTCCGTCTTTTTTTTTTCTTTTTTTTTTTATCATTTTTTTTTTCTTGGATTTTTCATATTTTTTTTTAAGACAAGAAAAATAATACAAAAATAACAATGAAAATGGCCATGGTGAAGTACTTTACCGCTTGATTCTTCACAACTTGTATTGTCTTCGTATCATAAACTTCAATAACTCTCATCTTTTGATTTTCTTCGCTCTTGTACTTAGTCTTCTAGTTCGATAGAGAATTCCGCTCCTCATATGTAAGTCTTCAACATATATATAAAAGTCTGCTCATTGTATGTTGCTTTACTTGGATATGAAATTTGCTCTTACTCGTATTGTTTCTTGTAAACCTCAAACGTCTTCAACTTTCCTTGTAGATTTTGATGTCGCTCCACTTGTTGATGATGATGGTGTTTCTATGGATCTGTTGTTGTCGAGAGAGAGAGAATGGTGCTTAATGCAAATCAAACTACTAGAAGGTGGCTTTCATCTATAGACATCACCCTCATGATTGACAAAATTAGCACTCAAGAGATCAAAGAGTAGTGCTTCTATTGGTGGGAGGTTGGGTATCTCACCATTCTACCCGGAATTAACGTACGGTGACACACACTCAAAAGAAAGCTCTTTAGTCATATACAAAGAAATCTGATCTGGTGCCTCAGTTGATATGAAAATAGGTAGTCTCCACTAATGATTGATCAGCAACTCTAATAATGCATTTCTCCCTGCTCCTCATTTGCATCACCGGCATGATTAAATCCATTATTTAACACTCTAACAAGCAAGAAATCCAAGGTAGTTCCCTAACACTTCCAAGTTCAGTTATGTCGGTCAGAATTCTCTATGTAAACATACCTATAAGTATGCTCGTGACTCTAAAATCTCTACAAGTTTGAGGTTTTTTATGCAAAAAATTACAAAAATATTGAAAAATTGACTCAAAAAGCTAAAAACTCTATATGCAAAATATCCAAGCACTCCCCCACACTTAAACTTTACATTATCCTCAATGTAATTGACTCGTCCTAAGTAAAATCAAGGTAGGAAATCCTAATATGACATACAAAAGAAAAAAACTAAAAACAAAAAGGATAGAAAATACAAAACCTATGGGTTGCCTCCCATTCAGCGCTTAGTTTAACGTCCTCAGCCTGACCCTCTGGTTATCGTCCATACACCAACAATCTGAAAATCTGGTAGTCCACCCAGACAACAATCTGCAATTCTAGTAACAGCTTCATGAAAACATTAGCATAATATATGAATATTAAAGCTATCACCTTATTGAAGTTTCCCCCACACTTAGTCCTTTCTACACTCGGAAGTGGATAGAGAACATACAATTCGGGAACTTCAAAAGGTTCTTCAGCATGGCGAACCTGCACAATGCAAGAATCAAACACATCAAGTGGTGGATACTTAGAAGCAAAATAATCCGTTAAAACTTTGGTAGCACATAACTCCAATCCTAAGTGAGGTATTTTCCTAAAACTTGGGTTAACAACTCTTTGAGAAGCTACTTCAATTGGATGGAAAGGATCAATAGATATAGAATTATGTAAAGGATTAGACAAACCTTGTACCAGATCCTCATCTTATATCTCTAGTGGATTATTTACCTCAAGTATATCGTGGTCCTCTATCGAACTTTTAATTTCTGCTTCAACCGAAATCTCAGCATTATTATATTTCTTGACAAGCTCAATTGGGTCTTCCATGACTTCAATCAATTTGGTTTCATTCTCAATCTCAATCTCTTCAACACTCTCGTCATCCGAAAAATCAAATTCCGCTCTCATGAACTCTTCTTCGGTATAAATTTTTGGGTATTCTCCATGAGTCTCATTCGAGGGAATGATTGGGTCTACTTCTTTCAAATCAACCGGTCTAAAAACATTGTAATCCGGATATTCATTGTAACGTTGATATGCATTCGAGTATGTTACATCGTTCATAACAATGGTTCGGTCATACCGAAGCTCCTCCTTTTGAATAGGCGAATGATCATTATTACGATCCGAAGCTGGGATAACTTCATCACTGTTACATGGATTCTCCAAAGGTTGCTCATCTTCAAATATTCCTTGTCCATAGGAATTTCATAATTTTTTGGGTTTTGAGGCCATACTTCTTCTTCATCCCTATTTTTACCAAGTTGAGCAATTTGTTTATATAATTTCTCTGAATTCCTTTGAATTTCTCGATGTGATTCTTCCCAAATATCTTGGCGTTATAGATTCTCAGCCATCATTTGGATCAGTTGGTCAGGACATTCTTCACAACCTACAGTTTTATTCACCATACTATTTTCATACCAAGTCTCCCCTTTTTGAATAGGTGAATGATCATAAAAATGATCATGAGTTTGGTTAGATATATTGTAGTAAGATTCAATTGTTGTATTGTTCTACGTGCTTTGTTTCTAATTAAGTGGTTCCGGCGTGGATACACTGGTCTTTAACTGAAGAATCAACCAATCAAGCTTCTGCTCATCATTAGAAGATAAATGATTAGAATAATAACTATCCCCCCATCCTTGTGATTGTTCACTTACATGCCCGTCATAAGGTTGTTGACATGTATGAGAATATTCATAAGGCTCCGTGGGATATTGATCATAGCCAAAGATTGGTTTTGATTATACCCATAGGATGGATGGTAGTTGTTAAATGAATGAGATTGAAAACCATATTGATTACCACAATTATATGTCTGATCTTGTGCTCCGTACATGTTATTTCCGTAAGGAAACATGACGACTCACAAGAAATAAAAAATCAAAATAAAAATAAAAACAAGCTAAAAAAAATAACAAATCAATTAGCAACTGCTCCCCGGCAGCGGCACCAAAATTTGATGCGTGTCGTAACCACAACAAATTAATCAAGATATTTCCCACTAATTAACTGGTAATATAGCGGTAGTAATAGATCGTTCCCACAGATAACTGTGTAATTGATAGGTTATTTAGTTCAGCAAAATAATAAAAGACAAAGGGGATTGTTGAATCAGAATCATTCATCACCAACCGTAGGAAAGCAGGTACGCTTAGCTATCCCTAAAACTCCTTTTATCACCGGATAACAGGTATGCTTAGTCACCGGATTCTATCCAACTGAGCCACCTTGAGGTACGCTTACAAGGTGTAACCCGACCGAATGCTTTAAGCTTTGTGAATTTAGGTTTGATCCTAGCAGTTAAACTCAGTATGCTCGGTTCACTTACTGGTGTTGTCTTCACACACGATTGCTCCACAGAATCCCTCTGCAAGGTCTCACGTTCTCTACTTGTGTAGGAGATGCACGACAATTACGGATCGCTCCAAATCTCTACTAGCAATAGAATGATCAATAGAATAATCCAATTGTACACTTGAACAATCTAGAAATCAATCATAAACCCTAATTATAAAAAAGACAATCGATGATGATTAAAACTTCAAACAAACTTGTATTAACAAATCAGACCTCACGTCTAGAACATTGAATTCATCCACAATCAATAAAGGTTTAGCTTCTCATGATTACACAATTACCCAGTTTCCCCCTAAAGGGGTAAACCTTAGAATATTTTATGAAGAACAAAAGTATAATATGAGATGAGATATGAGATCTTCTTAAGGCTCTGGATGTCTTCTTATATAGAACTCTCAAAGTTAGGCTTTAGAATCCTTCCGAGACCGTGTTTCCTTGAGTTAGAAGTCAATTTTGCGTCCAAATATGTCCCAAGAAGTTGTCAGGTTCGGCTCATAACTTGCCGACCTTTCCCGGACGAACCTGACAAGTGAAAATTACTCCAGGCGAGTATTAGGTTCGTCTCACTTGATTAAATTGATTTTGAGCTGAACACTCTCCTGTATACTCTTCGAAAATATTGATTTTTAAGCTCCTGGTTCGGCTGACTCGAGCTGATGAAGTTATCAGCCGAACCTCTCTCTGTAACTTCAAGTATTTCAACCTTGTTTCGCCTATAACTTCTTCGTCCGAACTCGGAATGACCTCATTCTTTTTGCGTTCTTTTCATATTCTCGTTCTCTTAAAGATGGTATTAAGAACTCTTAGATTTGAATGAGTTGAATTTGGACTTTGGATTTCCTTCATTGATAGACTCCACTTCCTTGTTCATTTAAGCACTTTGCATCTCCTTTTTGGATGATTCACCTGATATGACATATAAACTAGAAAGTAATCATAATAACAAGTAATATGCAAGAATTATAGCTAAAACAAGTATGTGATTGACATTCTAAACATGTAAATTAAGCACTTATCACCGAACTTGCAGTTCGCTAAATATATCAAACTAAGTTCGGCTGATAATTAAGATAAACATAACAACCGAACTGTTCATAAGCACCTTCAGGGTGACGAACAAAGTGAAATTCGGATGATAATTAGTCTCAGTTATAAGTCGAATTTCACTATGTAATCGCCAAAAACTAAGTTTTTTTTTTTAATGATCAAACCTATTATATCAATCAAAAACAACTAAATAAGAAACTGGTTTGTAAAAAAGTATCTTCTCACTCGGTTGAATTTCTAATTGAATTTCAGATTCAACACCTCAACTTCTTCTTGTTTTTCAATTGACGGATTAAAAGAAGAATTTGAACGCCTACCTAGTGCTTGCTTCTTTGTGCGAGTCATTTTATAGTTATGTTTAATCGACAATCAAATTTTCATGAATTGATGTTTAATTGTGGCAATGAAAAAAAATGTCTTATTTTATTTTAAATCTGAAAAAGAAGAGAAGATGTACAAGTTTAAAATTGACTTTTAATTTTTTATTTTAGTTTAGATTAAAGGGTATTTAAGTAATTTAATCTAATTAAAGATTAACCTAATAATTTCATCATGGCTAGGACACCCTTATAAGCATACCCTTGACGGTATCATCATTTAATATGCTCCAAAAACATTTGAGTATGGATTTTTATTTCTTGCAGCCATAATTGCCTAATTGGACCACGCCATACTTTTCTTCCGACCTAGAAAAGAACCGTTTTTTGCGGACCATGTTTTTTTTTGTGGGGGGACCATGGTTTTATTTTGGGTAAGACATTAGAAGTAAATCTAGGTCACCCCTTATCTAGATATTTATATTAATACCTAAATTACCCTCCTGATTAATTTTGGGTAATGATTAGTTAGTGTAATGATTAGTTAGATGATTAAGTTAAAGATAATTAGTGAGATTAAAAAATCAGATGTTTTTTTTAAAAGAAGTAGAATTCTTGAGAGAGTAAAGTTAAAGAAGATGAAGAAGGAAAACATGAAAAATGATGGATTTTACCAACCACAACCGGAGGAAGGGTATTTGGGTACCAGGTATGCTTCAAACTTAGATAATGTTGGTTGAATTGCTCCAAATTTTCAAAAAACTGTAAATTTTTAGAGTAGATTTGGGCTTGTTCGGTTACCTTATGTGAAGAACAGGTTACCTTACTCATATGAAAGTGTACTTCAGTTACTTTTTCCAAACACGCAGGTTACCGAACTCACTCTTTAATGGAGGTTATTAGTCGTTCGGTAAACAGACATGTTATCGAACTTTTTTTATAGGATTTACAGAGTAATGTTCGGTTACCCAACAACATATCTAACCGAACTCCACATGTATGCAATTAGTGAAGAGTTCGGTTTGCTAAGATTTTTTGCGAACAAACCGAACATAGTGGGACATGTTCGGTTAAATTGAAACTCAACATAATAGGCAAAATAGCACAGTTCGGTTACATTGGAATTTTTTTTTCTTTTTGTAATATGGGTAGAGTTTGGTTACTAGATAGTTTAAGAAATTTTTGCGAACCAACCGAACAGAGTAGGCAAAGTTCGGTTAAATCATAACTCAACATAGTGGGAAAAATAACACAGTTCAGTTACATTATTTTTTATTTTTTATTTTTTTTTGTATTATGGGTAGAGTTCGGTTACTAACTAGTTTTAGAAATTTTTGGGGACCAACCGAACACAATATATTGGTTTTCAATGAGGAGTTCGGTTAAAACTATTTTTTGCGAACGAAAAATTAAATTCGTGATAACCAAAGTGTTCTTCGTGTTCTTGGTTTCAGAATGTTCGGTTACAAAATTAGTTTTTTTAAAACTATTCCTAACCGAACATGCCACTTTAACTTCCATTTAAACCATATTTTGATGATTTCTACTCAATTTTCCCAATCAAAAAACGAATTAAAAAGATTGATGGGTTTTTCAATCGAAAAACCCAAGAAACGTCAAGGAAAGAGAGAAGAAGAAGAGAATAATTTTTTTTTCAAAACAAATTTTTTTTGATTCCCCTCATGTTTTTGATTTTGATTTTGATTTTGATTTTGATTTTGATTTTGGTTAATAGATTCATTTAGATTAGATGTATATGATTAGGTTTATATATAGTTATTAGGTTAGTTTTAATTTAAATTAAAGTAAAGAGTAAATATGTATTTACCTAACTTTACGACACCCCTTATAAGTATAAGGAGGTTGGCCTAATAAGACCATGGTCCCCCGAAAAAACCATGGTCCCTAGAAAATGGTTCCTAGAAAAACCAGTTATAGAAGCCCAAGCCTATAACTTCTGACATTTTCACGCGATGGGTATTTACGTATATATTACACGTTGTTTCCGTAGAAGAAAAGAAAAACCCTAGAAGAAAAGGAAACGTGATATCGCTTTAAACACTTCCAAGCAGGTCTTCTCTCTGTAAACCCTAAAGAAGTACCAACCATGGAGGCTGCTAGAACTGTGAAGGATGTTTCCCCACATGACTTCGTCAAGCATTATTCAGCTCATCTTAAGCGATCTGGAAAGGTATATTTCCATCTCTTCAAATCGTATTGTAGTTATTTTGGTGTTTTTCCAATTTGTTTGATGCATATTTGTGAACTCTATGTATGTTTCCCATTCAATAGCTTTAGAGATTCAACAATTTTGCTTGATTTAAGAAAAAAGGTTGTTTTCATCACTGATTTATACGTCTGAAATGTTAAAACTGCTTGTTAAAGGTTGTTTCATTTGCTTCATCTGAGGGGTAAATTAGGGTTTCAAAACTTAGAGTGATTGGATACAAATTGATTCTGGAATAAGGGGTTTTATCATAACATAATAATCTATGTTTAGCAAAATATTTATGGCAGATAGCGTGAACAAAATGTTTGTTTCTAACTTTTTTTTTTTGTTTCATGTTATATCTTTTGTGTTGATTTTCACACACATGTCTTTCCATTTGAGTAGATGGAGCTTCCCCACTGGACTGACATTGTCAAGACTGCAAAATTCAAGGAGCTTGCTCCATATGATGCAGACTGGTACTACATCAGAGCTGGTAAGCAGTATTATAATGTCTTGGAAACAGCATGACTTTTGTTCTTTGTATTCAAAGCTTGGGTTGTAATTGGATTTTCGTGTTGTAGCTTCTATGGCCAGGAAGATCTACTTGAGGCAAGGACTTGGAGTTGGTGGTTTCAAGAAAATCTATGGTGGGCGCAAGAGGAACGGAAGTCGTCCACCCCATTTCTGCAAGAGCAGTGGTTCAATTGCTCGTCATATTCTGCAACAACTACAGGCCATGAACATCGTTGATGTTGACCCAAAAGGGTGAGTTTTTAGTTATCTGTTGTCACATATTTTATGGTTCTTATTCATGAATGAACTGTATTTGCACATCTATACTGGAAGGTATCAGTATAAAATAACAACTAATAAGCGTTATGAACATGTCAACTTTCAATGTGTTGGTGGTTATATAATTTTGAAATTTAATTTTGTTGCAGAGGGAGGATTATCACATCCAGTGGCCGAAGGGATCTTGATCAAGTTGCAGGACGCATTGTAGTTGCTGCCCAAGTTTAATTTGATAATGATAAACTACAGTCATGTTCTGAAGAATTTTGAAGTTCTCATTTTAGTATTTTATTTTTGTTGGAACAACGGATAGATGTTTAGAGTATGTTAGCGTTCTTTTTCCTATACTGTGATATTTGTTGTGTTTGTTATTTGGAGATTCTGTGATTTTTGCAGTACCTGAAAGTCTGAAACCAAACTTGTTTCTTCTATTAGAGTTTCAGTACCTCCCAAGAAGGGGAAGATTTTTCTTTCACAATCCAGGTCTCTAATGGGTTAAGAAAATTGAATGCTGTTTTAGAAATGTCCTATCAACAGGGAACCCAATTCTTTTGTGTACCTTGTGCCATCAGATAGGTGTTCAACCTCATTCTCTAAGCTCAGAAGAGAAAACACCATCCTGTTTAGGTGTTTAGGCAGTCCTAAAGAGATGGAAAAGCCTTTAAACATGTCTTTCTGCTACGTATGTATTGCTTGTGAGTAATCTGTCACATGAAGAGTTACTCAACTGCTGAGTTAAAGCCTTCAGTTCAAAACATGTTGCACTATCAATCATCTATCTCACCTCCGGCTCTGCAACCTCTGTTTCACGCCCAAACATCGATTTCAATAACATAGCATCCTAGGCTTCAACATTGAGTCAATGAGTCCCGATTCAGAGCACAAATCCGGTTCAACAGTCTGACCTGACAAAACTGCCAGGTGTCAATAGTTCTCATCACTTATAGACGTGGCAATATTAGATGTTCCCGGACGAGTCACCACCAACAAAACTCACTCATCGTCTTCCTCCTCTTTTCAACTCTCCAATAAAACTCTCCCCTTCTCTCTAAACTACCCAAAATTTACAGAGATGAATCGAAAAACTCATAATTCTGCATACAAATTCTCCATAATAATCTTCACAATCACACTTCTCTTCATCACAGCAAATGCCGCCTCTCCTCCATTCCTTCTAGTAATTAGTAAAGACGATCTTGTCGATGCTGGTGATAAATCATCATCACCGCCATCATTTATCGACGGTGGTGATAAATCTTCATCATCATCAACAGCTGAATGGGATGAATTTGATGATTCAGATAATAAATCAGAAGATGAACTTGATCCAGGTTCATGGCGTCAGATCTTTGAACCTGATTCTGTTTCACTATCATCTAAATCAGATAATGATGTTCTTTATTACTCTGGTCTTAAGAAAATGGTTAAATCTGTTAGTAATGGTGATTATAGATTAATGGAAGAAGCTACAGCAGAGATTGAAGCTAGTGCTGTTAAGGGGTATCCTCATGCTCAATCTACTCTAGGGTTTCTATATGGTACTGGTCAATTGAGAGAGAAAAATGGTGCTAAAGCTTTTTTGTATCATCAATTTGCTTCTCAAGCTGGGAATATGCAGTCTAAAATGGCTCTTGCTTATACTTACTATCGCCAACAGGTAATTTGAAACCCTAACTTTGAGTTTATTCGACGAATTTTGACATTTTTCTCTTTGTTTTTGTTCAAATTTGATTTGGTTTGATTGATTATAGATGCACAAAGAAGCAGTGAAGCTATACGCGGAGCTAGCAGAAGCAGCGGTGTCGAGTTTTTTGATTTCGAAGGATCCAGTGATTGAACCAGTGAGAATTCATACTGGAGCAGAGGAGAATAAAGAGGCATTGAGGAAATCAAGAGGAGAAGATGATGAAGATTTTCAGATTAGTGAATACCAGGCACAAAAAGGGAGTGCTGGAGCAATGTATAAGATTGGGATTTATTATTATTTCGGATTAAGAGGTGTAAGGCGTGATCATGTCAAGGCTTTAAGTTGGTTCTTGAAGGCTGTTGAAAAGGGAGAGCCAAGATCAATGGAATTACTTGGGGAGATATATGCAAGAGGTGCTGGTGTTGAGAGAAATTATACAAAGGCACTTGAATGGCTTACTCTTGCATCTAAACAGCAACATTTTTCGGCTTATAATGGAATGGGTTATCTGTATGTGAAAGGCTTTGGAGTAGAGGAAAAGAACTACACCAAAGTAAGTCGCTCTAGGTTCTCTTCCAGTATTTCTTTAATTTGTGTATCTGCTTCATTTTTTCTTTGGTATTTGGTTCCTTGGTCAATCCTTTATGCACATGATAAAACTAATATTTACTGCGTTCAGTTCGTCCATTAATTCCTTATACTGTTTGTCGACATGCTTGAATAAGAATCTAGACATGGTAAAAGTAATATTCTGCTCTTTACATTTGGGTTGGTATCATATATTTTATAATTGTCTAGAGAAAGATTAGTTTTTCCTTTCTAATGAATCAATCACGTGCTTAACACATTTTTCGCTCCTAAGAGGATATACTACCAATAGGCAATCTTGGATCAACTCAATGATAACTGTTGGCAAAAAATGTGGGGTGATAAAGAGTAGATTATATCTTCAGCCGTCAATCATAGAATGAATGAAAACATTGTAGCTCACCAAGTCTGCACATCGTAGGCTTTTCTGGCAGTCTGTGAGTACTTACCTGTTGTACTTAACCAGTTTGGAATTTATACTCATTGCTTTAAGGCAGCCTAACGAAATGGCTAAGTAGTAAAGTTGGAAAAATATGTCCTTAGCGGCTAAGTATATCTTTATCCATGTCGCCTTCATGATTAAAGGATTACGTTTGCTTGTCTAGCTGTTGTGCTACTACTAATTTATTCTTGTTTTCTCAGAGAATGCGTATGTAGTGTTTCATTTTTGTAAATATCCATCGCTGCGTTTTTTGGATATCTAATTGGACCTAAACCATTTCATTACAGGCAAAAGAGTATTTTGAAAAAGCTGCTGACAATGATGAGGCTGGTGGTCATTATAACCTTGGGGTGCTGTACCTTAAAGGGATAGGTGTAGAAGAAAATGTAAACCTAGCAATGAAGTATTTCATTACAGCAGCCAATGCTGGTCAGCCGAAGGCATATTACCAATTGGCAAGAATGTTCCAGTATGGGAAAGGGCTTAAGCAGAATCTTCCAATGGTGAGTTACCTTGTTTTTTTTTCCTTATATGCTCTTAAAGCAACCTATTCAATCTGAATACTACTTGCCACTAAAAGGCCAATATGATATATATGCATGTTTCTCATTTTAAATACATCTGACAAGTGTATTCTTCAAGAAAAGTCCCGAAGCATAAGTTGAGTCCTTTTGATAATTTCAAGCAGACATTCCGCCAAATTATTGAGATGCTTCAAAGGACTCGGAGAAGAATTTGGGGAATTTATGGTGAAACATATTAAGTCTCCTTGGACCATGACATTTTGCATTTTATAAGAGTTGGCTACTTGATAGTAATGTTAGTCCGAGTATGTAGATGCCTCTTAATAGGGTGGTGAAGTAGTTTGGTTTTGATACCCATGACCTGAGATCAAACTCAGCTATAACTAATTTTGACAAAAAAGAGTCGAGTAGGATGACATAATAGGGAGTCTTAAATGTCAGTTTTATAGACTATGTGCACTAGATAACTCGTTAACTCGTTGCATCGACCATCGAGCACTCTGATGCTAGAAGTGATTTTTGACATAATGCAAGGTTATGTTTCGGAGGCTGTCTGATGGTTCTGTAGGGAACAAGTAGCAATAGCTTCCTAGAAACTGGAATTTACGAATTCGTTGATGTTTAGTTTTCTCTGGTTGTTAGTGCCACCAAATTCCATCTAATAACTGTGTGGGTGAAAGATAAATCATGACATTTTGGTGAAACATATTAAGTCTCCTTGGACCATGACATTTTACATTTTATAAAAGTTCACTACTTGATAGGTTATGTTAGTCCAAGTATGTAGGGGCATTAAGGAACTATGAACTGGATACAAAGCTGGTATGTAGATGCCTCTTAATAGGGTGGTGAAGTAGTTCGGTTTTGATACCCATGACCTGAGATCAAACTTAGCTGTAACTAATTTTGACAAAAAAGAGACTTAATATGGAGTCTTAAGTGTCAGTTTTGTATATTATTTATGCACTAGATTACTCGATAACTCATGCATCGACCATCGAGCACTCTGATGTAGGGCTGCACAAGACCCACCCACGATACCCATACCCGCCCGTACCCGCTAAATCCGTGGGTTTTTTGTCCATACCCGCCCGTTGTGGGTGCGGGGTTGGTTAAGAAAAAAAAAAACCCGTTGTCTGTGGGTGCGAGGTTGGTTTTAGGTCATACCCGCCCATAACCGCCCGAAAAACCCACTCAATATACACCGTTGATTACAGCTAATCCTTCACTGGCCTTGAGAAGTTCAGCTCGCTCCCTAGACCACCTCTTTTGTACCTTTCTCCGAGAGACTTCACGTTTTCAATGGTTGTTGGTGTCTTGTGTGTGAACATATCCATAGAGGTGCCAATTTAAGAGCTGGCCTTCTTAACATTCAGAGATTTCTTTACCATCAAAAATAAAATAGAAGCGTATTCGATTTGCTATCACTATAATTAGCTGCACGCGTCATGAAATATATTAAAGCGGACTCCATGGATTGTAATCTTGAAAATTTCAATGTGGTGCAGCAGATTATAGCGAACTCCTCCTCCTCCTGATCAGTATATCTAATTTTTGGATTATATCTAATTATTGCGGGTTTAAGCGGGTTTAAACCCAAACCCGCCCTACCCGCAGCGGGTGGGTAACAAAACCCGCCCGATGTTTGTGGGTGCGGGGTTGGTTATGAAAAAAAAAAACCCGCAGCCTGTGGGTGCGAGGTTGGTTTGAGCTTATACCCGCCCATACCCGCCCATGTGCAGCCCTACTCTGATGCTAGAAGTGATTTCTGACATAATTCAAGGTTATGTTTCAGAGGCTGTCTGATGGTTCTGTAGAGAACAAGTAGCAATAGCTGCCGATAGAAACTGGGATTTACGAATTCGTTGATGTTTAGTTTTCTCTGGTTGTTAGTGCCACCAAATTCCGTCTAATGGTTGTCCAGTTGAAAGACTAATGATAAATCATAAGAGATGTGGCATTATAGCTAAGTTTTCTTTCATTTTCTGTTGCATGAAAAGCTTAGGAATATAAATCATATTTTTACATCACTAGCAGTTAGTATTTTCACAGTTTTGGTCAAAATTAGATATCTTGGAACTCATCTTTTTTTCCTTCTACCTCATTCATTCATTATTATCTTTTTTCTTACACCTTTGTGAACTGAGGGCTCCTTTGTTCACAGGCAACCGCGTTATACAAATTAGTTGCTGAGAGGGGACCTTGGAGTTCCTTGTCAAGATGGGCATTAGAGTCATACATGAAAGGTGATATAGGGAAGGCATTCTTATTGTACTCAAGATTGGCAGAGCTAGGATATGAGATTGCACAAAGTAATGCTGCATGGATTCTTGACAAATATGGAGAGCGGAGCATGTGTATGGGAGAATCTGGATTTTGTACAGATTCTGAAAGGCACCAACGTGCACATTCTTTGTGGTGGCAAGCTTCTGAGCAGGGTAATGAACATGCAGCCCTACTTATTGGTGATGCATATTACTACGGAAGGGTATGTTTTAGTAGCTGGGGTGTTAGAATTCTGTTGCATAAGTGATTTCTGTGTTGGCACTGTGCTTGTTTACTACAGCTAATTTCTTATCATCATCGATCGGCTTCTTACTCGATAAACAATTTGTATTTGTAGGGCACCGAGAGAGACTATGACCGTGCTGCAGAGGCTTACTTGCATGCCAAGTCACAATCGAATGCCCAAGCTATATTCAACCTTGGGTACATGCATGAGCATGGCCAAGGGCGTCCGCTTGATCTTCATCTCGCCAAACGATATTATGACCAGGCCCTAGAAATTGATCCTGCAGCAAAATTACCAGTCACACTGGCCCTTATGAGCTTGTATGTAAGGAAAAACTATGCGAACACTATCCTGGTAAGTTTGGTTATAGATTGTCTTGCTACCTTTTTTCTTAAAAGTAATGCTTAAATTTTTTTTCGTAGGCAATTTCGTAATCAAGAGATGTAATTTTGCAAATAATTGACCGGATGAAGAAAAGCTGCAAATATTACTCTTTTGTGCATCACAGCATCAGTGCATGGAATATAGGAAATATGATTAGTTTGTAAGAACTGTGCAACTGCGAACAAAAAACAACAACGATATAGACATTTTTTATATATTTAGTTCATAAGTAGCTTGTTTACAGGTCTCTATGCTGATTTTTAAGGCCTGTATGTTGCTGATACATTTTGCTGTCTTGTTTCAGGTTGATATGATTGATGCATTGCCTGGTTTGTTTCCGAAAGTGGAGGTTTGGGTTGATAAAGTGATAATGGATGAAGGCAATGCAACAATCCTCACTCTGTTTGTCTGCCTATTAACTGTTCTTTACCTACGCGAGAGACAACGAAGGCACGCTGCTGCTGCAGCTGGAGATTTAGCCATTCCTCAACCAATTAACGATAATGATTTACCAGTTGCACCAATTTAATTCTCACACACATGGTTTTGAAATTCTGTCATGGGTCGTTTCATACAGTACTCTTACTCTTTGTCCGACATATGAAAGGGGAAATTGTTCCCTAAAAAGGGAAGATCGTGTAAAAAATGAGATTAGGAAATCATCTTAGAGGTTAGTTGGCATTTGGCTCAGAAGCCTGGCGGGAAAAGAAAAAAAGAATTACCATCTTGAAGGCTAAAATTTGTATTGTGGATAAACAACATTTGTAAGCCCAAGAAAAGGAGCCTATAGTGTACGTCTTACATAGTTTTTTTTCTTTCCAACTTGATTAATTTAATTCGCGTTAAGAAGTTAACATTAAAATTCAATCCTCTGACTAATTGCAAGGTAAACTGGTAAATATATAAAAGTATAGTTTTTTTTTGTTGGAGAGTAAAAAAAGGATCCGATAGTTAATACTCCATCCGTTCCATTTTAGATGATATTTTAGGTTTATTTTTTTGTTCCACAATACTTCAGAGTTTTCATATTTTTCCACAAAAACTACTAACACCTTTAGGTTTATTTTTTTGTTCCACAATACTTGAGAGTTTTCATATTTTTCCACAAAAACTGCTAACACCGTAACTTTTTTTTGGGACTATAAGTGTTTTTTAATGCACTAATAATAATTAATGTTTGAAGATTTTTCTTAAGGGTATAGATGGAAAATCTTCATATCTCTCCGTTTCTTAATCTGCGTGAAAACTCCAAAAACATCATCTAAATTGGAACGGAGGGCGTAGTATATTTTTTAAACTAATTTTACGGTAACAAAACCTTGAACCCTTGTTAAATCAGCGAGAAACCAACGAAATCTAAGGGAAAATTGGGGATATTTTGAAGCAGCAATAAATTCTTGTTCTAATAAAATTGAGGTGATTATTATGAAATTACAGAAAATTGCTTCAAGACGAGCTAAAATTGGTACCCGATCTTTTAATATGAAATTAAATATTATGAAGATGTGTATATTGTAATTGAGAAAATATTAAAAGATTTAATCATTTCTTTTATACTTTAATGTCGTCTCTAATTCTAGAAAAAAGAGAGACGATTATATTTTGTTTACATTCTGGGATTATGATTTAATTTAGCTTAATAACTTGTTCATCTTGTATTCGTATATACTTTTTTTGATGAATTCCATAGCGAGCATGTATTCAAGTACCTAGTTTCCAATAATTAATGCATACAAACAAGTGAAACAAAGAGGAAGTATATGATGGTATAAGAACTCACTGATGAGTTGCTCCTAGTGATGTAATTGTTCGACCTGGAAAAATGGGTGTAACTTTTGTATGGCCTGTGTCATCAACAGGTCGATTACGATTTTCTCTCTCCACGTATCCATTTTGACTTTCCTTCTAACAAAAATCTGTTTTTACAGAAGCTCTCCCAACCCCACCCCCAGGCCCAGATCTGAAACCTGGCAACCTCCATTACAGAATCCAACCCAGGGTAGCAAAAATGAAAAATTATCTTGAAGGCTAATATTTGTTAAATGGTTATTGGAAAAGCGGGGTCTAACAACCACAACCAATATTTCGTTTAGGCAATTTGTATGGACAAACTCCAATATAATTCCAAGAGAATCAACTAGATAGTCAGACTCAATCAATGAAAATATATCCAAGAGTTGTATCTCCGTTTCACAATGTAATCATCAAATCAAACAGATAGAAATCCGCGAGCCTGATTATTATGTGAAACAACTTGAATGGTACCAAAGACCAATGTTCAAGTGTCAATCAATTTATATCAACAACCAAAGGTTGGATTATCTAATTGATTGAACTACGCACAACTTGTGATATTTCAATTATATAGAAAATATAATGCGGAAAAGAAATAACACATACACCAGAAATTTTGTTAACGAGGAAACCGCAAATGCAGAAAAACCCCGGGACCTAGTCAAGATTTGAGCACCACACTTTATTAAGCCGCTACAGACACTAACCTACTGCAAGTTAACGTTGGACTGGAATGTAGGTGAGCCTTAACCAATCTCACACTGATTAAGGTACAGTCGCGTTCCTTACGACTCTGAATCCCAGCAGGACTCTACGCACTTGATTCCCTTAGCTGATCTCACCCACAACTAAGAGTTCCTACGACCCAAAGTCGAAGACTTGATAAACAAATCTGTCTTACATAGAAAAGTCTGAATAGATAAATATGTCTCCCACAGAAATACCTACGAGTTTTGTTCCGTCTTTTGATAAATCAAGGTGAACATGAACCAATTGATACACCGGACTTAAGTCCGGGCTTGAGTTTAAGAAAAGTCACTTGTAAGGTGATTGATATTACTAGGCTGTTCTTCGGGAATGTAAGTCCGGTGTATCAATTGGTTCCTGTTCACCTTGATTTATCAAAAGACTGAACAAAACTCGTAGGTATTTCTGTGGGAGACAGATTTATCTATTCCTATAGACTTTTCTGTGTGGGACAGATTTATTTATCAAGTCTTCGACTTTGGGTCGTAGCAACTCTTGGTTGTGAGTGAGATCAGCTAACGGAATCAAGTGCGTAGTATCCTGCTGGGATCAAAGACGTAAGGAGCGCAAGTGTATCTTGAATCAGCGTGAGATTGATTAGGGTTCAACTACAGTCCAGTCCGAAGTTCATTGGTAGTAAGCTAGTGTCTGCAGCGGCTTAATACAGTGTGGTGTTCAAATATGGACTAGGTCCCGGGGTTTTTCTGCATTTGCGGTTTTCCTCGTTAACAAAATTATGGTGTCTGTGTTGTTTCTTTTACGCATTATATTTTGTTATATAATTTAAATATCACAGGTTGTGCGTTGAATCGATCAATTCGGAAATCCAACCTTTGGTTGTTGATTGAAATTGATTGATCCTTGAACATTGGTCTTTGGTACCGTTCAAGTTATTTCTCTTATATTCAATCGGGCTCGAAAATTTCTATTTGCTGATTGCAGATTGAATTGAGAGATAGAGATACAAAACTCTTGGATATACTTTTCTCTAGATTGAGTCTAACTGTCTAGTTGATTCTCTTGAAAGTATATTGGAATTTGTCTATTTAGATTGCCAAACGAAATATTGGGTGTGGTTGTTGTACCCCCGCATTTTCACAATCAACCAATTAGCTAGTATTGTACTCTCAAACTTAAAGATGATAATTAATTGGTTTGGAAATCTTTGATGCTTCTTGCGATTAGGAAATTCAAGATTATGAAGTTTCTTGATGGATCACATGGATGTCCAGTTCAGTGTACAAACCGAACTAATGCAAACAATGGTGTGGAGAATCCTCTTTACACAAATTAGATTGATGAAGATTCTACCATCATCATGTGGATTAATTCGACAATTTCAGATACCGTGATTTCTTATTTTGCTAATGTTTTTTCTTCTTACGAACCGTGGAAATCTTTTTCTGATCAATTTGCAAGGGTTTTTTCAACCTAGCATTTTTAGGGGCCACTCAAAAGGAATTAGGGGCCACTTTTTTATTCCCATCCATAAAAGGGGGTTAAGGGGTGTCTTAAAAATAGGAAATTATCTATATTGTCCTTCATCTTTATACTAAATCTAAACCTATATCCTCTATTTTCATAATCATATCAATCCTCTTTTTCTTCTCTATTCTACCAATTGAATTTTTTTTTCATCATTTTAATTTTGATTGAAAACAAAGATCGTCGATCAAACAAATGTTATGATTGATTGTTTAAAATTAAAACCCTAAATTCAATTAACCTTAAAGTTGAAACTTAGAACATAAAAAAAAAAAAAAAAAAAAAAAAAAGAGTTAAACAAACAAAACGAATAGATAATAGTAATTGTGATTCAAAATTAGGATTTGATTACTTGAAATCAAAATTTGATCCGAAAATTTTCTTGGATTTACAGTAGCAGAAACATAATCGGTAGATAACTATCTATTTTACCTACCGATTATGGTTGATGTTCTTGGATTTACACTAGCAGAAACATAATCGGTAGATAATAATCTATTTTACCTACCGATTATGGTTGATGTTCTTCGTTTTACAGTAGCAGAAACATATTCGGTAGATAATAATTACTTTACCTACCGATTATGGTTGATGTTCTTCATTTCTTAAGAACATCAACTATAATCGGTAGGTAAATTGATCGTTATCTACCGATTATTCTTGATTCAAAAAATTCAATTTCTCTGTACTAAAAGTTACGCATAATCGGTAGATAATGAACACCATTAATTACCGATTATGAAAGTAGAAAATTTCGAAATTTTATTAAGTTTTGAAAATTTGAATTTGGGGCCGTGAACACAATCGGTAGATAATAAGCATCAGTCATTAACAAAATTTACTACCGATTATGGTACTACTAAAATTCGAAAATTTGTATATTCGGAGGTTAACGTAACACACTTTACTACCGATTATGGTAGTACCAAAGTTCGAAAATTTTAGGATTTTGGCAAAATCTCATTTTGGGGCCAATATACATTCGAAAGTTAAATTTACTACCGATTATGGTAGTACTAAAATTCGAAAATTGAATATATTCGGAGGTTAAAGTAACACAATTTACTACCGATTATGGTAGTACCAAAGCTCGAAAATTTTAGGATTTTGGCAAAATCTCATTTTGGAGCCAATATACTTTCGGAAGTGAATTTACTACCGATTACGGTAGTACTAAAATTCGAAAATTTTGTATATTCGGAGGTTAAAGTAACATAATTTACTACCAATTGTAGTTAAACTACCGATTGTGGAAGGACAATTTTTCCATTACGAAATTCGCGAGATAAGGGCTAGCTTCAATTTAGGTTTGGGTGACCCTATTTTGTCTTATTGTTGGCCCCTAATTCCTTTTGGGTGGTCCCTAAAAACGTTAGGTTTTTCAACTCATTTTATCCAGTTACGTACTAAGTTGTTGACGATCAAAAAAGGTAACTCTTATATAGATTCTTACAAAACTGAGATTAAGACAATTACAGATTAACTTGCTACTTCTGGATCTATAATTTCTAATTAATGATGAAATTGTTATAGTCACCTTAGCTGCTTTAGATCCTGAATTTAGTGCGTTTTCTACATCTATAAGGATTCAAAATCCTCATATTTTAAGCATTGAATTCAGTGGTAGGAATTCTGGAATATTACCTACTTCATCTCCATCTCCATATTTTCCTACTTTTATTGGTAATCTATTTTTGCTTATGGAGATAAATCTTCTTGTGAGATTCGTCACAAATATGGTCATGTTCCTGATGTTTGTTGGAATCACATCAATTTTGCATATCAAGGTAGGGATCTTCCTAAATATTGCAAGCTATGCTTGCCGCTGATGATGTTCTAGGAGAAAATCCATGACTTCAGAGTTACTCACATCTGACTTCTGATGCTACAAATATTGCTTATACTTTTTCTTATTATAGAGGTGATTCTATCACTACTACTAATGGAAATGGTATGTCTGTCTTACATTCTGGTTTGTCTATTGTTTCAGTTCCATATGAACATTTTAACCTGAACAACATACTTCATGTTCCTTTAGCTGCTTATACTTTCATTTCTGTTCACAAATTCACTAGAGATAATAATTGTTCTCTTAATTGTACTTCATCTGATTTTATTGTAAAAGATATTCAGTCAAAAAAGATTGTCTTCCAAGGGCCCAGTATGAATGCTTATATCAAATTACTTGTAGCATATTATCTTACTCAGATCCAACTGATTTGTCTTGTGCTAAAGATTCATCAACTATTTGGAACAAAAGATTAGTTCACTCATGTTTTTAGACCTTTTCCAGGCTTTCTAGATTGATAAATGTATCTGATATTAGCAATAAGCCTCTTAGTTATACTGATTGTCAATTGGGAAGATGTCATAATTAATCTTTCAATGTAACCATGTCAGTTTCTAGCTTTCCTTTACAACTTCTTCACATGGATATATGGAGTTTTGCTCTAGTTTCTTTTGTAAATGGATTCAATTATTATGTTAATATAATGGATGATTTCACCAAGTTTTGTTGAGTTTATCCTTTTTTTTTTTAGAACCACTTTTCTTCATTTCAAATCTTATATAATTTTTTTACTAAATATGAACACAAAAATTACAAGAACAGATGGTGGTGGTGAATTTGTTAACAAATCCATAAAGGAAATTCTTTTAAATAGTAGTATAACTCATGAGATTACTTTTCCTCACATTGCTGAGAAGAATAGAGTCGCATGGTCCAAACATAAGCATCTTCTTGAAATTACAAGAACCTTTCTTATTCAATCTAGCTTATCTTTTCTGGTTTGATGCTCTCTACTGCCAATTATGTGATCAACATGTTGCCTACTAGATCCTTAACTTTTGATTCTCCTTATAATTTTATTCGAACAAGAATCCAGATTACTTATTTCTCAAATCTTTGGCTGCTTGTGTTTTCCATGGCTCAAACCATATATATCAATCAAACTTCAAACAGGAAGTGTCAAATGTATTTTTCTTGGTTATAGTTCTCATAAAAAGGATATAGATGTCTAGATCCTACAAATGGTAAAGTGTTTCTAGACATGTTGTTTTTCATGAAGAGGTCTTTCCGAACTCTATTACGCATACTATTTCTAGTTCAGATTCTTCATTTCTTGATTTTCTCTTCATCCTACTATTATGGATGAGTATGATTCTACACCAACAACAAATAGACCTCTTGCACCAGTTATTTATGTTATTGATAATTCTAACATTGCTTCTTATAGTTCTACTGCAATACCGTTTCTGACTATGCTATCTACAACATCAATTTCTGACAATACTATTATACAAGTTGTTCCTACCCATCAAATGCAGACAAGAGACAAAAACGGTATATTTAAGCCAAAATATATTTTGCTACTAAATATGCTCTCTCTGCTCCTCATATGTCTCATCTTTCAGTCTTACTAGTTATTCTCAAGCCGCGAAAGTGGTGGTTTGGAAGCAAGCTATGGACCAAAAATATCATGCACTCAAAGATACAAAAGTTTGGACATCTGTAACACCATATCCTTTTCAGAACTTGATTGGTTGTAAATCGGTGTTTAAAGTCAAGTATAATGTTGATGGCTCTATAGAGAGATATAAAGCCAGACTGTTAGCTAAAGGGTTTCAACAATTAGAAAGGCTAGATTAGACATATACTTTCAATCCAATTGTAAAGCCTGCCACAATAAGGTTAGTCTTGTCTCTTGTTGTTAATTTTGATTGGCAATTAAAAAAACTATACATCAGTAATGCCTTCTTACACAGAGATTTGAAGAATGAGATATATATGTTACAACATCAAGATAAAGAACACCCCAACTATGTCTGCAAGTTGAACAAATCCTTGTATGGCCTGAAGCAGGCACCAAGAGCTTGATATGAAAAAATGATGGATGTTGTTGTTGACATTGACTTTGTTCCTTCTCTTGTAGATTTTTCTCTGTCTGTTCAAAAATTGGATCTCAATTGACCATGATTTTGATTTATGTTGATGATATCATAATCACTGGTAATAGTTCAACTCATTGTAACTTTGTTATTGCTCACTTATGCACCCAATTTTAGGTCAAGGATTTGATTTTCATTACTTCTTAGGTTTGGAGATTAAGAGAAATAAATATGGTCTTTTTCTATCTAAGACCAAGTATTCTTTGGGATTGTTAAAGGAGACTAATTTGGTTGGTAATAAACCATGTTCAACTCATTGTCCTGCTTTTTCCAAGCTCAGTGCAAGTGATGGTAAACTCTTGTCTAATCCCACCGGGTACAAATCCATTGTAGATTATCTTTAGTATTTAACATGGAAAAGACATGAGCTTTGTTTTGCAGTCAATCAGATTTGGCAGTTCCTACATTCACTTACAACCTCTCATTTGACTGCTTTTAAAATAGTTTTAAGATATGTGAAAGGTACTCCTGATCATGGATTTCTTTTTACTAAAGGTTTCACTGCTTTACAAGGATATTCTGATGCAAATTGGTCTGGAAATCCTAATGATAAGGAGATCCACCAATGGCTATTATGTATTTTTTTTGTGCAAACTGGTAGGACTAAGAAAGATACCTACAATGACTGCAAGTGCATATTGACTATTGTGTAAGGTGCAAATACAAGTCGATCCTCAGGGACTTGGAGGGTGTAAAGCTGAAGATAGAGAATCACCAAAATTGATTCGAAGAGGTAACAAAAGAGGTTTTTGTTGTGTCGGTACGACAAGATTTTGACATTGAACAAATAATAAACAAATTGTAAAGTAAAGATGCAATAGAAAAATTGTGAACAACTGACTGAGAAGCACTGGTGATTGAATCCACCTCCTAATCCTATACTAAGGCAATACAAACTCAAGTTATGTTCTTGTCCCTTTCCTTGAAGGTCTCAAATGGATAATTTATCAACTAATTTCACTAACTCACCCCTAGGATTAGCTGTCTTCTTACAGTACAACTAATCACAGGCTAATTTGATCCATTAGCTAACTATCATTCCTAAAGCAATGAAGCACAACAAGAACAAAAACAGGAAATTGACTAACTTAGCATATAATCAAGGGTTTCATCTAAACCCTAGCAGATTGATTTAGAACATGATGAAGATGATTAAAACAATTGTATTAAGATAACTTTTTGATTCAACTAAAATTGGATGATTACAACACACCACAACAAGCCCTATTTATACAAAAAATTCTCTCAATTCACCTTCAATTCGACAACTAACAGTGACCCACTTACCCAAAACGTGTTTTCTGACAATTTTTATCTTCAATTCTTCTCTGCAAATTCCTTAATTGGATGCTTTTTCCAGTTGTAATAGATAACCCTAACTCTATCTCTCTCAAACCTAGCTTATAGGTTCACTATTCTTGATAAGATGATAAGGTTGAGAGAGAAAGAGATTAACGGTTTTCATGGTAGCAGTTGTGAGCAGAGATGGTCGGGGAGATGAATTTGATTGAGGGGGGTCGGTGGTGCTGGTTCTGTGAGATGGAAGAGGAAATTGAGATGGGTTTGATTTCTGTTCGAGTAGGGGGGAAATAGAGGGGACTAGGGTGTTGAGCGGATGCTTCAGATGTCGATGCACCGTGTGTAGATGCCTTTGGATCTTGAACAGTTGTTGGGTTTGATGTCTCGTGTATGGAAACGGGTTTGGGAAAGGGTTTGGTTATTGGGTTCTTTACCAAGCCCATGTCTTCTTCAAAGATGATATATCAAGCCCACTGCTAGCGTATCTCTTGCAAGCGGCTTCTTACGTGATATTCTTCTACGTTTCTCATTGCCTTTACGCCTCTGGCCACCAAATTCCTGCTCTTTTGGCATCTCAATTCATCCAAGCTTTATTTAGTACCTAAAAACATAAAATTAATTAGTAAAAGTATTTATTCTTGAAAACAATGAAAATACAGAATTTGGGTTAATATATGATTTTAAAGCGCAAAAGATGAGTTAATTGCCAATAAAAAGATGTAGAAATATGCAATATTTGGCTGTCATCAAATACCCCCAAACCTGAATTTTACTTGTCCTCAAGTGAAACAGAAATTAAGAAATCCTAACTATACCACTGTCGCTGGTCTCTCGAATGCATTTAGCGTATGCACTAAGCCTTTAAACCCCTAGGTGTCCCTAGTGGACGAGTTGTAGTCTCGTGAGGGTTTACCAGAGGTGTACCCACAAAACCTTCTCCAACTTCAGAGCGTATCAGAGTCCTTAGCATCCAAGGATCTATGATGACATAGAGTTTCAGCATGCTAGTAATAAGAAGTTAGAACTACCAAAGAGCGCATTCTCATCCTTAAGAGTTGAGCGAGAAATAACCACACCATATGAAAGAATTCGGGTTCGAGAGTGATCAAAAGCCTCGACTTCTGCCTCACCAATAGGGTTTTATGATAATTGCACTCAAAAAGACCGCTTTTTTAGTCTCTCATGTATGCATGCAGGAATGAAGAGAGAAATTCTGCACACGTTGAATGGTGGGAAGGAAAACCTTCCGAAATAATTTCTGGACACTCCACAAAATCGTGGGCAAAAAGAATCTTTTTCTGATGATCTCTAAGAAAGGAAATCAACCATTAGCAAGGATGGGAGTACTCACTTACCTTCACATCCGATCGGCAATCAACACCACTCTCACAGCATCCATAGAAACGTCTTCAATCTTCGGTCTTCAACTATTGATGATGAACTTCGTAGAACCTTGACAATTTGTAACTCTTCTCTTCAATTTCCTTGTTGCTTGAATTTTCCCTTAAATTTTTCTTATTTACCATGATGTTTATTAAACAAAACTAAAAATAAACTACAATAACTTTTTTTTTTCTTTTTTCCAAGGGCCTAGCATGACGACGGTTCTGCCCTTAGTTTAATCATTTTTTTTTGAAACAATAAATACAACCTGAAAATAAAACAACATAATAATTAATGAAACTACTAAAGCCATGGATGAAGGACTTTATCACTCAATTCTTCACAACTTGTATTGTCTTGATTTCATAAACTTCACTAATTCTCATCCTCTTCTGTTTTCTTTGCTCTTGTAAGATAAGTCTTCAATATATAGAATTCTGCTCTTTTAATGTATCTTCACTTTGAATAAGAATTTTACTTTTCCTTGAACTATTGCATGTAAACCTCGGACTATTTTAATCTTTCTTTATAGAATCTGACGATGCTCTGCTCGTTGATGATGATGTGTTTCTATGGATCTTTTGATGTTGTCGAGATAGAGAGTGGTGCTAACTGCAAATCAAACTACAAGAAGGAGTTTTCATCTTTAGACGTCACCCTCATGATTGACAAAATTAGCACTCAAGAGATCAAAAATAGTGCTAAAAGTGGTGCGAAGTTGGGTAGCTCACCATTCCTACCCGGAATTTACGTACGGTGCACTCTAAAAGACTTTTTATATAGTCACAAAAATTGAAGGTCGATGCCTCGCTTGATGTAAAAATAGGTAGTCTCCACTAAGGATGATCACAACTCTACTACCAAATATCTTTGTAACACCTAATTTGCCCACCGGCATGGTTAAATCCAACTTTAACGCTCTAACAACTAAGAAACCCGATTGTGTTCTCCCTCTAATAACGAGACGATCTCTACCATTGTATGAAGGTTGCCAAGTTTGTGCAAGTTGCCACCACGCCTATCCCTGCATGTCTCTTCTGATCACATCTGCTGCCAAGAACCGTTGTTGCTCGTCGATTGATACCATCCAGAGCTTTACCATATCAACGACCACTACGTACAAAAGACCCATCGGGCATACAAGATAGAACAACGTAGACCACGCTTGGGGACTGAGGCTCAACATGAAATTCCTTCGCCGTCAGTCAAGAACTTCTTTAGCACAAGAGAGATGGTCAATCAAGAAGCATGTAATTCGCAAGGGGAAACCAAACAGAAGAAGAAGCCGCTTCAACGCTCCCTCCAGCAGAAGCCGCTTCAATGCTCTCTCTCCAGAAGAAGGCGTTTCAGCTCTCTCCAGAAGAAGTCGCTTCAACACTTCAACGCTCTTTCCGGGACCCACTTAGACGTACACTCCAGAAGCTGCTTCAACGCTCTCCGGGACCTGCTCGCTCCAGAAGCTGCTTCGACGCTCTCTGCAGGACCCACATTCACATTTGAGAACACAAGGGTCATTTTTGAGCAAAGCAAGCACGCGGTGGGTCCCACGTTCGAGCGAAGAAAAATAGGCTGCAAGGTCGGTGTTTGGTCAAGGCAGCAAGGCCGGTGTTTGGTTAAGATAGCAGGGTCGGTGTTTGGTCGAAGTAGCAAGGATGACACTCGATCAAGCATATCAACCGTACGGGCAAAATAGGCCCAACAAGCCCACGTTCGATCAAGCAGGCGCATGATGAGTCCCACGATCGAGAGAAGCAGGCGCAGTAGCCTTACGAACGAAGCAGGCACAACAAGCCCATGTTCGATCAAGCAAGCGCATGATGAGTCCCACGATCAGCAGCACATTAGACTTAACGGAGAAGGCTCTCGATCGGAAAGGTCCATAGCAAAGGTCCATCGCGAGGCAAGACCGACATCATGCTAGGGGAACGCTCGCCTGGACGCCTCTTGAACGTGACATGATCCAAGGATAGGACGACCCGTCTCTCCTGGTAACATCTAACTTTGTCTCAAAAGTTTTATCTTTATTTGTCACCATCTAATGCCTACCCCACAATAGTGTAACCATTATGAGCTAGGCAGGGGACTTAATATTGAAGGTGGATTTTATTTTAGGGCTAAAATTGTAAAACCAAATTTATGCGCTGACATCCTGCAAAGGATAAAGCCACTGATAAGTGATGAATTCTTCTTCATTTTACTAATTCACCTAGAATGGAGCATGTGGCAACAATCCCAGTTTTCTGTGAATTAAATTCACAAAACTCATCCAGGTTAGAGCATGGGGCAACAATCCCATATACCCTGTGAATTTATAGCATTATTAATTAATGCATGACTAGCCTTGTATTTCATGTGCTGTTCCCACAAAACTCTCATTATTAGTGCGGCATGACGATCGAGTGTTGCTCTCGGCGAGAGTAACACGAATCTCCAAGTGTTAATAGTGAGGCATGCACGGCTACATCTCTCGGTGTGTTATACTAGCCCGATTGAGCATACATCTCTCGGTGTGTTATACTAGCCCGATTGAGCATATTTGAATATGGACTGTCCATATCAGTCTCAGAAACAATCACAACCACGCAAGTTGGCCGCATGATTTAACCAGCCTAGACGATCCTCAGCAGGAGCAGGCTACCACCTTAATGACCACCATCGGGCCCGTTTATGCCCTGGTCGGTCAAATACATACCATGCCTCCCAAATAACCACCGAACACCAGCCTAAAGTAGGATGGTTGGACTGGTGTGGAGCAGCTTGGAAAATCTTGTGCGCACAAGACCGCTAACGACAGTCTCAAAACCAGCCACGGTCGTCCAAATTCACCGGCATGATTGGACGACATGGATTATCCCATGACCGGTCGGACAAGCTTGTCCAGTACACCGGCGGGCCCCCCCTCTGCCTGCCTGGTCGACCATCTCCTGACCTAGCCATAGAGCAACGTGTGTTTGCCCAAAGTATGGCCGGCGTAATGCTTAAAGGGTCGCAGGAAATTCCACTAAGGTCTCAAATTGATCACGACCATCCAACTTCACCAACATGTTTGGATGGATTAGATCAGGCCTAGGACCGTCAGTCAGGTATCATCATGTTCACCACCGACCTAATGTGGGCCCCACATGGTCGGCCTCCCCAAAGGAGGAGCATAGCCTGCCAAACCGTTAGGCTGAAGTCGTGTACACACGACCGATCCAAAACCCTAATTAGGGTTTGCGGCATATTACATGTGTCGCTAATCGATCACGAGCGTCCATCTTCGCAAGCATAGATTGAGGGTGTAGATGTAGATTCAAAGGGTCCCGAGCATGTCAACACGATAACCATGGGCCCATCTACACACCTGACTGATCGACCAAGGCCAACCATGGCTAGACGTCTCGAAACGCGCGCTCGAAGTAGGCATGACGTGCGGTCTTCAACTCCTTTGTGGCATGGGATTTCTGTCGCAAATCAATCTCAACCGCTCCTCTTTGCCGGACAAATTGAGTGTTTTAGATCACACTTTCATGGGACGGTGAGGTACAGGACATGTACAAAGCAAGCCGTCTACACGCATGCCCGGTCGGTTCTGTCAATAACGTCTCCCATGCTTGGATTCGACCAAGCTGAAGAGTGATGCTTGCGCACCTCTTCAAAACCCTAAAACTTCATCAACGGTCGCAGATGAGCGTCACAGATCATCTCATCCGTCCAACTTCGCCAGCTTGGTAGGCAACCCTGGTCAGGAGTTAGGCGACCAAAGAAGGCATTACCACGATGACCATCCACCATTCTTCCACATGAGGTGATCGGCCAAATCAGGGCTTGCCTGTATATATCCTCCAAACGATCACTCTAAGATGGATGGACGTGATGCTATTTTAAGATGCTTAAATTCGTGACTTACTCCGTTAAGCCTTAAAACAACGATGCTTCACACATTTGAATATATTCGATGCGTTACTCGCATAGAATACACACGATATTTCATAAATATCGACTTCCTAAATAACTTAGTTATTTAATCCAGCATCACATGCTACTTTTGTGGGTCCCACAATCCACACATTCGAGACATCAAACGTGTCAAAAACTGGGGGGGTACTTACTGGGGTATTGGTCTGGCGGTTTACAACGTGCAGCGCACAACGCGCCATCACAAGAACGTGTCAGGAAGTCATGGACGGTTAGTGATGACGGGAGAAGTGGGCAAGACTTGTCGTGTGACACTAACACACAACTCCACTACTCCATCACTCCACTTCCCATGAGAGACGTGGGTTAGGCTTAATGACTTGTATAAATAGGTTCTCCTCCCCATTTCCAAGACAGGACAAGACAGAAAACCAAGTGTTGATACGATCGTATCCCAACACGTAAGCGATAGCTTACATTACGAGGGCCGGTTCAGCTTTCTGATACAAGTCGTACACAGCCAACACCTTCACAATCTCAACACCTTCTTCGCTTCCCTCCCTAAGATCAACCCCATCTCCTTCACTTTGTGACCGAAGCAAGTATGGAATGGCCATTTCTTGGTTTAGGCCAGAGTTGTACAGATTGATTTCTCGAATCACAAGCACTCCCGTGCAGTGCATTTGTTTAAGGTTTAGATTCATTTCTCATCCACACACCCAAATTACCAAAACCAACAGAAATAGTTTTCACCCATAAACAATTGGCGACCACAGTGGGAGGTTAATCTCTCGCTTGTAAAGTCAATTTCTTCAATACCATTCGATCGGTTTCAAGATGGTTGGTCTTAGGACCGCCTCCACGGCCTCAAATCCTGGTGATTCCTCCAATGGAGATACCCCTCCTCCCAACGGCGTACCTGACGGTATAATTAGGAGACTCCCAACGTTGAGTGAACTAGCGCGTGTACATGAGATTCACACTAAGAACATGGAGCTGATCAAGGAAGCGATAAATGACATACTTGATCTCCTCGTCAAGATCACATCGGAGATGAGCGTTCCGGAGACTTCTACACCGGGGACTGGTCCCTCTCAAATCAACGGCTTCACTACGAACCGGAGACCGGTGGATCGGAAGCGGCATCTCTAGTGGAGAGTTTGTGTGAACTTTTACACCTCTCGAAGAATCGGCGCAGGCAGAGACGTTTCTGCAATTAACCGGATAGCCCTGGACGTACACTGGCTCCTTCACGTCCGAGAAGTCCTAAACGCATCGGAAACATCTCAGTAAATAATGTTATATTTGAGAGAGGATGACATGATGGCGGAGGAAGGTCACAACGGGCCCTACATGTTACCGCACGCATCAAGGGTTCGGAGTTCAAGAGAGCGCTCATCGACACGGGAGCATCTTCGAATGTGATTACTCTCAAGACTCTCAGGACAGCCAAGGTTCGCCCATGCAAGATCAGACGGCAGCCTACCATAATGACAGACTTTGAAGGAAAACAGACCAACACATACGGGTACGTCAATATGAATTTATCAGTAGGGCCCATTCAGTCAAAAGTGAAATTTGAAGTCATAGAGAAGGAGCCGGACTATCATATGATACTAGGGAGACCGTGTCTTCATGACAATAGGGTCGTCCCTTCAACTTATCATCAGTGCCTGAAGACTATGCTGAATAAGGAAGTTATCCGTATTCCTGCATCATTGTCTCCTTACGCACCAATATGCGGGGTGGAACTGTTCGAGCCAAGGGAAGCTCCGTGGGGAGGATCAGACAAAGTCCTGTGCAACCCACTACCCACGTGGGCGTCGATCCAGGAGGAGGACCGACTTGCATCGATGGATATCCACCACGACGCACCTTTGCTGACCAGGCACTCTTCTTTATCCAGTGAAGCTGCAACCCACGTCCAAACCAAGAGGAAACGAGCTTTCAAGGCAAGTTTGTGATCGAGAGGGAAAACGATATCCGACGCGCTGTTAGCAATTAGCGGGAGCGGTACCCCGGTCTCTCCGCCCAGTTGAATGCTACAACAACGACGATCCATAGGGAGAAGTGTTAGATGCTCCACGACAGCTGCAAGATGGCACCAAATCCACAACTGATGAGCTCGACGATGAGGAATATCCTAGGCCTATCTCCATCGGCCCGACCTTGTGTGAGCATTCATACAATCTCCGATCCAAGCCGGTCAAACAATCTCCAAGAGGCAATTTAGGCGCCAGATCGGGTGTTGCATGGATTCAGAGACTTGAACGAATCTTGCCCCAAAGGCGATTTTCCTCTACCTAACATCGACATGTTGGTAGATGCTACCCGATAGACATGACATGTTATCCTCCATGGATGGATGTAAGCGGCTACAACCGGATAAGGATGCATGAGCATGATGCAATCAAATCCAAGACTCAAGTTATCCTCACAAATCGCTGCCGCGAACAGTGAAGAAATCCAAAGCTTCATGGTCAAGGTGAACTACATTCGACTTTTTATACCCGGGTCTAGCCTATCTCGTTGCTTCATTCACTCCCTTCTTTGAAGAAAAGAGCAAGTTTAAATCTGGACCGCACTACAGCAGAAGCGTTTTGAAGATTCAACGAATATTGTCATCTTCAAATCATCACAAAGGGTTCGCTTATTATGTCGGCTGGACGAGGAGCGGGCCCGGGACATCTTCAGATCTACTGGAGCCGACACCTCAAGGTGTAATTGCGCATCAATAGGGCGTTACCTGTCAATCATGCTTTGTTAAAAAACCAGCGCTTTCAGACATCCTCTGAACTCCGTGAAGCTGCTAAACGCTCAGTTGCGACAGCAGCTGCCCTGCTAGAAACAGCAAGCCTGCCAGTAGTGAAGAGCCTTACGATGTTCTTGGAAGCATATATTTCACCACCAGGCAATACAACCTTGACCTTTTACAAGCGGTTTCTGTAGGAGGAAAACCACCGAGATACAACATCACGTGCGTCAACTCCAACTCTAGTACCGCATGCACGACAACCACAATGATGAAACAACGTCCAAGATATTCCATGTGCAGCTCGACGGCAAACAACATCAATGAGTGACGCTTTCGAATTTCGTCTCCCGTATAAGAAGTAGTTGTGTTACCAAAGGAGATTGCACCTGGGTCTTAAGAGGTACATACAGATTCTCCATGTCAATAGCTTCATGAACTTCCCAACTCCTCAAAGACACTATCCAAAGATGATAATGTCAAAGGAGTATGACGCTTTAGCACTTTGCCCATCTCAAAGATGGTGAATTTAGAGAGATGCAAGCACGCTATCATTCTAAGATGTCCAAAGACGAGGATATACTCAAGAGTGCATGCGTATTGTCAAAGGCCGGTGATATTCCCGGACGTCTATGAAGCGCAACGCAGGCGTAAAGACGGCCTCATGAACCCAGCGTGACAACATCCTATCAAGTCGAAAGCTCAGTGGATACTCGTGGGCAGGGGACTGTCTCCCTCTTCTCTATTCCATGAAGAAACATCAAGAAAGCCTTCGGTTTCAGCTTCTCCCTCTAATAACGAGACAATGTCTACCATTGTATGAAGGTTGCCAAGTTCGTGCAAGTTGCCACCACGCCTATCCCTGCATGTCTCTTCCCGATCACATCTGCTGCCAAGAACCGTTGTTGCTCGTCGATTGATACCATCCAGAGCTTCACCATATCAACGACCACTACGTACAAAAGACCCATCGGGCATACATGATAGAACAACGTAGACCACGCTTGGGGACTGAGGCTCAGCATGAAATTCCTTCGCCGTCAGTCAAGAACTTCTTCAGCACAAAAGAGATGGTCAATCAAAAAGCATGTAATTCGCAAGGGGAAACCAAACAGAAGAAGAAGCCGCTTCAACGCTCCCTCCGTGGCTTCAATGCTCTCTCTCTAGAAATGCGTTTCTCTCTCAGGAAAAGTCGCTTCAACACTTCAACGCTCTTTCCAGGACCCACTTAGGCGTACACTCCACTCTTCCAACGCTCTCCCGGGACGCTTGCTCCGTGCCGCTGCTTGACGCTCTCTACAGGACCCACATTCACATTTGAGCACACAAGGTTCATTTTTGAGCAAAGCAAGCACGCGGTGGGTCCCACGTTCGAGCGAAGAAAAATAGGCTGCAAGGTCGGTGTTTGGTCAAGGCAGCAAGGCCGGTGTTTGGTCAAGATAGCAGGGTCGGTGTTTGGTCGAAGTAGCAAGGATGACACTCGTGCAAGCATATCAACAATAATACGGGCAAAACAGGCCCAACAAGCCCACGTTCGATCAGCGGGCGCATGATGAGTCCCACGATCGAGCGCGAAGCAGGCACAACAATCCCATGTTCGATCAAGCAAGCGCATGATGAGTCCCACGATTGAGCGAAGCAGGCACATTAGCCCCACGAACGGAGAAGGCTCTCGATCGGAGCAGGCATAGCAAAGGTCCATCGAAGCAGGCAAGACCGACATCATGCTAGGGGAACGCTCGCCTGGACGCCTCTTGAACGTGACATGATCCAAGGATAGGACGACCCGTCTCTCCTGGTAACATCTAACTTTGTCTCAAAAGTTTTATCTTTATTTGTCACCATCTAATGCCTACCCCACAATAGTGTAACCATTATGAGCTAGGCAGGGGACTTAATGTTGATGGTGGATTTTAGTTTAGGGCTAAAATTGTAAAACCAAATTTATGCGCTGACATCCTGCAAAGGATAAAGCCACTGATAAGTGATGAATTCTTCTTCATTTTACTAATTCACCTAGAATGGAGCATGTGGCAACAATCCCAGTTTTCTGTGAATTAAATACACAAAACTCATCCAGGTTGGAGCATGTGGCAACAATCCCATATACCCTGTGAATTTATAGCATTATTAATTAATGCATGACTAGCCTTGTATTTCATGTGATGTTCCCACAAAACTCTCATTATTAGTGCGGCATGACGGTCGAGTGTTGCTCGACAGAGTAACATGAATCTCCAAGTGTTAATAGTGAGGCATGCACGAAAAATACCCGAAGCTACATCTCTCGGTGTGTTATACTAGCCCGATTGAGCATACATCTCTCGGTGTGTTGTACTAGCCCGATTGAGCATATTTGAATATGGACTGTCCATATCGGTCTGAAACAATCACAACCACGCAAGTTGGCCGCATGATTTAACCGGCCTAGACGATCCTCGGCGAGAAAGGCTACCACCTTAATGACCACCATCGGCCCGTTTATGCCACAGTCGGTCAAATACATACCATGCCTCCCAAGTAACCACCGAACACTAGCCTAAAGTAGGATGGTTGGACTGGTGTGGAGCAGCTTGGAAAATCTTGTGCGCACAAGACCGCCAACGACAGTCTCAAAACCAGCCACGGTCGTCCAAATTCACCGGCATGATTGGACGACATGGATTATCCCATGACCGGTCGGACAAGCTTGTCCCGCACACCCGGCGGGCCCTCTCTCTGCACGGTCGACCATCTCGACCTAGCCATAGAGCAACGTGTGTTTGCCCAAAGTATGGCAGGCGTAATGCTTAAAGGGTCGCGGAAATTCCACTAAGGTCTCAAATTGATCACGACCATCCAACTTCACCAACATGTTTGGATGGATTAGATCGGCCTAGGACCGTCGATCAGTATCATCATGTTCACCACAGACCTAATGTGGGCCCCACATGGTCGGCTCTCCCAAAGGAGGAGCATAGCCTGCCAAACCGTTAGGCTGAAGTCGTGTACACACGACCGATCCAAAAACCTAATTAGGGTTTGCGGCATATTACATGTGTCGCTAATCGATCACGAGCGTCCATCTTCGCAAGCATAGATTGAGGGTGTAGATGTAGATTCAAAGGGTCCCGAGCATGTCAACACGATAACCATGGGCCCATCTACACACCTGACTGATCGACCAAGGCCAACGACGGCTAGACGTCTCGAAACGCGCGCTCGAAGTAGGCATGACGTGCGGTCTTCAACTCCTTTGTGGCATGGGATTTCTGTCGTAAATCAATCTCAACCGCTCCTCTTTGCCGGACCAATTGAGTGTTTTAGATCACACTTTCATGGGACGGTGAGGTACAGACGTGTACACCGGCAAGCCGTCTACACGCATGCCCGGTCGGTTCTGTCAATAACGTCTCCCATGCTTGGATTCGACCAAGCTGAAGAGTGATGCTTGCGCACCTCTTCAAAACCCTAAAACTTCATCAACGGTCGCAGATGAGCGTCACAGATCATCTCGTCCGTCCAACTTCGCCAGCTTGGTAGGCAACCCTGGTCAGGAGTTAGGCGACCAGCAAGGCATTACCACGATGACCATCCACCATTCTTCCACATGAGGTGATCGGCCAAATCAGGGCTTGCCTGTATAGTCTCCAAACGATCACTCTAAGATGGCTGGACGTGATGCTATTTTAAGATGCTTAAATTCGTGACTTACTCCGTTAAGCCTTAAAACGATGCTTCACATCTTGAATATATTCGATGCGTTACTGCATAGAATACACACGATATTTCATAAATATCGACTTCCTAAATAACTTAGTTATTTAATCCAGCATCACATGCTACTTTCTGTGGGTCCCACGATCCACACATTCGAGACATCAAACGTGTCACAAACTGGGGGGTACTTACTGGGGTATTGGTCTGGCGGTTTACAACGTGCAGCGCACAACGCGCCATCACAAGAACGTGTCAGGAAGTCATGGACGGTTAGTGATGACGGAGAAGTGGGCAAGGCCGGGGTCGTGTGACACTAACACACAACTCCACTACTCCATCACTCCACTTCCTCCACTTCCCATGAGATACGTGGGTTAGGCTTAATGACTTGTATAAATAGGTTCTCCTCCCTATTTCCAAGACAGGACAAGACAGAAAACCAAGTGTTGATACGATCGTATCCCAACACCAGAACTGATAGCTTACATTTTGCGGGCCAGTTCAGCTATCTGATACAAGTCGTACACAGCCAACACCTTCACAATCTCAACACCTTCTTCGCTTTCCTCCCTAAGATCAACCCCATCTCCTTCACTTTGTGACCGAAGCAAGTATGGAATGGCCATTTCTTGGTTTAGGGCGAGTTGTACAGATTGATTTCTAGAATCACAAGCACTCCCGTGCAGTGCATTTGTTTAAGGTTTAGATTCATTTCTCATCCACACACCCAAATTACCAAAACCAGCAGAAATAGTTTTCACCCATAAACACCAGTACTTCCAAGTTCAGTTATTTCGGTCAGACTCTCTATGTAAACATAGCTAGAAGCATGCTAGTGACTCTAAAATCTCTACAAGTTGGAGGTTTTATGCAAATATTTACAAAGTTTTTTTTTTTTTTAGATGCAAAAGAATAAAAACTCTATATGCAGAATACTCCCCCACACCTAAATCTAACATTGTCCTCAATGTTTCAACATATCAGCAGATTTACAATAACATACCTGGAGAACAACGTATAGTAGATATAAAGGAAAGATATTACCAGATGCAAAAAGGATGGTGCTAAACTAGAAGTGGATGAATGCTTTGAAAGCAAACAACAAGATGTAGAATGATAAGACAAAAAGTTTGGTTAGCACACATAAAAACTATACAAAAAGAAAGAAAATGGAGTTTTAATCCATATGTATGTACACCGGTGGACAAGTTTAGTCCACATAGACGGGGCCTTCCAGGTCAGTGGTCTCAACTTCTGGAAGAAGTGGCTCCAGAAATGGTTTCAATCTCTGACCATTGACCTTGAAGATGTTCTTTTGGTTCTTTGTATTTTCAATTTCAACGACTCCATGAGGGAAAAAGTGCGTACCAAGAATGGACGACCATCGAGAACGTAACTTGCCTGGAAAAAGATGCAAACGAGTGTTGTATGATAGGTGTCTAAAACACCTAATTTACTATCTAGTAGTTACGCTTTCTTTGCTATTTTCTTGTGAATTATGTATTTTACGCTTGTTTTGAGTTTATAGCTACTCTGGAGTCGCACGGAGGAAAAGAAGAAGAGATTACTCTATTTGAACCAAAAGGACAAAATTGTCATCTCATGGGCGAACATTATCTGGAGCTCAATCAAGGTTAAGGGGTAACTCCATTTGGAGGAATTTTAGACACAGACCAGCTGAGGCTAAGGGGTTGCCAATCAGGATAGCCCTTATAACATGTGGTGCCACTGCATAAATCCTACCCTAATTATGACCTAAATTTGAGATAAATTTCTCTCATTCATCATTTTCACCTGAATTGGAAACCAGAGAGAAATACATCTGAAATTGAGAAACAAAAACCAGCAGCTGCTGCTTCTGAGATCGTTCAAAATGGAGAGATCGAGAAGATGATGTTGCTAACTCGTGAGCTGCTGATGGTGCGGGAATTGATGAGAAGATATCTTGATACTGCCAAGAACAGAAATAGAGATGCAGCCAGACAGTGATGGAGGAAATTGAAATCGACATCAAGGGATTGGTTGTTCCGCTTTCACTGTGGTTCGATCTGTAGAGAACCAGAGTAGAGAAGAAGATGGTGATTCAGAAGGTGATGAAGCTCGGTGGTGTTTACAAGAGGTTTTGAAGGAAGATATCGGATGAATGTGAAATTAGGGTTTGATGATTGTTGTTGGAAGAAAATGGTGGAGATTCATGGTTGCTGAGATCGATGGGGTTCTGCAGTTGGGGTTGAAATTCCAGATGGGTTTACGGGTTTGAGTTAGTGATTGAATGATGAAGACTTCAGGGCTAAGATGGAAATCGAAGTGAGGGTATTTCTGAGCCTTGATTGGAAATGAAGATGGGTTCTATAGATTGTCTCAGATGGATAAAACTAGAGCTAGGGTTTGTAATGGTTCTAATTCTGAGATTGAAATGGGTTCTGTGTTGGTGGAGATTCAGTTGAGCTATAAGGTGAAATGGCAGTTGCAGCTCAGATGGAATTGTCTTAGGTGCAATTGCATAGCTGTGGCATGATTTAGGTGCTTATGAAGTTACATAAGATTGCAGGATTAGTGCGGTTATGCTGTGAAGTTGGTGGTTTGGTCTGGTGTTGCTGGTGGTGTTTGAAGGTAGTCTTGAGCAATTGATGGTGGTGGTATGAGGCGGAGCTATGAAGTGGTTCGATGGGTGGTAATTTTGTCAATGCTTGGTGGTACAATTGGCCACCGGAATTTGCAGGTGATAGTGTTATGGAATGGAAGGCTCTGGCAATGGCTGGAGGTTGTGCACATGAGTCAGGTGGTTTATGGCTCAGATGGTTGCAGGATGGTGATGGTCCGAAATTTTGTTAACCTTGATCTGACAAGGGAGTGAACTGTGGCATAGCTAAGATGGTGCAGCTGAAACTGTGATGTTTGGATGTTTTGGTTCTGAGTTAGAATTGGTTTTGGGCTGAGCTGCTGGTGAATGGCAGTGGGCATTTTAGGAGATGGCTCAGGTTGTGGACCAATTCAGGGAAGCGCTGGTGATATTGCAAGTAGAGGAATGAGGCTTGTGCACTTACGAGCAATGAACCGGAGTTGCGGCTAGTATTGTTGGTGGAAACTTTGGAGATGTACTTGGAGCTGCAAACTCGTGGTAGGAATTGCAGGCGGTTTGAGCTGGAACAGTGGCTTAAGAAGCAGCTGAGCACTACAGAGAGAAGCCAAGTGTGTTGCAACTGTGTTTAGTTCAAATGGTGGTTGTGGTGTTTTGTATTTGGAGTTTGGGTTGCTTTTTGAGCTCAAGATGGAACCGGTGGTTTGTGCAAATGGAAGTCGGGAAATGGAAGGAAGTGCAGTGTGGTGCAGTGATGGCTATAATGGTTAGAACTGGGACTGAATTGAGAATATATATGGGTTGTGTTGGTTGATAAAGCTACACAGATGGTGCAGTTGTGCAATGAGAAGGATTAGGAGAAGAATGGGGCATTTCCGGGAAGTGTGTGACTGAGATGGAGATTGCAAGAATTCTGGTGCGGCTACTGAGAGTTTGTGCCTGGTGCTGGCAGAAGCGAAGATTGCAAGTCTGAATTGGCAGGATGATGCAGTCTCTGAAGTGCTGTTGGCTGGCCTGAGATGTTGGTTGTGTGATGCTGGTGGAAATGCAGTAATGGAATGGCTTATAGAGCAACTGAGTTGGAATGCAAGGCAAGGATGGACCGTGAATGCTTGGAATTGATTGAGCCTGCGAGAATTTAATGAGAGGGGAAATGAACATCCATCATGGCCGGATATGAGCTGGTGAAGCTCAATGATAGTGCAATGAGAATCGCTCAGTGCAACATGGCCTAGGCCTAGGCTAGTTAGAACACGACTCACATGACTAACTCAACAGTTGGTGACTCGAGTGTATGACTCCGGGTTGAGTCATCGACTCAGTGTTTAACCCGGTTTGACTCGGTCGACCGAGTTGACCCACTGAGTGACTAGTTGACCGATCCGACCCGTTGACCGGTGACCGACGGACTTTGCAGTCACACCGAGATGTTTTCGCGACCTTCCGCCAAGTTCCGCCACAATACTGATTTCCGGCGACCACTTTTGGGTCATATTTTCTACATGGGTTTCTCACTCTTATGGGCTTGTGGATTTTCATCTAATGGACTTTGAAGCTAGACCTAATTTTAGAAGTTGGAGAAAATCTATAAAGGGAAGGTCTTCTACAACTTATAATATATCTTATTCTTGGAATTTTGGGAGCCGTTTTGTTTACGCTTCTAGGGTTTGCTTTTGTTCTTCTTCTTCATTATTTTTTATTGAATATTGATTATGATGAACTCCATAGCTATGAGTAGCTAAACATCTTATTGGTTATGGGATAAAAGTTGATTTCTCAACATGCTTTTGATTCAATGAATTAGTTTTGTCTCAGTAATTATTGTTTGTGATTCACAATTAATAGTGTTATAAGATTTGAAAACTTGTTAGGTTGAGTGGAATCAATCCGATTTGTGTTCATCTCTAGAGCTATATTAGGGTTTTCAATACGAAAAAGTTGTTTATCCCCCGATTCTAAGTAGCATAATTGTGGGTAGTGCTTGTAGTGATATATCCTACTAGTCACAAGTGAATCATAACTTTTGTTAAAACGTTTAGTGCTTTTACACATTCGTTTGCATTGATGAGTCTTATTCCATAAAACTTAATGCTTTTAGGGAGTTAAACTTAATTGTGCTTTTACACTTTAGGTTGCTTTCTACGAAGAATTCACATATGCATCTTTTAATGTGGTTGTGATGAAAACAGGGAATTGACGGGTTATACTTCAGTGATCAAGGTATCCTAGGACTTTTAATAAATACGAGATTAAAATACCAATTCTAATCTTTGATGATAATACATGTTTGTGATTGATACTATCCGTGACCAATATCTTCTCCTTATTGATAATTCGAATTACTTCCTTTGTTTTTAATTACTTTTATTTGCTTAGATACAACAAACATACACCGGTGGTTACTTAGAAAGCGGAAATTTTATAACAACGAAAGCCTATCTGTGGATACGAACTCTTTCTTATCGCATACTATATTTATATCTAGTTGATTGAGAAAGTGAAATTATATTTGACGGATTGACAACCGACCAAATTTTGGCGCCGCAATTCACCGGGAGGCATCTCTGACTTGTTATTGAGTTTTTAGTTTCTTTTTACAATTTCTCGCTTTTATGTTTGCTTTTTGTTTGTCGTCTTGTTTCTCACTTGGTTGCTAGAATTGTTTTGGTATCAATCCTGGCTACTAAAGATTGGAATTATCCAAGGTGCGGGATAGCTACTCGAAGAGGCACAATACTCCAACCAAGGCGAAACACAACGGACGAGCGAGAGTTAGAAGTGGACGAAGAGTTACAACTTGAAGAAGAATTAACAATGGGTGATGCAAATCGTTCACTCAAGGACTTAGCTTCTCATAGGCTTGATACACAACAGGGGTGTATTCAAACGAACTCTACTTTTGAGATAAAGTCGGGGTTGCTTAGAGAATTACCAAAATTCCATGGCATGGTGAATGAAGATCCAAACAAACATCTTTTGGACTTCCACACCATTGTCACGGCTATGCTTCCAGCGAATGTTGAGGCGGATGGTGCAATGTTGAAGGTTTTCCGTTTCTCTTTAATGGATAGTGCTAAGGATTGGTTGTACTATTTACCTCCGGAAGTGTCACAACATGGAATGGGTTCAAGAAACTCTTTTTGGAGAGATATTTTCCCGCATCCAAGGCTACTCAAATTCGCAAGGAGATTTGTGGGATGAAGCAAAATGTGGGAGAATCATTATATGAATGTTGGGAGCAAGCACAAGAGATTGGTTGCAAGATGCCCTCACCACCAATTTAGTGGCCTTTATGATCATCCAATACTTCTATGAAGGACTCCAATCAAGTGATAGGAATCTTATTGACGCGGCGGGTGGTGGTGCACTAGTTAGCAAAACGGTGGCACAAGCTAGAGAGTTGATTGAAAATATGGCAGCGAACTCACAACAATTCTTAAGTCGTGGTTCGGATGTGATTCTAAGAAGGGTGAGTGAAGTGAGCGAGGTGGAGGAACTGGTCAACAAATGGGTAACATGACAGCTATGTTGCAACAAGTTGCATCCGCTGTTATACCAAGTTCCTCTCAAACTTATGAGGACGAGCAAGCTAATGCGATCTTTCCAAATCAACAAAGACGGGGTATGATCCTACTCAAACACTTACAACCCGGATGGAGAGATCACCCCAATTTTAGCTATGCCAACAAGCAAGGTGCAATTCAACAACCTACTTTCAACCGTCCGAGTGGATTTCAACCGCAACAACAACAATTTCAGCAACCTCAAGCACAACAATCAATGCAAAATCAAGGTTCCGATATTGATTCAAAGCTTCAAACAATGATGCAAGGCATTTCCACCATGTTCAAAGAAAGTCAACAAGAGACTAAGAGTGCTATTAAGGAGTTGCAAACACAAATGGGCTCCATGGCTATTGAGTTGAACCAATTGAAGGCACAAAATAGTGGGAAACTCCCTTCTCAACCTATCAACCCAAAAGAGGGTGTCAATGCTATTACGTTGAGAAGCGGTACACAACTTTGCAACCCGAAATTCCGATTCGAGCAAGGTGGAAACACCCAAGGAACCTGTTTTGGAGGAGAAAAATGAGGATACTCCCAAACTTGAGGTACCTATTCCTAACTCTAAAACTCCGGTTTCTACTTATGTTCCTCCTTTACCTTTTCCTCACGCAGATTTGCAAGTTCTAAGAAGGCGGAACTAGAAAAGGAGATTTTAGACGTTCTTAAAAAGATCCATGTGAACATACCACTCATTGATGCTATCAAGCAAGTTCCAAAGTATGCAAAGGTGTTAAAGGACTTGTGTACTGATAGGTGTAGAATACACCGTATTTATTATCTAGTATTTATGCTTTCTTTGCTATTTTTCGTGTAAATTATGTATCTTATGTTTGCTTTTGAGTGTTATTAGGTGTTTTGGAGTCATTAGAGCAAAACGAAGTGGAACTAGCTCAAATCCAGGATTTCTTCTCCTCATGTGGAAGTGAACGAAAAGACGAAGCTAGTAGCGAAAGAATGAGATTATTCGGACACCGTATGAAGAAGCTGTGAGCTTTTGAAGCATATCAGAGTAAGGCTGCCATTTTGGTGGCCCATATCCATCAGTCGGGGTGTTTAAATCCTGTCCGTACGACATTAGTCCTACACTAGGTCGAACAGACCCAGATCTTCCTCATTTCTACCCCCTTTTCTCGGGGTTTTTTGTCGCTTTATGAGATGATGGTGAAATCGTTCTTTCACGGAGTAATTGAAGATGAGGATTTAGTGGAAATCGATCGAGTGATGATGTCATGTTGTTATTATCGATTCAAGACGATGGGTGGAGGAATTTGCAATTAGGGTTAGCAACCCTGAGTTAGCCTGGGTCTGTTGATGTTCAGTTTTAATAGAAGAGAATTCAGAGCTGTTTTAGCGTTAGAATGGTTGGGGGTCTGTGTTGAATGTATGAACTCGTGTTGCGGGGGAATGAAATTGAATGCTTTCGAAGTCAGCAGAGCATTCACCTATAATGCATCAGCATAACGCACAAATAGTGCTCGATAGAATGCCTGAACCACAAGTGCCGTGTCTTGCAGACGGCTAGTTCAAGTCTCTTCTCTTTGCCATTAGCTCTCCATGAGTTTGTGGGTCATATATGAAGAATGAGAACATGTTTCGAAGTTAAGATATTTGTATACTTTGTTTTATGTTTTGTTTCAAGCCAAGAAATTGGGGGAGGAAGACCTAGTTCTACCGCCATGTTCTTGTCACTAAACTAGGTACTTCACAAGTCTAGCCGCAACCAATTGTGCCTGGAGGATTGTGTTCAATGGGTCAAGGCTCATTTATGAGTTTAAGGAGAGTCCGAAATGGTGGCATTGAGAAAGGTTGTGTGCGAGCAAGTCGTGGGTCTTTGTGGCCCGAGATGCAATGGCCAGAGCTGAGATTATGGCGAAACTATGTTGAAATGGAGCCGAGGTTCGGCTCGAGCTTGTGTATGAGGCGACTAGAGCCGCAGTTAAAAGGCCGTAGATGGATGAGGTGGCGAACACGCGAGTGAACTTGAATGCGGATGGTGGTGGTCTGAGCCGAGAGAGAGTTGAGATTGGAGGTGGATTTACTGGTGCAAGCAACTAGAGACAGATAGCTTGATGATGATGAGCTTGGTGGTACTACAGTGTAATGGTGGTCGATGGTGGTTGAGAAGCTGGGTTATCTCGAATATGGATTTTAATCTCAATTCAGGGAAGACAAGGATATGAAATAGGCTGGCAGCTTGGCTGTGTTGCAGCTGCAGGATGATGATGAGAGAACTGACAATTGCAGCTGCAATTCAGTGTCAGGAATTGAGCTGAATGAGTTGCAGTTCAGTGATTGCTTGCAGTTCGAGTACAAGATGTACAAGGGTTGGCTGGTGTTAGTGGCAATGACTGAGGTTGCAGAGGTAATCGTACGTGGCTACAACATTGAATTAGCTGAGCTGCTGCTGAAGCTGTTGCCATGTAAAGCTGGAGAAGAATGAGCTCAGGTGAGGGTTGAAGCAGGCAGTGGTGATGCTGTTGGTCTTGAGATGTTGCAGGTGGAGTTGGTGTTATCTCTGATTCTGGCAGTGAGGAAGTGCCAGAGATGTTGTGGCTGTGAGCTGAGAGATGGTGCAGCTACAAATGCAGGACAAAAGGCCTGAGATGCAGCTGTGAGTGAATTGGCAGCTGTGACCAAGTCAGATTGGGAGAGCAAATGGAGCTTGAATTAGGTGGTAGGTGTGCACATGAGCTGGAGTGGGCTTATGAGGTTGCAGCTCGGGTTTGGAGTCGAGTGACTGAGATGGAGGAAGTTGTAGTTGCTGGTGATCGAACGAAGCTCGAGTTTGAGACTGCAGCTGACTTGTGCAGAGGAGGTGTGTTGAGTTGCAGTTCAAGTGAGATGGGTTGAGGTTATGCTCAGTCTTGAATCTGCAGTGATGCAGTGGCTTGAGCAAATGTAATTGCAGTGTTGGATATGTTTGAGTTGCGTGGGCTGTATTGCGTAGAATGGCGTTGTGTTAATGGGTTTCAATTGAGTTTCCGGGAGAACCGAAGAGTGGTGCTGGTACTAATGGCCTGGGGTGGAGATGATGAACATTGGGAGGTCAGAAGGTGGATTTGCAAGTAGCCGAGGCTATGGTGATTGCACAAGTGGAAGACCGAGATGATGGTTGAGGTGCAAGGATGGATGCAATGGAAAGAAGCTGAGAAGGAATGGATGTTGGCTTGCTGCCATGGATGTGAAATTACAGAGACAGTAATGGCAAGAAACCAATTTCTAAATTGTGCGAAAACGGAGTGAAAATGGCGCGAGTGAGCATAGTTAGGTAAACGGATTTGAAGTTAAAGTATGAATCACAATATTTCATGTGAATCGCGAGGGGGTATGAGTCGGATGCAAGAATTTATGGCCGGACATATGAGCTACGGGTCACGCTTTTGGGCACGCGCAAGGAATGAGAAGTTGGGTTTGATGGTTTTTGTGAATGTATGAATTGCAGAGAAGCGAGTTGAGATACTTGGAAGTGTAAAATGTCTTGTGACAACCCCAGTGGCGGGAGGCAAGTTCAGGTGGCTGAAGATAATTTTCCGGAGGATTCCGGCAACCAGATTCCGGCGATGACGTCAAGAAATCGGCGACCAGCTTTCGTACCCAAAATTCCAGAGACATATTTTTTCACTCCTGGGCTTGGTGGACCAACTTGGAGACGGGTTTTGAGAAGAATTAACCTAATTTTGGGAAAGTATCCTTATGGGGAGAAAAGCATATAAATAGAAAACTCTTTTCTAAACCTAAAAATATCTCCATTAGGAGAACTCATACTTTTGGTTCTAGGTTTAGAAACATGATAGGTTTTCTTCTTCATGCTATGAACTCCTATGCCATGAGTAACTAAGTTTTTATTATTGGTTGAAGATGTAGTTGGATTTAGCAAGCAAGTTATGATTTTTATGAATTAGTTTTCTCTCAATATTATCGTTTGATTTCTACGGGTTATAATAATTGCATGATTGAAGTATTGCAATATGATTGAATGTTTGTTTAGTCGAGTCTAGAATTGATTGAACTCACATCCATATCTATAGCTATTTTAGGTTTTCATCGAGCGATAACCTTGAATACGAGTAGCATGATATGATTCTAGGTTGTAGTGATACATCCTTGTAATCATATGTAGAAATTGACCTTTGTTCGAATTGTTTTGCGCAATGTATTACAATTGCATTGATTAGCCTATTTCTGAAAACTTAATGCTCCTAGGAATTGAACTTGATTAGCGCAAGGCGTTAGGTTATTCTTTAGGTAGATTTCATACATTTAGCCCTAATGTGTGTGTTGATAACTTTGGAAATTACGGAGTATTCTTGCAATAAGGTATTCTATGGCTTTTGATGATAGCGAGATTAAATACGAATTCTATTCATACATTCATAAACTTGTTTGCAATTGAAGATGAAACCTTTACCCAATATCTCACATCCTTGATTTGCGTACTTTATTTGCTTTTTGTTTATTTTTATTTACACAATCGAAATTCTTAGGGTGTTTTATATAGGAAACCATAACAATTTGACAACCTAGACCTCTCTGTGGGATCGATCCTTTCTTGCCCTTGCTATATTTATATTTTGAGTAGTAAGAAAGTGTAATTTATTTTTGACGCTTACGACCGCGATCATGTACCAACAAACAAAGGCTCAAAGGTAATGAAGTGCTTAGTGTGGGGGAGAATGCTTCGGCAATCTTACAACACAAACTCCCACTTAAGTGCAAGGATCCGGGTAGTTTTGACATTCCCGTCACAATTGGTAACACAACTTTTAACAAAGCTATGTTGGATTTAGGTGCATCCGTTAATGTTATGCCTGCGTCAATGTATAATTCACTTGATCTTGGTCCTCTTAAAAGGCTGAAATTGTATTGCAATTAGCCGATCGCTCTAATGTCTACCCAATGGGTATTGTTGAGGATGTTCTTGTGCGGGTTAATCAACTTGTATTTCAGCTGACTTTTGTGTGCTAGAGATGGATGAAGGTTCACCAGACTCGTCTCTTCCATTGCTTCTTGGGCGTCCCTTCATGAAAACGGCGAAAACCATAATTGATGTGGACAAGGGAACGCTAACCATGGAGTTTGATGGAGAAACAATACGTTTCAACATTTTCGAGACGATGAGATATCCTAGCGATGTCCACTCTTGTTTCTCCATTGATGTTATGGATTCATTGGCACAACAAATGTTTGAATTAAACGGGTGATGATGCTTTGGAAACCGTGTTAACTACATCCATGGATAATGGTGTAGAGTGTGGTAATGAAGTCAAGGAATCTTGGTGATATTAATTCACCCAAGGATGCCCGAAACTCATAATATCTCTTTTATTTCTTTACCATGCGGTGATGAAAAGCTTGTACCTTCAATTGTTAAATCTCCAAAGTTAGAATTGAAACCTCTTCCCGACCACCTTAAGTACTTGTACTTGGGTGATAATGAAGAGTTACCGGTGATTGTTTCTAATGAGCTTAATGATTTACAGAGCAAAAACTTCTAAGGGTGCTAAGGAAGTACAAGACGGCCATAGGATGGACAATTGCCGATATCAAGGGTATAAGCCCTGCCGCTTGTATGCACAAAATTCATTTTGGAGGATGATGCAAAGCCTAAAAGGGAAGCGCAATGTCGTTTGAATCCTCCCATGATGGAAGTTGTGAAAAAGGAGATACTCAAGCTTTTGGAAGTGGGTGTTATCTACCCCATATCCGATAGCAAGTGGGTAATCCCTAGACAAGTAGTACCAAAGAAATCGGGTGACGGTGGTGGAGAATGATAAGAATGAACTTGTCCCAACTCGTGTGCAAACCGGGTTGGAGGGTTTGTATTGATTATAGAAAATTGAATGCCACCACTAGAAAAGATCACTTTCCTTTTACCTTTTATTGATCAAATGCTTGAACGCTTAGTCGGACACTCTTACTATTGCTTTCTTTGATGGCTATTTAGGTTATAATCAGATTGTGATAGCACCGAGGACCAAGAGAAAACCACTTTCACTTGTCCTTTTAAATTACTTTTGCTTATAGAAGGATGCCTTTTGGCTTATGCAATGCTCCTGCCTACTTTTTCAAAGGTGTATGGTAAGTATCTTTTTAATATGTTGAAAACATAATCGAAGTGTTCATGGATGACTTTAGTGTCTTTGGTGATTCATTTGACCTTTGCTTGAACAATTTGTCTCTAATCCTTGAACGACGTGTTGAAACAAATCTTGTGCTAAATTGGGAGAAGTGCCATTTCATGGTAACTCATGGCATAGTTTTAGGCCATATAATATCTTCTAAAGGCTTGGAAGTCGATAAATCTAAGATAGACCTTATTCGTGCTCTAACCCCTCCCACTACGGTGAGGGAGATACGTTCTTTTCTTGGTCATGCAGGTTTTATCGTAGGTTCATCAAGGACTTTTCCAAGATAGCATCACCACTTTGTAACTTATTGCAAAAAGATGTGGTTTTTAACTTTGATGAGAAATGTATGGCGGCATTCAATCGTTTGAAAGAACTTTTGATTTCACCTATCATTAAACCACCGGATTGGAGTAAGCCGTTTGAACTCATGTGTGATGCTAAGTGATTATGCGGTTGGTGCGGTGCTTGGGCAACGGTGGGGAAGCTTCCTCATGCTATCTATTATGCTTCTAGAACGTTAAATGAGGCTCAACAAAACTACACAACCACTGAAAATGAGTTATTAGCCATTGTTTTTGCTTTAGAAAAGTTTTGCTCTTATCTAATTGGTACAAAAGTTGTTGTTTTTCTCGATCATGCAAAGACTTAGATACTTGCTTACAAAGAAAGAGGCGAAACCGAGGCTCATACGATGGATTTTACTCTTGCAAGAGTTTGATATTGAAATCAAAGACAAGAAAGGAATTGAGAACACCGCTATGGATCACTTGAGCCGACTTGCTGTGGACAAGGAGACTATCCCATTGCGTGAAAGTTTCCTGACGAGCAACTTTTCTCAATTGCCTTTGGAGAACCATGGTATGCCGATATTGTCAATTACTTAGTTTCTAAACAAATCCCAAAGAACTTGTCTCGTGGCCGAGAGGGACAAACTTAAGAGGTTAGGGAACCAATACATATGGGATGATCCATACTTATGGAAACATGGTAGTGACCAAGTAATACGAAGGTGCGTTCCCGAATCAATTTAACTCTATCTTGTCTTTTTGTCACTCTTATGCTTAAGTGAGGACATTTTGGGAGTAAGAGAACCGCGACAAGGTACTTGAAAGTGGTTTTTATTGGCCAACTTTGTTTAAGGATGCACATATATTTTGTACAACTTGTGATAGGTGCCAAAGAACCTAACGCAATCTAGGTGCCCGAAATCAAATGCCACAAACTTATATTCAATTTATTGAAGTTTTTGATGTATGGGGTATTGATTTTATGGGGACTTTTGTCAACTCCCATGGGAATTTTTATATCTTACTTGCGGTTGATTATGTCTCGAAATGGGTGGAAGCTAAGGCCACCCAAACTAATGATTCTAAAGTGGTTTCAGATTTTGTGCAAGCTAATATTTTTGCAAGGTTTGGAATTCCAAGAGCCATAATTAGCGATGGGGGTTCTCACTTCAAAAACAGGATTTTACAAAGCTTGTTGACAAAGTACAATGTGTCGCATAAGATTGCAACACCTTATCATCCACAAACCAATGACAATCGAGGTGTCTAACTAGGGAGGTGAAATCTATTCTAGAAAAGACGGTGAATCCATCAAGGAAGGATTGGAGCATGCGACTTAATGATGCTTTGTGGGCGTATAGAACCGCATATAAAACACCTATTGGAATGTCTCCTTTTAGGCTTGTGTATGGTAAACCTTGTCACTTACCCGTGGAAATTGAGCATAAGGCGTTTTGGGCTATTAAGCAATGCAACATGGAGATGGATGGGGCTGGAAAGCAAAGGAAGTTACAACTCCAAGAGCTAGAGGAGCTTCGCAATGATGCATTTGAAAGTTCACGGATTTACAAAGAAAAGACGAAAGCATTTCCATGATAACATGATTTCTAGAAAACAATTTTGCATTGGGCGTAAAGTGCTTTTGTTTAATTATCGCTTGCAATTATTTCCGGGTAAATTAAGGTCACGATGGATCGGACCTTTATTGTTACTAATGTGTTTTCTCATGGTGCAGGTGGAAATTGGAAGATAGCTACAGATGGAAAGAACTTAAAGTTAATGGGCCTTAGGTTGAAACCATATTATGAGAATTTCACTTCCGAAGTGGTGGAAGGAGTTAACTTTGTGGATGTACTCCTCCGGAGGAGTCATAGAAAGCAAGGAGATAGTCGGGCCGACGACTTTAAACCAAGCGCTAATTGGGAGGCAAACCCAAAGGATGAGTATTTCTTGTCTTGTATTTATTTCTTTTCTTGTTTTTAGTTTTTCTTGTTTTGTTTTACTTTGTTTTTGCTGATTTCTTATTAGGATTTCCCACCTTGACTTACTTTGGGATCTATTCAATTTACATTGAGGACAATGTAAAGTTTAAGTGTGGGGGAGTGGTTTATGTTGTAAATTTTTGCAATTTTTCAACTTTTTTGTGAAATAGTGAATAAGAAAACTCCAACTTGTAGTTAGTTTAGAGTCACATAGTATACATGTCGCTAAGATTACATCGAGAATCTCACAATAGTGACTGAACTTAGAGATGACAGAGAACATGATCGGGTTTCTTAATTGTATGAGAGTTAAAGTTGGATTTAACCATGCCAAGTGGCAAATAAGGTGCAGATCGAATTTGTAGATTAGAACAAGTGATCCCCTATAGTGGAGACTACCCATGTTACATAATGTGAGGCACCAACCTTCAATTCTTTGTACTGTCTAAATTTGTGCTTTTAGAGTGTGTGTCACCGTACGTAAATTCCGGCAGTAATGGTGAGTGTCTAACTTCCCACCATAGAAGCACTATTTTGATCTCTTGAGTGCTATTTTTATCAACCATGTTGGTGACATCGAATTGCTAACTTACATACCACTTGTGATCTTGTTCGCAGTTAGCACCATCCACCTTATCTCTCTCTACACCAACAGTCCATAGAAACACCATCATCATCAACAAGAGGAGCATCACAAATTTGAAGGAAAGTTGAACACGTTCGAGGTTTACAAGCAACAAAGTACATAAAATGGGCAGATTTGATTTGAGTAAAGCAACAAAATAGGGAGCGAATTTTTATAAGTTGAAGACTATTATACATGAGTGGAAATTATAAAGGATGAGAATTCGAGAAGTCTATGATATCAAGACATATAAGTTGTGAAGATTCAAGCGGTAAAGTACTTACACCATGGCATTGTACTTACATTTTTTTATTTTATTTGTATTTTACTTTCTCTTGTCTCAAAAAAAAAAAAAAAAAAGACACAAGAGAAAAATGTTTAGGTTTGTTAATAGTTTTTATTTTGTATTTGTTTTATTTCTTATTTGTTTTTTTATTAAAAAAAAAATTTAATTAAAAAAAAAAATAATAATTTATTTTTTGGTTTGTATAGTTTGTTTTTAGTTTTGTATTCTTTCAATAAAGCCTATGGAAAGAAGGAATATTTATAATGAAGTTTCAAGCGACAAGAAATTTGAGGGAAAGAATCATATTGTCAAGATTCTAATGAAAGTTCAAGAGTTATCATCAAGAGTTGAAGACCGAAGACGAAGATGAAGACACCGATAGAAGAATCAAGACGTTTCTATGGATCTTTGAGAGTGGTGCTAGCCGCACGCCGAACGGATACACGATAAGTAAGCATATTCCCACCTTCATTAAATGGTTGATTTCCTTTCAAGAGATCATCAGGAAAAATGGGTTTTCAAAAATATATAAAGATGTGGGTTTTCAAAATATTTCTGAGGGTTTTGCCTTCCTACCATTCAACGTGTCGCAGATTCTCTCTTCATTCCTAACTTTGGACACATGTGTGACCCATAAAAAGTTGTTTATTATTGAGAGCAATTTCATAAAACCTTTTCTTAGTGAGGCGTAGTCGAGACTTTCAATCACTCCGAACCCGAATTTTAGTCGAGAAGGGATGGTTATTTCTCTCTCAACTTTTAAGAATGAGATTGTGTTCATTTATGTGTCTAACTTCTTATGACTAGTGTGCAGAATCTCTATGTCTTCTTAGGGCATTGGATACTATTATTTCGGAGAACTAGTAAGTTGGAAAAATAGGTTTTGTGGGTAAATCTCTAGTAAACCCTCACGAGACTATAACTCGTCCACTAGGGACACCTAGGGGTTTAAAGGCTTGTTATTTATGCTAAAAGTGACCGGCCTCGACGACACGGAGTTGTTGTATTTTATTGTTTTGTTTGATTTGCTCGAGGACTAGCAAAGTCTAAGTGTGGGGGAATCTGATAGGTGTCTAAAACACCTAATTTACTATCTAGTAGTTACGCTTTCTTTGCTATTTTTCTTGTGAATTATGTATTTTACGCTTGTTTTGAGTTTATAACTGCTGAGTCGCGAGGAGGAAAAGAAGAAGAGATTACTCTATTTGAACCAAAATGGACAAAATTGTCATCTCATGGGCGAACATTATAGGAGCTCAATCAAGGTTAAGGGGTAACTCCATTTGGAGGAATTTTAGACCTGAGACCACTGAGGAAAGAGGCTCGCTAATCGGGATAGCCCTTATAACATGGTGCCACTGCATAAATCCTACCCTAATTATGACCTAAATTTGAGATAAATTTCTCTCATTCATCATTTTCACCCGAATTGAAACCGAGAGAAATACATGCAAATTGAGAAACAAAAACCAGCATTGCCGCATTCAGATCGTTCAAAATGGAGAGATCGAGAAGATGATGTTGCTAACTCGTGAGTCATTGATGGTGCGGGAATTGATGAGAAGATATCTTGATACCGCCAAGAAACGAAATAGAGATGCAGCGGACGGTGATGGAGAAATTGAAATCGACATCAAGGGATTGGTTGTTGCCGTTTCGGTTCGATGCAGAGAACGAGAGTAGAGAAAGAAGATGGTGATTCAAAAGGTGATGAAGCTCGGTGGTGTTTACAAGAGGTTTTGAAGGAAGATATCGGATGAATGTGAATTAGGGTTTGATGATTGTTGTTGAAAGAAAATGGTGGGAGATTCATGGTTTATTTGAGATCGATGGGGTTTGCAAGGTTGGGGTTGAAATTCGGATGAGTTTACGGAGTTTGAGTTAGTGATTGAATGATGAAGACTTGAGGCTAAGATGAAATCGAAGTGAGGTATTTACGAGCCTTGATTGGAAATGAAGATGGGTTCTATAGATTGTCTCGGATGGATAAAACTAGAGCTAAGGTTTGTAATGGTTCTAGTCTCGAGATTGAAATGGGTTTGTGTTGGTGGAGATTCGGTTGAGCTACAGGTGAAATGGCGGTTGCGACTGAGATGGAATTGTCTTAAGTGCAATTGCATAGTTTTGTGGCCTGAGTTAGGTGCTTATGAGATTCTGAGAAGATTGCGGAGGATTAGTGCGGTTATCTTTGTGAAGTTGGTGGTTTAGTGCAGTGTTATTGGTGGTGTTTTGAAGGTGGTCTTGAGCAATTGATGGTGGTGGTGAGGCGAGCTATGAAGTGGTTCTGATGGAGCTGGTAATTTTGTCAATGCTTGGTGGTACAATTGGCCACTGGAATTGCAGGTGATAGTGTTATGGAATGGAAGGCTCTGGCAATATTCTGGAGGTTGTGCACATGAGTCAGGTGGTTTATGGCTCAGATGGTTGCAGGATGGTGATGGTAATGAGGCTGTGTTAACCTTGAGTGACAAAGGGAGTGAGGCGTGGCATAGCTAAGATGGTGCAACCGCTGATGTTTGGATGTTTTTTGGTTCTCGGTTAGAATTGGTTTTGGTACAGGCCTGCTGGTGAATGTCGGTGGGCATTTTAGGAGATGGCTCGGGTTGTGGACCAATTCGAAGCCTTTGGTGATATTGCAAGTAGAGAATGAGGCTTGTGCACTTGCGGGCAATGAACGAGTTCGGCTCTAGTATTGTTGGTGGAAACTTTGGAGATGACTTGTTTTTGCAACTCGTGGTAGGAATTGCGGGCGGTTTGAGCTGAGCAGTGGCTTAAGAAGCATTGAGCACTACAGAGAAGCCAAGTGTGTTGCAACTGTGTTTAGTTCAAATGGTGGTTGTGGTGTTTTGTAGCCGGAGTTTGGGTTGCTTTTGAGCTCAAGATGGAGCAGGTGGTTTGTCAAATGGAAGTGAAATGGAAGGAAGTGATCAATGGTGCGTTGATGGCTATAATGGTTAGAACTGGGACTGAATTGAGAATATATATGGGTTGTGTTGGTTGATAAAGCTACACAGATGGTGCAGTTGTGCAATGAGAAGGATTAGGAGAAGAATGGAGGCACTGAATTGTGTGATTTGAGAGATGGAGATTGCAAGAATGCAGGTGCGGCTACGAGAGTTTGTGCACAGTCTTTGTGGCGAAGATTGCAAGTCTGAATTCGCGAGATGATCGCTGTCTAAAGTCGCTGCTATCGGCCCGAGATGTTGGTTGTGTGATGTTTGGTGGAAATGCGGTAATGGAATGGCTTATAAACGCTTTTGGAGTTGGAATCAAGGCAGATGGGTATGAATCTTGGAATTGATCGATTGTTAATTTAATGAGAAGGAAATGAACAACCATCATGGTTGGATATGGTGGTGAAGCTCAATGATCTGCAATGTGAATCCTTTGTGCAACATGGCCTAAGCCTAGGCTAGATTAGAACACGACTCACACTAACTCAGTGGGTTGACCGGCCCTCGGGTATGACTCCTGGTTGAGTCATCGACTCAGTGTTTAACCGGTTTGACTCGGTCCGACCGAGTTGACCCTTGGTGACTAGTTGACCGATCCGACCCGCCCGTTGACCGGTGACAGGGGAGACTTTGGATCTTCCCGAGATGTTTCCCATGACCTTTACGGCCAGTTACAGCCACAATACCAGATTCAAACGACCACTTTTTGGGTCATATTTTCTACATGGGTTTCTCACTCTTATGGCTTGGTGGATTTTCATCTAATGGACTTTGAAGACTAGACCTAATTTTAGAAGTTGGAGAAAAGCTATAAAGGGAAGGTCTTCTACAACTTATAATATATCTTATTCTTGGAATTTTGGGAGCCGTTTTATTTTTACGCTTCTAGGGTTTGCTTTTGTTCTTCTTCTTCATTATTTTTTATTGAATATTGATTATGATGAACTCCATAGCTATGAGTAGCTAAACATCTTATTGGTTATGGGATAAAAGTTGATTTCTCAACATGCTTTTGATTCAATGAATTAGTTTTGTCTCGGTAATTATTGTTTGTGATTCACAATTAATAGTGTTATAAGATTTGAAAACTTGTTAGGTTGAGTAGGAATCAATCGATTTGTGTTCATCTCTAGAGCTATATTAGGGTTTTCAATACGAAAAAGTTGTTTATCCCCCGATTCTAAGTAGCATAATTGTGGGTAGTGCTTGTAGTGATATATCCTACTAGTCACAAGTAAATCATAACTTTTGTTAAAACGTTTAGTGCTTTTACATATTCGTTTGCATTGATGAGTCTTATTCCATAAAACTTAATGCTTTTAGGGAGTTAAACTTAATTGTGCTTTTACACTTTAGGTTGCTTTCTACGAAGAATTCACATATGCATCTTTTAATGGTTGTGATGAAAACAGGGACTTAACGGGTTATACTTGCGATCAAGATATCCTAGGACTTTTAATAAATACGAGATTAAAATACCAATTCTAATCATTGATGATAATACATGTTTGTGATTGATACTATCCAGTGACCAATATCTTCTCCTTATTGATAATTCGAATTACTTACTTTTGTTTTAATTACTTTTATTTGCTTAGATACAACAAACATACCTTTTGTGGTTACTTAGAAACGAAATTTTATAACAACGAAAAGCCTCTCTTGTGGATACGAACTCTTTCTTATCGCATACTATATTTATATCTAGTTGATTGAGAAAGTGAAATTATATTTGGCGGATTGACAACCGACCATTGTACAATAAAACTTTTTGACCAGGTGTGAAAGACTTGCGCAAAATGCGCCTGTCATGAAACACTTTTATTTTATGTTTATACATTTTGGCACTATCATATGCGTCATTTCTCAATTCTTCTAACTCATTGAGTTGAAGTTTTTTCCTTTGGGTACCAGCCTTATCAAGATCAAAGTTAAATTTCTTAACAACCCAATATGCACGATGTTCTAAATCAACAGGTAGATGACAAGCCTTACCATACACAAGTCTATAAGGGGACATGCCAATAGGAGTTTTGTATGCAGTTCTATAGGCCCACAAAGCATCATTTAAACGTAAAGACCAATCTTTCCTAGTAGGATTAACAGTCTTTTCAAGAATATGCTTAATTTCCCTATTAGAAACTTCTACTTGGCCACTGGTTTGTAGATGGTAGGGTGTTGCTATCTTGTGAGTGATCCCATACTTGCGCATAAGTGATTCAAAAGGTCTATTGCAAAAATGGGAACCACCATCACTGATTATTGCCCTAGGTGTTCCAAAACAAGAAAAGATGTTTTCTTTAAGAAATGAAAGAACTACTTTATGGTCATTTGTTTTGGAGGCAATGGCTTCTACCCACTTAGAGACATAATCAACAAAAACAAGAATGTATAACTTACCTTCAGAGTTAGGAAAGGGACCCATGAGATCAATACCCCATACATCAAACAATTCAACAATCAAAATAGGTTGTAAGGGCATCATATTTCTTCGTGAGATACTTCCTAATTTCTGCCATCGTTCACAAGCAACACAAAAAACATGACTATCTTTGAACAACGATGGCCAATAGAAACCACTCTGCAAGATCTTTGCAGCAGTTTTCTTGGCGCTAAAATGGCCTCCACATGCATGGTCATGACAGATATAGATGACATCTCTTTGTTCATAATTGGGGACACATCTCCTAATGAGTTGGTCAGGGCAGTATTTAAACAAGTATGGGTCATCCCAAAAGAAATATTTCACTTCGACCAAGAATTTAGAACGGTCTTGTTTAGACCAATGCAAAGGCATTCTACCTGTAGCAAGGTAGTTAACAATATCATCAAACCAAGGCATTTCAGATACAAGCATCAATTTTTCATCAGGGAATGATTCTCTAATATGCAATGATTCATCAACAGACTCAGCATTCAACCTAGACAAGTGGTCAGCAACAACATTTTCAGAACCTTTCTTATCCCGAATTTCGAGATTGAACTCTTGTAACAAGAGTATCCATCGAATTAGACGAGCTTTAACATCTTTTTTAGATAGAAGATATTTCAATGCAGCATGGTCAGAATATATGATGACTTTGGACCCTATCAAATAAGATCGAAACTTATCCAGAGCAAACACAACAGCCAACAATTCTTTCTCAGTGGTTGAATAATTCAGTTGAGCATCATTAAGTGTTTTACTAGCATAGTAGATCACATAAGGAAGTTTATCTACTCGCTGACCTAAAACAGCTCCTACAACATAGTCAGACGCATCACACATAATTTCAAATGGTAAGGTCCATTCAGGTGGTCTGACTATAGGGGCAGATGTGAGAAGAGCTTTCAATTGCTTCCATGCTTCCTTACAAGCATCATCAAAGACAAATGCAACATCTTTTGCAAGAAGACTACACATGGGTCTTGAAATTTTACTAAAGTCTTTGATGAATCGCCGATAAAAACCGGCATGGCCCAAGAATGACCTTATCTCCCTCACAGAGTGAGGTTGAGGCAAGTGTTGAATGAGATCAACTTTGGCTTTATCTACTTCTATGCCTTTTTCAGAAATGATATGCCCTAGAACGATGCCTGAGTTAACCATGAAATGGCATTTTTCCCAGTTCAAAACCAAATTCTTTTCTTTACATCGAATCAGCACAAGAGTAAGATGATGTAAACATTCATCAAAAGAAGACCCAAAGACAGAAAAATCATCCATGAAAATTTCAAGAAATTTATCTACCATGTCAGAAAAAATGCTCATCATGCAACGTTGAAAAGTAGCGGGTGCATTACAAAACCCAAAAGGCATACGACGATAAGCAAATGTACCATAAGGACAGGTAAATGTGGTCTTTGGTTGGTATTCGGGTGTTATATGAATCTGGTTATAACCCGAATAGCCATCTAAGAAATAATAGTGACCATGTCTCGACAACCTTTATAGCATTTGGTCAATGAAGGGAAGGGGAAAGTGGTCTTTCTTTGTTGTTGTGTTCAACTTCCTATAGTCAATGCAAACTCGCCACCATGTGGTTACACGAGTGGGTACTAGCTCACTCATTTCATTGTGAACTACAGTAATGCCAGACTTTTTGGGTACAACTTGAATGGGACTGACCCACTGGTCTGGAATTGGGTATATGATACCCGCATCAAGCAATTTCAAAATCTCACCTTTAACAACATCTCTCATATTGGGCTTAAGCCTCCTTTGCATTTCCCTAGATGGTTTAGTATTTTCTTCAAGATTTATGTGATGCATGCAAATTGTGGGACTTATACCTTTAAGGTCTGAGATGGTCCAACCTAAGGCCTCTTTATGTTCTTTAAGAACTTCTAACAGTTTGCTTTCCTGTTCTGTGTCTAAACATGATGCAATAAAAAAATGCAAAGTATCAGAAGAGCCTAAGAAAGCATATCTCAAAGTATCAGGCAATGGCTTCAAATCAAGCTTAGGTGGTTCGACAAGAGATGAGGCAGATTTGGAATCAGAGAGTGGAAGTGATTCCACTGCAGACTGCCATTTAGCAATGTCCATGGGTGGTACAGATTCAACCAAATAGTGCACTTCACTAATGTATTCAGAATCAAAATTATCTAAGTCAAATTTATCTAAACATGCTTGCAAAGGATCCACATATAAGATATCAGGCAACGAATCCTGAATTAGACTCTCAATCATGTTAATCTCATGCAATTCATTATCATCAAAATCTATGGGTTGTTGACTAATGTTAAAAACATTCGGTTCTACAGTCATGTTACCAAAAGATAATTTCAACACTCCATTTCGACAATTTATGATAGCATTGGACGTTGCCAAGAAAGGACGTCCTAAAATGACAGGAATGTGATTATCTGGGTTTTGCACAGGTTGAGTATCTAATACAATGAAGTCCACATGAAAGAAAAATTTATCAACCTTAATTAACACATATTCAACAATACCACGAGGGATTTTCACAGATCTGTCCGCTAATTGTAGCGTAAAAAGAGTGGGTTTCAGCTCCCCAAGACCTAACTGCACATACACGGAGTATGGCAATAGATTCACACTTGCTCCTAAGTCTAGTAAAGCCTTTTCGGCCACATGGTCACCTATGGTACACGAGATTGTTGGACAACCTGGGTCCCTAAACTTAGTTAGAATCTTGTTTTGAATTATCGAACTTACCTGTTCGGTAAGAAAAGCACGCTTATGCACACGAATCTTTCGCTTTTGTGTGCACAGATCTTTCAAAAACTTAGCATAGGTGGGAATCTGTCTGATTGCTTCGAGAAATGGAATGTTTATGTTAATTCGTTTAAACATCTCCAATATCTCATTGTACTGGTTACTCCCTTTTTGCTGTACCAACCATTGTGGGAATGGAGCAACAAGCACATGACATGGCAAAGAAACATTCACATCAGTAGAACTTTTAGATTTATCAACATGCTCAGATCCATTTTCTACACTAGATGTTTTCTGTGGTGTAGTGTGCATTTGTGAGTCTGATTTAGACTCACTTGACTGTGGTACACTTACATTGTTATCAACAACCTTACCACTATGAAGAGTAGTGACAATATTTACCTGATTATGAGAGGACTCATTGCAATTTGAGGTGCTTGCCTGAAATGCACTTTTCTGAATTTGTTGAGGTTGACTAGGGAGTTTCCCTTTTTCTCTCTCATTTAGAGCATCACAGATTTGACCCATTTTAAGTTCTAGACTTGTGAAACGTTGGTCTTCAAAGCTATCTTCAAAGATTTTGGGTCAACAGACCGACACTATCTTCAAAGCTAGGTTTTTTCTCTACAAGGTACTGAGAGTGTGATTGTACTTGGGGGTTTCTAGATATGAATATCCTTGGTTATTACTCATTGTACCCCCTTGTACGGACCCTTTAGACCATGAAAAATTAGGGTGATTCCTCCATCCTAGGTTGTAGGTCTGAGAATAAGGGTTGTTCTCTGGCCTATGATAAAAAGCATTAGCCTGCTCAAATCTAGACTCATGAAATGCTTGTAGGTCTGGACAACTATCCACTAGATGGTCTGAACTGTGGCATGCAGCGCAAGTGGCCATTTCAATTTGGTCACGGAGAGTAGGGGCAGTAGTTTTCACATTCTTCTCTAGCGCTTCTACTCTCCTAGCCAAGGATGCAACATTTGCTTTTTCTTCAAAATCGGACTCGATTATATGGACATTAGCTACATGGGCAGTCTTTTTAGGTTCACGAATGGACTCCCACTGCTGAGTCTTTTCAGCGACTTCGATTAAGAAGGTCCAAGACTCATCAGCACTTTTGTCAATAAATGCACCATTGCACATTAACTCAACCGTGGTTCGGGTCCTGACATCTAGGCCTTCATACAAAATTTGCACAAGTCTCCATTTTTCAAATCCATGGTAAGGGAATTGGAGCAATAATTCATTGAATCTCTCCAGGTATTTGGCTAAAGTTTCACCCTCTAATTGTACAAAACTATTCAGACTTTGATGAATTGTCGCAGTCTTATGGTTTGGGAAGAACTTTTTGAAGAACTCTTTTGTAAGAGCATCCCAGGTTGCAATGGACTGTGGTTGTAGGGCATACAACCAAGACTTGGCCTTTTCTTTCAAAGAGAAGGGAAATAGTCTCAGTTTGAGGGACTTTTCCGGCATTTGGTTGAAACGCAGAGTCCCACAAATTTCCTCAAATTCTCTTACATGGTGATAAGGGTTTTCAGCATCAACCCCTCTAAACACAGGCAGCATATGAATCGTACTAGATTTTAGTTCAAAATGACCAGCATCAGCTGGTAGAATAATGCATGAGGGATGGCTTGCCCTAGTTGGGTACATGTAGTCCTTGAGGCTACGTGGTTGGTTCAATTCTTCACCCATTATTTCAAATTGGTCAGAGTTGTTCTCTTCAGAAGTGGTTATCTCAATAATATCCTATCGATGGATTCTAACTAGACGATTAATTTGGTCTCTAAAGGTCACAATCATAGCCTAACAAGCATGACAGTTAACATGTTAAAACACTCAGATAACCAAGCAATTTGAAAATCCAGGAAACAATGGTAACAACTCAACAGATGGATGCACACAGACTCAACAATCTGTACTGATTAGACAAGAGCAAAAGCGTAACTCAGACGAGTAATGCTTATAGGAATGATGAACAGATTCAAAGATGCATACACACAGACACAATATGTTTCAGGATTTAGAAAGCCCACAGAATACAACAGATTTAGCAGGTAAATATGTTACTCATGTATCACAGATTCATGGACAAGGTACCAGGGCACTAGCTCAATAGACAATTATCTTATAACACATATCAATGCTTATGAAATTGACAGTCAGTTTCAGTGACGAATGCACAGGTTCTGTCGAGATTAAGAGATCTCAGCGAAAGAACAAATTCAGTGCGTAAACAAGTTATTCAACTTCACAGGATTATGGAAAATATTCTTTCAGACAACTAGTTTATCAGATGAACATGGTTTATCATTCAAGACAGATTGTCAACAAATCAGAGATTCAATGCTAAACAGTGATGCCGCAGTTTTAACAAGCAATCATGGAAGTTATCAGATATTTTAAGGGTCGAGAATGATACCGCCGGTATAAACCGGGTTTAGGCACTTCCAAAGATTTGTGCTGCTCCTTATCCTTCATTTATTTGGCTTTTACAACATCTTCACAGGAACATCAAAGTGACAGGTTTATTCATTTCAGCTTCACAAGTACCTGGTAACTCAGAGAAGAACTTCAGTACATAGAAGTATGCAAATACTGCAAGGAAATACTGAAATAGTGACCTCTTACCATTACTAATAAGACATGATTGTGAACTAAACTGTTGTATCAACTGAAAATTGAGTTTTGGACAAGTTGAAAATGTAAGAACATAAATGATATGCTGGAATGGAAAATTATACAGGGTGATAGTGACAATGAAATACTTTATACAGCGACAGGGTTATGTAAATGGTAACTGAATGTAAAATGCAGCTAGATGATGCTTCTTATGAGAGAACAGATTATGCAAGTGAACTAGCTATACTAAGATCGAGTAAAAACTATCTAACAAGAAGAGATATGACATCAGTTACAGAAAAATAAAACTGAAGGAAATATGACAGCTACAGATTCATATTATTAGCTAAAACTAACACAGGGTTGCAAACTATGAATAAATGGGTTATATTATTACAGAGATGAGATATAAATTCAGACTGCAATTAAGTGAATGATAATGAAGTACGACATACTAAAAATACTACAGTAGGCTACAATTTATATTAACCAATGAGATGAAAAAGAAAACAGAAGAAAAACTAACAACTATGATCAGGAATTTTGCAGGGTTATGATGCAGACACTTAACTGAAAACAATACTAGCAACTAATGAAAGCCTAATATGCTAAACAAAATACAGGGATAAGATTATTTTACAATATTAAGATGCTGGCATGAGATGAAACAAATATGCAGTTGACTGAAAAACTACAGGAATATATACTAAAGACACATCTAAGAATATGAGATGCAAGCAAAAATTGAAAGAAACTTAACTAAATGCAGTTATGGTATGAAACTGGTATGAAACTGAAAATAAAAGACTAATATCAGGATGCAAGATATATAAACAAATGGATTAACTTAAACTATAATGCAACATCAAAGCTACAGATGGTAGCAAGCTGTAATCGAAAAGTAACAAAAGACTTAATATGTTGAACAAGATATATGACTCTGTTGAAACCTTAAGATAATGATGCAGTCTATATACTGATGTATTAACACTAAGTTACACTAGCAATGATTGAAAACAGAAAAATCCAGGCACATATATACAAGGCAAAGCTGAAAATCAGTAACGTGGAGCCAAAGAAACAATTACACCGCTACCGAGTCCCCGGCAGCGACGCCAAAAACTTGGTAGGACTAAGAAAGATACCTACAATGACTGCTAGTGCATAGTGACTATTGTGTAAGGTGAAAATACAGGTCGATCCTCAGGGACTTGGAGGGTGTAAATCTGAAGCTAGAGTATCACCAAAACTGATTCGAAGAGGTAACAAAAGAGGTGTTTGTTGTGTCGATACGACAAGATTTTGGCAGTGAACAAATAGCAAACAAATTATAAAGTAAAAATGCAGTATAAAGATTGTGAACAACTGACTGAGAAGCACTAGGGTGATTAAATCCACCTCCCAATCCTATACTAAGGCAATACAAACTCAAGTTATGTTCTTGTCCCTTTCCTTGAACTTTATCTTTAATTGTTTTGTTTATTTTCTTTTGCTTTTTACACCCTTTTGTGACAATTTTTGATGTCTCGTGCTCCTGGATTTACATCCATTATTACTTGTTTTGAACTGACCAATAAAATTACACCTCAATGGAATCCCAAAGTCAATGGCTATTTCTTCATCCTTGGTAGGACAATATTTGTATATATTTTCCTATGACTAAGGTGAAAACAAACTCCGATCCTTTGGGGACTTGCAATAAAAGCTGAAGCTAGAGTATCAAAACTGATTCGAAGAGGTAACAAAGAGGTGTTTGTTGTTCAAGATTTTGTGATGAACAATAGAAAAACTAAGAAAGATGCAGTAGAAAGATTGTGAAATAATTTGAGAAGGTCTCAAATGGATAATTTATCAACTAATTTCACTAACTCACCCCTAGTATTAGCTATCTTCTTACAATACAACTAATCACAGGCTAATTTGATCCATTAGCTAACTATCATTCCTAAAGCAATGAAGCACAACAAGAACAAAAATAGGAAATTGACTAACTTAGCATATAATCATGGGTTTCATCTAAACCCTATCAGATTGATTTAGAACATGATGAAGATGATTAAAACAATTATATTAAGATAACTATTTGATTCAGCTAAAATTGGATGATTACAACACACCACAACAAGCCCTATTTATACACAAAATTCTCTCAATTCACCTTCAATTCGACAACTACCAGTGACCCACTTACCCAAAACGCGTTTTCTGACGATTTTTATCTTCAATTCTTCTTTGCAAATTCCTTAATTGGATGCTTTTTCCAGTTATAATAGATAACCCTAACTCTATCTCTCTCAAACCTAGCTTCTAGGTTCACTATTCTTGATAAGATGATAAGGTTGAGAGAGAAAGAGATTATCGGTTTTCATGGTAGCAGTTGTGAGCAGAGATGGTCGGGGAGATGAATTTGATTGAGGGGGGTCGGTGGTGCTGGTTCTGTGAGATGGAAGAGGAAATTGAGATGGGTTTGATTTCTGTTCGAGTAGGGGAGGAAATAGAGGGGACTAGGGTGTTGAGCGGATGCTTCAGATGTCGATGCACCGTGTGTAGATGCCGTTGGATCTTGAACAGTTGTTGGGTTTAATGTCTCGGGTATGGAAACGGGTTTGGTTCTTGGGTTCTCTACCAAGCCCATGTCTTCTTCAAAGCTGATATATCAAGCCCACTGCTAGCGTATCTCTTGCAAGCGGCTTCTTGCGTGATATTCTTCTACGTTTCTCATTGCATTTACGCCTCTGGCTACCAAATTCCTGCTCTTTTGGCATCTCAATTCATCCAAGCTTTATTTAGTACCTAAAAACATAAAATTAATTAGTAAAAGTATTTATTCTTGAAAACAATGAAAATACATAATTTGGGTTAATATATGATTTTAAAGCGCAAAAGATGAGTTAATTGCCAATAAAAAGATGTAGAAATATGCAATATTTGGCACTCATCACAAACCATATTAGTTGGTCTGCCAAGAAACAAGCTATAGTCTTTAACTTTAGTACTGAGGAAGAACGCAAATCATGAACTTCTACAACAATTGAGGTAATTTGGCTGTGTCAACTTCTCAAGGATCAGCATGCTTTCCTTCCTTGTTCTCATACTATATCCCGTGACAAGAAAAGCTCCATTTCTCTCGCTTCAAATCCATTTTTTCATAGCAGCATGGAACATATTGCTCTGGATTTTCAGTTTGTTCGAGAGTTAGTACAGTCCAAGTCCTTGCAAGAGGATTGCCAAAAAATGCAAGATGAGTTGCTTTATCTGTCTACTTTAGAGCAAGTTACTGATACTTTCACCAAAGGGTTGGCTGCTCCAAGTTTTGAATTTCTCAAGAAAAACCGAAGATTTTGTCTCCTCTTCAGTTTGAGGGGAGGGTAGTAACATATAATATAGGAATATCTTTTATTTTATGCCTTACACTCTGCTAACACCTCATCCGTTATTATTTGTTTATATAATGGCTGTCAGGGTCGTTATCTATCATAACTGCATTTCCTATTCGAGTCTTCTTGATACAGGTGTATCCGTACTCCTTTAGGGAACTTAGTTAACCTCAAGTTAAGTTGAGGGAAGAATCCTATTCTAGGCAGGAATCCTTGTTTAGGTAGAATTCCTAGTTAGGAAAGAGTTTTGTTTCACGCAATACTCTTAGTTTAGGAAATAGATTCCTAATAGAAGTCCTTGGTCGGATGGGTACGATGAAGGCTATAAATAGAGGTCTTTGGATAATAGCTAAGGACAGACACTAGGCACAGAAAACCTAGAGAAATCTTGGAGCAATACTTGTGCAAGCTTAGCAAACAGTTTAAGGTTAATCTACTGTTAGAGAAGATTGTGAGCGTAACAAAGAGAGAATTGTAATCGTTTTCTTGTTCTTTTTTTTTGCTTAACAATGAATTTTATTAATAGCCAAAGGAGTTATACAAAAAACAACCAAACTATTCCAAGAACATTACAAAAAAAGCAAGAACTAAAAACAGATAATTTTTATCTTTTACCTGTTTAACAAAACCTATAATATGGTTGATCTGGATTCTCCAAACTCCCCAAGAAAATTGGTCTTAAATTGAATATGCATATTTCTCCTGTTACCAAACCTGTCCCGTTCTTTGCTAGCTTATCTGCAGAGAAGTTTACTTCTCTGTAGTTGTGGATAAATTTTCCAAGACTGTAACTTTGTACAAATTTGATGCCATCTTTTAATTGCAAACCAAGGAATGTTGTTGCTCTGGAAGGCTGTAATTGCTGTTGTAGAATCAGTTATGAAACACAGATCATGGAAACCTTTACAGACTGCCCATTCCCCTGCATTCAATATGGCTAGTATTTCTGCAAAGTAATTTGTAGATACTCCTAAGCCACATGATATTGCAATTAAGAATTCTCCAATGTTTTTTTTTTTTTTGCAATAAATCCATAACCTGAGCTTCATGGGTTCCCTTTAGAGGCTTCATCACAACATAGTAATACCTGGTTTGCACAAGGAAGTTGAAAGAAGATTTCCTAGATTCTAACTGATTTTGTCTTTCTGCTTTTGAATCCAAATGATTTCAGCACCTGAAGATCAGAAGTAGAATTCCACATATGTGATTTCACCCTGACTTCACTTTCAGTTGTTAGCTTCATTATATTTGACTTGATTCTTTCCACTGAAAAGTTTTCCTTTTCATATATGTACTTATTTCTCATGAACCACAATTCTCTTATGGTGATAAAAGATGTTATTATCCATATATCCTTTATTATTGGACTTATATTTTTTTTTGCCAATGATAGCATTTCTTCAAATGAGCTAGGATTAATGAATGTAAAGATATCTCCTAACCATTTCCATATATTTCACTGAAGTTGCAAAACCACAGTATATGTTCCTTATTTTCTTCATTTGTTTTTGCAAAAGATACATCTTGAAGCCATACTAACTTTTCAGTTTTTTAAATTTTCATCAGTAGGACAGATGTTTCTTGCCAATTTCCAAATATTTCTTGAAATATTAGGATGTACTGAAGAATGCCATACCTTTTTGGTTCATTGTAGTTTTGGAAATTTCTCTCTTACTGCTTCAACAGCTGATGCAACTATAAATTGACCTGACGTAGTTCCAGTCCAGATTCTTCTATCTTCACCTCCATTTACAGATGATAATTCATTTATTTCTATAATCTCCAAGATTTCACTTGGTATCACCCACTCACCTTCGAACACAATCTCAGATACTTTCAAGTCTGGAAATTGATCCATAAATGCATTATCAGGGAATTGGTCTTGCAAAGTTGTATCATGTAACCATTTTTCTCTCCATACTGATATACTTTCACCATTACCTACCAGCCACCTTGTACATTCATTTACTTTATCTATCACCCATTTTAGTCCGGGCCATATGGATGACTTCTTGTAATAAGATATCCATTCACCCTTCTTATTTTGAAACTTTGCTTGAAATAATTTGGACATTTCATCAGTCCCATTTTGAATCTTCCAGATTAGCTTCATTAAAAGAGCTTTATTTATTACTTCTAATCTCCTTATTCCCAGTCCTCCTTCATTTATTGGTGAACAAACATTTTTCCATTTTAAAGTGACTTGCTTTTTATTTGTTGGATCTCTCCTGTCCACAAAAAATTTCTAATTATTCTCTCATATTCCTTCAATACTCATTTAGGCCACTTATATATTGACATATTTGTTAGAGCATAGCTCGGTTGAACCCACCAAGCGTTAGTATGTCAAGTTTGGTTGTCATATTTTAGTGAACCAAAACTCATTTAAAGAGTCGCTTGATTAGTAATGTGCATTTACTAATTGGAGATTTTCTAAGAGATTTTCGGTCAATGTTTTGGACAAAGCATTTCCAGGAATTATGGAAACCGAATCTGGAATATATTGCATATCTTGAGAATATTTTCAGTTTTGGAAATTCCTTGGTGTCCAAACTTCCTTGTCTATAAATATCAAAGTTTGCGTTTCAATTGGTGGGAAACAAACTAATCTTGAACTTGAGCCTAGTTTGTTTATGCAGAAACTACCTAGTTGTGTTGTTACTGGTGGAGCCGCCTATTCGGAGAGGAAAGTAACCTACTTTGGAGAAATCGCTTACGACCGCTCGGTTTAAAGACTTCTTTGGGATTGAGAAGCTCTATTAGTACCATTGGTGGGAAACTAGATAATTGCGGTTTATTATTAGTTTTCGATTGATTTGATTGACTAACGGTTGTTGAACTTTGATTGCACCTAGTTTGTTTATGAAAATCAAAATTTTCAAGATCTCACTAGATCTTGAGAATCTTCTCTTCTTTGATGATATAAGGTCCATCCCATTTTCTCGCCAATTTGCCTCCATTGATATATTGGGGTTTCGCAACACCAAGTCTCCCGGGGTTGGAACTCACGTATTTTTACACGCTTTGTTATATTCTCTGCCTTTCGCTGATAATTCTCCATGTGTCGCAATGCCTTTTCTCGCTTTTCTTCCAATTCATCCAACTAAGATTTTTATCCCAAACCTCTTTTTGGTTTCTAATCACGACCTCTCGTTGCGTGATCGCCTAACTCCGTAAGTTAGCAAAAGGGGACATTCCCGTGGCTTCTTCTAGTTGTATTATAAGCCCACACCGCATTGGGTACTTGTTCGCACCATCCCCTATTGTGTCCTTCCAACTTTTCTTCAATATATCAAAGAATTGTTTTGTTTGTTGCCTCCGCTTGGCCATTAGCTTGTGGATATAATGGGTTGATTTTCCACATCTTATCTCGAAATGCATTAGCAAGAAGATATTTTGCCCTTCAAACCGCCTTCCCATTATCGATACCACAAATGGATCCCAAATCTCGCATATAATATTTTCAAATATGAAAGGTATCGTTTTCACCTCCGCCCATTTTGTGAAATAGTCCGCTGCGACAATTAAGTACCTTCTTTGTCCCTTCCTAAGAATGGTCCCACAATATCTAAACCCCATTTTCCAAAAGGCACACACTTCTCGAAGAATTTAACGGTGCTGTGTGCATGTATCTTCTTCCGTGTCTTTTCCATACCGGATACTTCGCGTCCTCATGCATATATGGCCAATAATATCCTCAAGGTTTTGCCTTATATGCCAAAGATCTCCCGCCGCTATGATTCTGCATCCCCACTATGCAAGATCTTCAATATGGTTTCTCCTTCTTTCCTTGATAGACATCGAAGCGAAGGTCCCTCAAAAGAACGCCGATAAAGCACGCCATCTCGTAATTCATAATTTGTTGCCCGGCTCTTTAACTTGTGTGCTTCCAATCTATTTCTTGGTACTCGCCTTTCATTAAGTACGCGTGAAGTTCCACTCCACTTCCTCGCGACCTTGCATTTCATCTTATCGACAGATTGCCAATTCAAGTCACTGGTAATCCTCACATTCTCCAATTTCATTTCTATTTTTGTCGCTGCAGCATGTATTATAGCTTTTGTTTCATTATTCGTGGATTCAAACTCCAATCTAAAAGAGAAAGCTAATTTATTGCCTTCCGGTGAAATCATAACAATTCCCACTCCATTTCCCTTCTCCATTTGATGATCCATCTACTAATATTTCCCATCTCGTCTCCGGTTCCAGTTAGCAGGTCTCTTGGGTCTCCATACTTTCTTCTACATCCATCATTTCATGACAACCCGTGACTTAGTTGAGGATAATATCTCATACTTGAGTTTACAATGGCTTATTTGAGCATTCCATCTTTCAACTCTCCCGATCTTTTTGAATGTTTCATCACCGACTCAATTGGTATTTTTGTGACTACCTTAATGGTATGTGCTTGAAAATATATGTAAGCTTCTGAATGTTGATGCTAGGATTAATTTTTCGATCTTCGAATAATTTCTTTCTCGCTGCCTGATCAGGGCAGAAACCGCATTAAGGCATGTGGGTTGTCGCGAGATATATTAATAATTCTTCTCCCGGTTCCGCCTTCTGCATAATGGATATATCCATTAAATGTTCTTTGATCCCTTGTAAAGGTCCCATTTAAACTTCGATCCTTTTTTAAGAAAAAGTGTTTACACTTATCGGATGACCGTAGATTAATAAAGGACAACCCATTCGCCTTTTGAACATCCGGAATATATCCGGTCAACATGCATATCTTGAGAATATTTTAAAACGCCTAGTTTTGGAAATTCCTTGGTGTCCAAACTTCCGGCATTTTGTCAAAGATAATAAATATCAAAGTTTGCGTTTCGAGTTGTGGAAAGCAAAGGGAAAAACTAAATCTTGAATTCCCTGTTCTTCTTGGAACTATAACCATAAACTACCTAGTTGTGTTGTTCTATCTTTCTAATTCTTTGTTTAAATGGCTTCACATTTTTATCAATTTCTAACTTGTGGATTGACGGATCGCCTATTCCCACGCGAAGATGGAGAGGAAAGTAACCTACTTTTTGGTCCTTTTTTTCTCTCGCAAGATCATCTTCTTTTCTCGGTTTAAAGACTTCTTTGGGATTGAGAAGCTCTATTAGTACCATTGGTGGTGAAACTAGATTTTTAATGTTATGCGGTTTATCTTCGTCTTTATTAGTTTTCATGATTGATTTGATTGACTAACGTATTTATTGTGATCACAAAGGAGGTTGTTGAACTTTGATTGCACCTAGTTTGTTTATGCGATTTGAGAATCTTCTCTTAATAAGATTCACTCAAACTAGATCGAAGTTTCGAATACATGGATGGGATCTTTGTTTGTAGATCTAAAGACGTCTTGTGATAATCCATGTTGCGATATTATGATCCTACAAGACTCCGTTACTAAAGACGCCTTGTGATAATGCGTGATTGATCACAAGAGATTCAAGTTGATTGTGTGCAGGTGTTTATTGAAGATCTAAGAAGATTTGAAGACGAAAAAGATTTCTGATTTGGGTTCATAATCTTTGGTGTGCACAATACTTGTTTCGGTTAAAGAGGATCCAACTATAATCGATTTATCCTTGTGGTAGATTGGATTGATTAGTTGAGTAGATCGGCATCAAAACATTTCTTTGTGATTAAAAGTATTGATTATTGCAAAATCTTAACAATTACTTTGGTAGTTGTTGATAAGATAGATCTAAGGACCTGACAAAGGAGTTTATTGTGATAAACGGAAGAGCCTTTTGTCGAACTCACATCACTTGGTTGAAAAGAGTTGATACCAAACAGATTTGTTGTTCCTTTACTGTTTGGAATACGGACCAAAGGAACTGTTCCAAGTATGTGACTTATTACAAGTTGGAGGCGTGGGAATACATACGGAACTAGGTGAACTATAGGTTTAGTTGCATGGTCTCAACTATACGAAATTGGTTTGATTTTGTATAGCGGCTTAATCCTGAGAGTATTCAATTTTGGACAAGGTCCCGTGGTTTTTCTGCATTTGCGGTTTCCTCGTTAACTGATAGGGTGTAGAATACATCCTATTTATTATCTACTGTTTATGCTTTCTCTGCTATTTTTCTTGTAAATTATGTATTTTACGCTTGTTTTGAGTTTTATAGGTATTTTGGAGTCATGCGAAAGAAAAGAAGAAGAAACCATCCAAAGTTGTGCTAAAGGGCGTAATTGTCATTTCACAAGCAAGTAATATATGGAGCCCAGCCACGGTTAAGGGGCAACTCTTTTGGAGAAGCATTAAAGACAGCTCAGCTAAGGATAAGGGGAAACCCATTCAAATGTTAAAGGCATCCAGGTTAGGCACTTGTGGCACCTATGTATTAAGCGAGTTGGGGATGTGATTGAGTGGCCAATAATAAAACCCGGATCCAGACCCAGCTCTCATACCCCAACCCTAAACTCGAGAGACATTTCATCTCAATCATTTTTCACACCTGAACCTGAAATTGAGAAACAAAAGCAGCGGCTGCTGCTAAATTGAGATCGAGAAATAGATCGAATCGAGAGACAAGGGAAGATGATATTGATGGAACTGAAGGATTTTCTGAGTTTTTGAAGAAACCAGAGTTGAAGCAGATCGAGATCCAGATAAAGAAATGAAGGTTAGGATTTAATCGACGAAATGTTGTTGCTGTTGTTCAATCGATTCTGCTGATGAATATTAAGAACGGGTTCGTGGCTCAGATGAATCGAAAATGGGTTTTACTGTGGTGGAGAAATTGAACCAAGAATGGGTTTGGTGGTATTGTTGCTACGATGGGTTTGAATCTGATAAAGCTACAACAGATGAAGAAGGAGATGGATTTGGTTCTATCAAAGAAGAGGATTCTGAATTATTGAAGAAGAACAGCTAGTTGTTGCCATGGATTAAAAGGGTTTTTGGTTGAATATGTGATGGCAAAGACGATAAGCAATTGAAAGGGTTTCAGCGAATTTATGAGATTGTGAAGCAGATGAAGAAATTGGAGTTAAAGGCTTTAGCTGTGACGAAATCAAAGAAGAGATGGGTCTGTGGTGATGTTGAAAAGAAAGAATTGATGAAGAAACTGGTGGTGCTACTGTGTCAAGAATGGTGGTTTGAAGTGATAAGAGAAGTGGGTTTGTCTCAGAAACCGCAGATGAAGGTGGTTGAAGTAGCTGTTGTGGTTAATGGAGTTTGAAGTCTATATGAGTTGGTGCCAGTGTCAAAGCTAGAGAGAATCAAGACAAGCTCGAGCTGGTAAAGAACTAGCTAATGACAGATGAAGATCGAGAAGCTAATGGAGCTATAAACAAAAGAAGCTGCGGTTCATGGCAGTGAGTGCCAGAACGATGTTGGTTGGTTGCAGCGGACTGACAGGATGGAAAGAGTTGTGCTGTTGGTTGCAGTGGTGGTGAAAGGCTAGGTTGAAGGCACTGCTGCTGCTGCATTTGGATATGGGTTTGTGGTAATTGACTGCTATTACAGGGAGGATTGAATGGTTGTGAGGCATTGCAGAGCTAGCTGCAATTGCAAGCCATGATGTTGAGTTGCAGGCAGTGATAGAATGGGATTATGAAGGTGGACTTGTGAACTGTGAATGAGTTTAATTGAGCTGGAAAGGGTATGAAGCAGGGCTGAAGAACAAGGTGTTATAAAATGGAGCTGCATATGATTGAATGGATGCTTGATTTGAATATATGTATGTTAGGTTCTTAACAGGAGAAGACATTAGATAGGCCTGACTTTGGCCTGAGAAAGTCCTATAAACAGCCAGAACTCGGCTGGAGTTTTATTCAGATGAGTCAACCCAGTGACTCGGTACACCAGCTTAGTGAGTCCGATGAACGATCCAGACGATTCAACCCAACCCAGTTAGACCAATCAGCTGAGTTAGAAGCTGACTCGGTGACTAACTCACTCTTCTCCTTTGACCATTGACTAACAGCTTGACCTGTTTGACTTTGATCTCTGACGGTATCGTAACGGAATATTCTGTATGTGGCAACCGAACTCAGGTGGCCGACGACGACATTTCAGGCCGATTTCCGGTGATCCCTGGATTTCTCCGGCGATTCAATATGTGCAGAATTTTGTGAAGAATATTCTAGACTCATGGGTGTGAAGACTTGGTTTTGGAATTGGATGGAGAATTTGGTTCAAATTTGGAAAGAGAAGGTGGAAGATTTGAGAAAGGCTTGAACTTGGAAATTGAATTATTATGGAATGAGGATTCTATTCCTTGGAAGATTTGGAGAGCATTGGAGCCTATAAATAGAGAAGTTCTCTACTTTTCTACACACATCTTCTACACACCTTTTGACACACACAACACTTGTGTTTTTGCTTGCTTTTCAAAATTCTTCTTTTAATTATTTGAGTGAACTTGAAAAATTCTCCTCTTAATTATTTGTGTGAATTTCAAAAACATGAGTAGCTAATTTTCTTATTGATTGAGGATGAATTCCTAGTTCTTAATATATGATTTGAGTTTTGTTTTCAATTCTATCTTGAAGTTTTTCACATGATTATTGATTGTTTTTACTAATAGGAATGTTTATTCATTCATGATTGATTGATAGATTGTTTGGGTGGCCAACTAAATTGATTTGTTAATTGATCTAAAGCTAGTGAAAGTTAGAGGATAAGTAATCGTTTCTTGACTCTTTACATAAGTAGCAAACACGAGACCTTGCGGAGGGATTCCGTGGAGCAATTGTGTGTGAAAACAACGTTAGCAAGTAGACCTTGATCTAAGAGTCTAACTACTAATATCAACCTAATAAGTTCATAAATCTTAATGCGTTTATTTAAATTACATCTTGAGTGATCTACTACTAGGTGGTTTGGTAAATAGAATCCGGTAGTCGAGAACTTCCGTATCCGGTGATACAAGGGATTTAGGGGTTTAGCACTCGATCTATTTGCTTTACCTACGGTTGGTGATAATCTGTGACTAATAACATGTGGATGAAAAACATAACTTGAATCATTGTTTTGCAACGAAGAAGGATTCCTTGGTCTTGTCTCTCTTATTGATTTCAACTTTATCTTTGAATTGCTTTGTTTTCTTTTGCTTAATATACCCCCCTTTTTGTGACAATTAAGACAACTAAAACCTCTTGCTCCTCGTGGGAACGAACTTAACTACCACCATATTACTTGTTAATTGAGTGGAAAAATATTCACTAATTTGTTGTGGTTACGACACGCATCAAATTTCGGCGCCGCTGCCGGGACCAGCGGACGAATTTAGTTGTTTTTATTTTTCTTTTTGCTATATTCTTGATTTGTTAGATTCTATATTGTATCTAACTTAGTTTTCGAGAATCTTGTTTCAGGTGCTATACCTTTGGTGAATGCTTAAAGAGGGCAGACCGAGTCCAATACGTTTTCGATCCGGCACTCAACTAAAGGATTTCATTCGAGCGGTTAACACTCCACTTCCTCCTTCTTCATCAAGTGAGTTCACAGATTCGGACATAAAAGAAGAAGCAATGGCTGATCGTACACTCAAGGACCTAGCTTCTCACAAGCTCGATACACAACAATGGTGTATCCAAACTAACTCAACCTTCGAGATCAAGCCGGGGTTGATTAGAGAGTTACCAAAGTTTCATGGCATGGTGAATGAAGATCCAAACAAACATCTTATGGACTTCTATACCATAGTTATGGCCATGCTTCCACCGGAGACTAATGCGGATGGAGCAATGTTGAAAGCTTTCCCGTTTTCTTTGGCGGGCAATGCTAAGGAATGGTTGTATTATTTGCCTTCCTGAAGTATCACAACATGGAATGGGATGAAGAAACTTTTCCTCGAGAGATATTTTCCCGCATCAAAAGCTACTCAAATTCGCAAGGAGATTTGTGGGTTGAAGCAACATGTGGGAGAGTCATTGTATGAGTGTTGGGAGCGATACAAGAGATTGCTGGCAAGCTGTCCACACCATCAATTCAGTGATGTTATGATACTCCAATACTTCTACGAAGCTCTCCACCCAAATGATAGATCTCTTCTTGACGCCGCGGGTGGTGGTGCACTAGTGAATAAGACGGTGACCCAAGCTACCGAGTTGATTGAAAGTATGGCTGCAAACTCGCACCAATTCTACACAAGAGATGAACCTATGGTTAGGCGAGTGCATGAAGTTAGTGATTCATCATCACATCTTGATCAAAGGATGGGTAACATTGAGATAATGATTCAAAGGATGGCCGCGGTAATTATTCCGGATGGTGAGACCGAACAAGTAAATTCTTTATATCCAAATCAAAGGCCAAGGTACGATCCATATTCCAATACTTACAATCCCGGTTGGAAGGATCATCCTAACTTTAGTTATGCAAACAAGCAAGCAGCGGCTCCTAATCCATATGCACAACAAGGTGGTTTCCAACAATCACGCTTCCAACCTCAACAACAATTTCAACCACAACAAGTCAAGGAGCGTGATTCTTCGAATGATGACAAGCTCAATGCGTTAATGCAAGGCATGCAAGGTCTTACTTCTATGTTACAACAAAGCCAACAAAAGAATGAGTCGGCCATCAAGGATTTACAAACTCAAATGGGAAAATTGGCGACCGATGTGAACCTATTGAAATCTCAAGCATCCACAAAGCTTCCTTCACAACCATTTGTGAATCCAAGAGAGAATGTTAATGCGGTTACTTTAAGAAGTGGAAGACAAGTGGAGGGTCCAAGTCATCATGAACAAGCTAGTGAAGAGGTAGTCAAAGACAAGGAGGAAGTCGCACCAAAGGAGAATTTAATACCAACCGACCAATCCAAGGAACCGGTTCCTACTTTCACTACTCCACCTCCTTTTCCTAGTCGTTTTGCTAAATCCAAGAAAGAAGCTCAAGACAAGGCACTCATGGATATTTTCAAGAAGATTGAAATCAACATCCCATTCATCGAGGCCATCAAGACAATGCCAAGTTATGCTAAGTTCATGAAGGAATTATGCACAAAGAAGGATAGGTTGCTTGATAATGAAATTACTAAAGTTGGCGAGAGTGCGTCGGCTATGCTATTAAAGAAGATGCCTACAAAGTTCACGGATCCCGGTGGTTTCACGGTGCCAATTACTATTGGTAAGAAAAGGTTTGAACATGCTTTACTTGATTTGGGAGCTTCCATTAGTGTGATGTCGGCCGAAATATATGACTCCTTGAATCTTGGACCTTTGAAAGAGACAAGAGTTATTATCCAATTAGCAAACAAGTCTAACATATATCCTAAGGGACTTGTATAAGACGTGCTAGTGCAAGTAAATGAGCTTATTTTTCCGGTTGATTTCTTCGTGGTGGATATGGACAACAATGAGAACCGATCATCTACTTTTTTACTTCTTGGGAGGCCATTTATGAAGACCGCAAAGACGAAGATTGATGTTGATAAGGGTACACTCACTATGGAATTCGACAAGGAGATAATACACTTTAAAATATTTGAAGCCATGCGCTACCCAAGTGATGTGCATTCCGTTTACTCCATTGATGTGGTTGATTCATTAGCGCAACAAATGGTGGAGTTGAATCAAGAGGATGAACTTGATGTGGTGTTGCAAAAGAGCATTGAATTGGACATCCACGGCTTTTCTAACTTGGATGTTGAAATCTCCAAGGAATTGGTGGAGATGTGTGGTGCCTTGGCGACGTTGCAAGAAGCTAAAAAGGGTAATGTTTCTTATATTTCTTTACCCATGAATGATGAATTACTTGTACCATCTATTGTGAAGGCGCCTAAGCTAGAATTGAAGCCACTTAGGACCATTTGAAGTATGCTTTCTTGGGAGATGGAGATGAGCTTCCGGTGATTATTGCAAAGAACCTCACACCCAGGTACAAGAAGACCGTTTGCTTAGAGTCTTGAAAGAGCACAAAACGGCTATTGGGGTGACAATTGCGGACATCAAAGGCATTATTCCATCCATGTGCATGCATAGGATTCTAATGGAAGAGAACGTGAAGCCGGTACGTGATGCTCAGCGAAGGATTAATCCTCCCATGATGGAGGTTGTGAAGAAAGAGATACTCAAATTGCTAAGTGTGGGGGTAATCTACCCAATTTCCGATAGCAAGTGGGTTAGTCCGGTACAAGTGGTACCAAAGAAGTCCGGAGTCACGGTTGTTCGAAATCAAGACGATGAACTTGTTCCTACAAGAGTTCAAACCGGTTGGAGAGTGTGCATTGACTATAGAAAGCTTAATTTCGCAACCCGAAAAGATCACTTTCCTTTACCTTTCATTGATCAAATGTTGGAGCGGTTAGCGGGGCATTCTTATTATTGTTTCTTGGATGGTTATTCGGGATACAACCAAATTGTTATTGCAGGAGGAGGACCAAGAGAAGACCACTTTCACTTGTCCGTTTGGAACGTTTGCATATAGACGGATGTTATTTGGCCTTTGCAATGCGTCGGCTACTTTTCAAAGATGCATGGTAAGTATATTCTCGGATTATGTGGAGCGCATCATCGAGGTATTTATGGATGACTTTAGTGTTTATGGAAATTCTTTTGATAGTTGTTTAAACAACCTTGAACTAGTTCTTAAACGATGCATAGACACAAATCTTGTCCTCAATTGGGAGAAATGTCACTTTATGGTAAACCACGGCATAGTACTTGGTCACATTGTGTCCTCTCGAGGGCTCGAAGTAGACAAGTCAAAGATAGATTTAATAAGAAACTTACAATATCCCACTTCGGTGAGGGAAATCCGTTCTTTTCTTGGCCATGCAGGTTTCTATAGGCGGTTTATCAAGGATTTCTCCAAAATCTCCATGCCGATGTGCAAGTTATTACAAAAGGAGGTACCTTTTGACTTCAACAAGGAATGCAAGGATGCTTTTGACAAATTGAAGGAAATGTTGACAAGTGCGCCAATTATCAAGTCACCGGATTGGAATCTTCCATTTGAATTAATGTGTGATGCTAGTGATTATGCGGTTGGAGCCGTTTTGGGTCAAAGAGTGGACAAGTTGTCCCATGTCATCTATTATGCATCTAGGACCCTTAATGATGCACAAATCAATTATTCTACCACGGAAAAGGAGTTATTGGCTATAGTTTTTGCATTGGAAAAATTTCGATCATACTTGGTGGGTACAAAAGTTATTGTGTATTCCGATCATGCCGTACTAAGACACTTAATAAAGAAGAAAGAAGCTAAGCCAAGATTAATCCGGTGGATCCTATTGCTACAAGAGTTTGACATAGAAATTCGAGACAAGAGAGGTGTGGAGAATACCATTGCGGATCATCTTAGTAGACTTGTTATGTCTCAAGAAGAACTTCCATTACAAGACCGCTTTCCGGACGAACAACTTTTCTCCTTGGAAGAATCAACACCTTGGTACGCGGATATAGTGAATTACTTGGTGACAAGAAAGGTGCCTAGTACAATGTCTAACTTCCAAAATATGAAACTTAAGAAGATAGCTAAGCAATATGTGTGGGATAAACCATACTTATGGAAATATGGCGTTGATCAAATAATACGAAGGTGCGTACCTAACTCCGAATTTCAATCCATTCTCTCCTTTTGCCACACTTTTGCTTGTGGTGGCCATTTTGGTTCTAAACGCACCGCTCTCAAAGTTCTCGAGAGTGGATTTTATTGGCCCACCTTGTTTGAAGATTCATATGTTTTTTGTAAATCGTGTGATAGATGTCAACAAACGGGCAATCTAGGTGCTCGAAATCAAATGCCACTCACACCAATTCTCGCCGTTGAGATTTTTGATGTGTGGGGTATCGATTTTATGGGCCCTTTTGTCAATTCGAATGGAAACTTTTATATACTTCTTGCCGTAGATTATGTTTGAAATGGGTGGAAGCTAGAGCCACCAAAACTAATGACTCTCAAGTTGTTTGTGATTTTGTAAGAGAAAACATATTCAATAGGCATGGTACACCAAGAGTGGTGATAAGCGATGGAGGCTCACATTTCAAGAAGGCTTTCCACGCTCTCCTCAAGAAGTACAACATAACACACAAAATTGGTACGCCTTACCATCCACAAACTAGTGGACAAGCGGAAATTTCAAATCGTGAGATCAAGTCCATTCTTGAGAAAACGGTGAATACCACAAGGAAAGATTGGAGCTTTAAGCTCAACGATGTACTTTGGGCATATAGAACGGCGTATAAGACACCGATTGGTATGTCTCCATATCGGTTGGTTTATGGCAAGGCTTGTCATCTTCCGGTTGAACTTGAACATAAGGCTTATTGGGCGATAAAGAAATTCAACATGGAGTATGATGAAGCGGGGAAACAAAGGAAGTTACAACTAAATGAGCTAGAGGAGATACGTAATGATGCTTACGAGAGTGCCCGTATTTACAAGGAAAAGACCAAGCTTTTTCATGACAAGATGATTTCTCGTAAAAGCTTCATCGTGGGACAAAAAGTCCTTTTATATCATTCTCGCCTTAAACTATTTCCTGGAAAGTTAAGGTCTCGTTGGATTGGACCATATGTTGTTACTAATGTTTTTCCTCATGGTGCAGTTGAAATTACTAGTCTTAGAGACAATTCGGTTTCAAAGGTCAACGGCCATAGATTGAAGCCATACTATGAGAACATCGCTTATGTGAATTTGGATGAACTTCCATTTGGAGATTCACTCCCTCTAGAGGAGTAATGTGCAGCAAGAGCTAAGTCGGGCCGTCGACTTTAAAACAAGCGCTTAATGGGAGGCAACCCATAGGTTTTGTATTTCTTATCCTTTTGCTTTTTATTTTTGTTTATTTTTCTTGTTCCATATCATGTTAAAATTTCCCACCTTGACTTTACTAGGACGATTCAATTACATTGAGGACAATGTAAGGTTTAAGTGTGGGGGAGTGGTTAAGCATGTATTTTAAAAATAAAAAAAAAAAAAAATAATAAAAAGCTTTAAATAAAACCTTCAACTTTTAGAGATTTTAGAGTCACTAGCATACTTCTAGGTATGTTTACATAGAGATTCTGACCGACATAATTGAACTTGGAAGTGTTAGGGAACTACATTCGGATTTCTTACTTGTTAGAGTGTTAAATAATGGATTTAATCATGCCGGTGATGCAAATTTGGTGTAGGGAGAAATGCATTATTAGAGTTGCTGATCAATCATTAGTGGAGACTACCCTATTTATCATGTGAGGCACCGACCAGAAATTTTTCCATCTAACTAAAGAGCTTTCTTTTGAGTGTGTGTCACCGTACGTTAATTCCGGGTAGAATGGTGAGCTACCCAACCTCCCACCAATATAAGCACTACTCTTTGATCTCTTGAGTGTTAATTTTTTCAATCATGAGGGTGACGTCTATAAATGAAAGCCTCCTTCTTGTAGTTCGATTTGCAGTTAGCACCATTCTCTCTCGCGACAACAACGGGTCCATAGAAACACCATCATCATCAACAAGGAGCGACATCAAAATCTACAAGGAAAGTTGAAGAAGTTTAAAGTTTACAAGCAACGGAACGAGAAAAAGAGCAAATTTCAAATTCAAGTAAAGCAACATACAAAGAGCAGATTTTTACATATATGTTGAGGACTTACAATACAATGAGGTAATTATATATCCAAGTATAAAGACTTATTCACAAGAGCGAAGAAAATCAAAAGGTGAGAATTGTTGAAATTTATGATTTCGAGACGATACAAGTTGTGAAGAATCAAGCGGTAAAATAGTTCTTCCACGGCCACGGTTTGTTTTTCACTTTGTTTTGTATTTTATTTCTCTTGTCTTCATAAAAATAAGAAGAAAAAAAAATGAAAAAAAAAATGAAAAAAAAAAAATGATGAGACAAGAGAAAATTTATCATTGTTTTTATTTTTATTTAATAAGCCGTGGGGAAGGAAAATCTATAAGGAAGTTTCAAGCGACAAGGATTTAAGGTAAAAAGAGTTACAAATTGTTAAGGATTTATGAAATTCGAGAGTTTATCACCAATAGTTGAAGCGAAGTCGAAGACCAAGAAGATAAAGATGAGGAGCGGAAGACGTTTCTATTGGATGCCGTGAGAGTGGTGTTATCATAATTGGCGATCGGATGTGAAGGTGAGTAAGTAATCTCATCCTCGATAATAATGGTTGATTTCCTTTCTTAGAGATCGTCAGAAAAATGGTTTTTCAAAATGTTAAAAGATGTGGGTTTTTAAAATATCGGAAGTTTTCCTTCCCACCATTCAACGTGTGTAGGAATTCTCTTTTCATTCCTACCTGCACACATGTGAGACCCATAAAAAAGCCGTCTTTTTGAGTGCAATTATCATAAAATCCTTTTTGGTGAGGCAGAAGTCGAGGCGAAATGCTTATTGATCGTTTCTCAAACACGCGTTCTCTCATTATGGTGTGGTTATTTCTCACTCAACATTTAAGAATGAGAATATGTTCTTTAGTATTTCTAACTTCTTATTACTAGAATGCAGAAACTCTATGTCCTCATAACTCTTTGGATGCTTGGGACGCTTGAACGCTTTGAAGTTGTGAGTTTTTAGTTTGATTTGCTCGAGGACTAGCAAAGTCTAAGTGTGGGGAATTTGATAGGGTGTAGAATACATCCTATTTATTATCTATTGTTTATGCTTTCTCTGCTATTTTTCTTGTAAATTATGTATTTTACGCTTGTTTTGAGTTTTATAGGTATTTTGGAGTCATGCGAAAGAAAAGAAGAAGAAACCATCCAAAGTTGTGCTAAAGGGCGTAATTGTCATTTCATAAGCAAGTAATATATGGAGCCCAGCCACGGTTAAGGGGCAACTCTTTGAGAGAAGCATTAAAGACAGCTCAGCTAAGGATAAGGGGAAACCCATTCAAATGTTAAAGGCATCCAGGTTAGGCACTTGTGGCACCTATGTATTAAGCTAGTTGGGGATGTGATTGAGTGGCCAATAATAAAACCCGGATCCAGACCCAGCTCTCATACCCCAACCCTAAACTCGAGAGACATTTCATCTCAATCATTTTTCACACCTGAACCTGAAATTGAGAAACAAAAGCAGCGGCTGCTGCTAAATTGAGATCGAGAAATAGATCGAATCAAGAGACAAGGGAAGATGATATTGATGGAACTGAAGGATGTTCTGAGTTTTTGAAGAAACCAGAGTTGAAGCAGATCGAGATCCAGATAAAGAAATAAAGGTTAGGATTTAATCGACGAAATGTTGTTGCTGTTGTTCAATCGATTCTGCTGATGAATATTAAGAACGGGTTCGTGGCTCAGATGAATCGAAAATGGGTTTTACTGTGGTGGAGAAATTGAACCAAGAATGGGTTTGGTGGTACTGTTGCTACGATGGGTTTGAATCTGATAAAGCTACAACAGATGAAGAAGGAGATGGATTTGGTTCTATCAAAGAAGAGGGTTCTGAATTATTGAAGAAGAACAGCTAGTTGTTGCCATGGATTAAAAGGGTTTTTGGTTGAATATGTGATGGCAAAGACGATAAGCAATTGAAAGGGTTTCTGCGAATTTATGAGATTGTGAAGCAGATGGAGAAATTGGAGTTAAAGGCTTTAGCTGTGACGAAATCAAAGAAGAGATGGGTCTGTGGTGATGTTGAAAAGAAAGAATTGATGAAGAAACTGGTGGTGCTTCTGTGTCAAGAATGGTGGTTTGAAGTGATAAGAGAAGTGGGTTTGTCTCAGAAACCGCAGATGAAGGTGGTTGAAGTAGCTGTTGTGGTTAATGGAGTTTGAAGTCTATATGAGTTGGTGCCAGTGTCAAAGCTCGAGAGAATCAAGACAAGCTCGAGCTGGTAAAGAACTAGCTAATGACAGATGAAGATCGAGAAGCTAATGGAGCTATAAAAAAAACAAGCTGCGGTTCATGGCAGTGAGTGCCAGAACGATGTTGGTTGGTTGCAGCGGACTGACAGGATGGAAAGAGTTGTGCTGTTGGTTGCAGTGGTGGTGCAAGGCTAGGTTGAAGGCACTGCTGCTGCTGCATTTGGATATGGTTTTGTGGTAATTGACTGCCATTATAGGGAGGATTGAATGGTTGTGAGGCATTGCAGAGCTAGCTGCAATTGCAAGCCATGATGTTGAGTTGCAGGCAGTGATAGAATGGGATTATAAAGGTGGACTTGTGAAGCTGTGAATGAGTTTAATTGAGTGGAAAGGGTATGAAGCGTGGTGAAGAACAAGGTGTTATAAAATGGAGCGCATATGATTGAATGTATGCTTGATTTGAATAGATGTATGTTAGGTTCTTAACAGGAGAAGACATTAGATAGGCCTGACTTTGGCCTGAGAAAGTCCTATAAACAGCCAGAACTCGGCTGGAGTTTTATTCAGATGAGTCAACCCAGTGACTCGGTACACCAGCTTAGTGAGTCCGATGAACGATCCAGACGATTCAACCCAACCCAGTTAGACCAATCAGCTGAGTTAGAAGCTGACTCGTTGACTAACTCACTCTTCTCCTTTGACCATTGACTAACAGCTTGACCTGTTTGACTGTTATCTCTAACGGTATCGTAACGGAATATTCTGTATGTGGCAACCAAACTCAGGTGGCCGGCGGCGACATTTCAGGCCGATTTCCGGTGATCCCAGGATTTCTCCGGCGATTCAATATGTGCAGACTTTTGTGAAGAATATTCTAGACTCATGGGTGTGAAGACTTGGTTTTGGAATTGGATGGAGAATTTGGTTCAAATTTGGAAAGAAAAGATGGAAGATTTGAGAAAGGCTTGAACTTGGAAATTGAATTATTATGGAATGAGGATTCTATTCCTTGGAAGATTTGGAGAGCATTGAAGCCTATAAATAGAGAAGTTCTCTACTTTTCTACACACATCTTCTACACACCTTTTGACACACACAACACTTGTGTTTTTGCTTGCTTTTCAAAATTCTTCTTTTAATTATTTGTGTGAACTTGAAAAATTCTCCTCTTAATTATTTGTGTGAATTTCAAAAACATGAGTAGCTAATTTTCTTATTGATTGAGGATGAATTCCTAGTTCTTAATATGTGATTTGAGTTTTGTTTTCAATTCTATCTTGAAGTTTTTCACATGATTATTGATTATTTTTACTAATAGGAATGTTTATTCATTCATGATTGATTGATAGATTATTTGGGTGGCCAACTAAATTGATTTGTTAATTGATCTAAAGCTAGTGAAAGTTAGGGGATAAGTAATCGTTTCTTGACTCTTTACATAAGTAGCAAACACGAGACCTTGCGGAGGGATTCCGTGGAGCAATTGTGTGTGAAAACAACGTTAGCAAGTAGACCTTGATCTAAGAGTCTAACTACTAATATCAACCTAATAAGTTCATAAATCTTAATGCGTTTATTTAAATTACATCTTGAGTGATCTACTACTAGGTGGTTTGGTAAATAGAATCCGGTGAGTCGAGAACTTCCGTATCCCGGTGATACAAGGGATTTAGGGGTTTAGCATCGATCTAGCTGCTTTACCTACGGTTGGTGATAATCTGTGACTAATAACATGTGGATGAAAAACATAACTTGAATCATTGTTTTGCAACGAATAAGGATTCCTTGGTCTTGTCTCTCTTATTGATTTCAACTTTATCTTTGAATTGCTTTGTTTTCTTTTGCTTAATATACCCCCCTTTTTGTGACAATTAAGACAACTAAAACCTCTTGCTCCTCGTGGGAACGAACTTAACTACCACCATATTACTTGTTAATTGAGTGGAAAAATATTCACTAATTTGTTGTGGTTACGACACGCATCATTAAAAAAATCTTGCTGTGTCATTTACTTTTATTTTCCGCAATTATAATTGTTGTTATTATAATTTAAAGTAAATTACACAAACGTTAATTCCTATTTATTTGCTAGTAATCCTATTGTGTTTAGTTAAGTCCGAACCTTTTATCAAGTAAACATACTTCGTTGTTGTATTGTCTCGATCTCGTATCCATAGACGACCACACGAAGTGTGAACCGATTAGTTGTATTGTCTCGACTCAGTCCATAGACAATCACTTTCGGAGAAAGGACTTATAGGTGGAAAAGTTTTTAGATTGAGGTATATTTGGGTACCCTTGTCTTTTCAATATTGTAGATTGGTAGAAAAAAAAGAACAAACTTAACCAAGATAACTATTTTCTGAAAAGAAAGCAGTTTCCCCTTCCATCCCGCCAGTTTATCCTGTAGCATCTCAACACAGTTCCATACATGAAAAGACTTCACATTTCCTGGAAATAACAATGCCCCTAGATACTTGTCTGGAAATTCAGCCAATGGTATATTGCATTCTTCTGAGAGCTGTAATCTTCTATTTTCACTTGTACCACCTATGAAACACTTGCTTTTGTCCAAACTCATAATCTATCCAGAGGCATCTTGATATTCTTTAAGAATTGTCATTAGTGATTTTACATTTCTCTTTTCTCCATTGCAGAAAAGGAAAATATCATCTTCAAAAAGTATGTGTGAAGGTTGAATACCATTTCTATTTACCATTGCCTTCAGACGGCCATGTTGTATCTTCTTTGTTATGTTTCTACTCAGTGCATCTTATGCTATTACAAAGAGAAGAGGGGAGAGAGGGTCTCCCTATCTCAAACCCCTTTCAACTTGAAAATAACCCTCTGGGCCCCCATTTACCAAGCTTGATATCTTTGCAGATTGTAAGAGTGTTTGTAGCCAGTGAATTACTTTGTCAGAAAATCCAAGTTTACTCATGACTTGAAAAAGAAATTTCCAGCTAAGAGAATCATATGCTTGAGTAATATTTATTTTTAAAACCAAAGTTACCTCCTCTTCTCTTTCTATCAAGCTCATTTATCATTTATGAAGCTAAAGCAACGTGTTCTTGAATTGTTTTACCTTTAATGAATGCTCCCTGTTGAGGTGAGACTATCTTCTGTATTATGCTTCCCAATCTTGTAGCCAAAATTTTGGTGAAGATTTTAAAACTGAAGTGGTCTAAATTGTTTTGCTTTTCTTGCATTACTTGTTTTTGGTAAGAGTTTCATAAAGTTTGCATTAAGCCCAACATGAACAAAATCCCTTCTCCAGCAGTATTGTATTGCACTTATAAGCTCTGCACCTATTACATCCCAAGCAAACCTATAAAACCATCCTACAAATACACCTGGTCTGGTGCTCTCTTTGGATTGAGTTCAAATACCGCTTTCCTGATTTCAGAATCTGTAGGAGTTGAATCCATCATTTTGTTATCATTTTCATTCACAACTTTAGGTATATTCTTCAGGCACTGTTGAGATATATCCACTTCTTTATATTTAAATTTAGCTTCAAAGTGGCTAACTAGAGTAGCTTCAATTTCTTTTTGATTTGTTATAATGTTTTCTTCCTCATTTTCCAGCTCCACTATCATATTTTTTGCTTGCCTGATCTTCAGATTTACATGATTTTCTTTTGTATTTGATGCTCCATCTTTCAGCCAATTCACTCTTGATTTCTGTTGAATTATTTCTTTTTGCTGCTGAGGTAAGACTTCAAGTTTCCCTCTGGCAGTGACAAGCTGATTCAGCAGTTTTGTATCTTCAGGATTTTGGTCTGATATCAGCGAAGCAGCTAAGACTTCTTCTTCTGCAATCTTCAAGTTTTTTGAAACATTTCCAAACACTGACCAATTTCATTCTTTCATATATGCTTTTAGCCTTTTAAGCTTACTCATAAAACTAAAAATTGGATTACCCTTTAGTGGTTTCTTCCAAGAATTTTCAACAAGTTGTAAGAATCCAGGATGATGTGTCCATACTTTTAATGCTCTCAATGGAGTATTTGCTGGTTTATGGATGTCAGCATTTGCTCCAATTAAAACACTATGGTCTGAGATTCCTCTGGTACTTGATTTATATGCCCAACTTGGATACAGTTCCAGCCATTTGTCATTATACACAGCTCTGTCCATCTCACACACTATCCTCTTTTTTCCAGCTCTATTATTGCTCCAAGTAAGTTTTAAACCTGTTTTTGGGGCTTGAAACAATCCACTACTATGTAGACAATTATTAAATTCAACCATTGAAAGTATCAAAGGTCTTAATTCACCTTTCTTCTCTTTCTCCTTTAAAACTGCATTAAAATCTTCAATTGTTAACCATGGTTTATTTAAAGACATTTAGATCTTCTATCTCACTCCATAGTTCTTTTCCATTTACTGTTAAAGATGTTGCATGTATACCTGTAACCAGTGCACCTCCTAGTTCAACTGTAATTGATTGCTCTGTTAAAGAAATAATATCTGGAGGTTTAATAGAAGTACTCCACAAAATCCATAGATTCCATTTTCTTGTTGCAGTAGTATTATGTATAGCTTCATGATGCATACCTGTTAACCTCAACTTCTTACAAAAATTTGATGAGTATTTAACTTTTGGATCTGCAACAATCATTAAAGTAGGATTAAAACTTTTCACTAAACTTTTGAGTTTATCTTTGGCCCTTGTTCTCCTTAGGCCTCTGATATTCCAGAATATGATCTTCATTTATGATGTTGAAGTTGAGAAGAATTACTTCCTCTCAGAATTCCATTTGTGCCACCCTCCAAAGTATAAGATTGATTTCTAGTTTTTATAATGCTAACATGTTTTGGTGCTTTCTGTTTAACTTTAGGTAATTCTTCAAGTACTACCTCTTTTTCCACAGGGGGAAGAACATGAATAACTTCATTAATTGAGGGAGCACTAGCAGGTGAACTAAGAATTTGAGTCACACTTAAAAGTGAGAATTCATGATGAGAACTAAATATTTCTTCATTCATATTTTGAAGTACTTGGAATTTTACCTGAATTGACTAGAAGGGAAGAATCTTCAACTGGTTGCAGTATAGGGGGTGCATCCACTTCTTCATCTTTATCATTTACTATGTCCTCAAGGTTCTCCACCAACTTATCTTTACCAGAAGGAGTATTACAGATATCAAAACCAACTTGAACTGGAGGTTGCATTCTTTTGTGTGTAACCTTTCTCCAAACTTTTCTTACTTCATTAGCATTTGGTTCTACTTCTTTTGGCATTGATTCTCTTCTTTTTGTCCTGCAGTCTGCAACATAATGTCCAATTACTTGACAATGATTACAGAACTTAGGTAATTTAGGAATCTGTACTGCCTGCTCAAAACCACCATATTTTGATTCAACCCAAATTTTACTTGGAATTGGCTTAACTAAATCAATCTCCACAAAAACACTTGCATAAAATCCTGCTTCTCTCTTTAAAGTTGTTTCATCAACTTTGATAGGTCTACCTAAAGCTTTACCCATATGAAGAATTACTTTCTCCTCCTAGTATTCTATACTCAGACCAGGAAAATTGACCCAAACAAATGTTGTAGTAGTTTTTTGAGCTGATGTTTGGTTCCCATGGCTTTAATTTGAGATTTTGCTCTTCCACCAACCAATTTCCAGACCAAATATAATTCTTATCTTCATCATTTTCCAATTTGATTATGAAAAAACCTTTTCCTAATGGTATAAGCTGAACAGAGCCTTTCAATTTCCATTGCCTCTTTAGTGTTGTTTCTGCAACCTTAAATTTCAGTTTAACAAAATCCAATCTCCCAATCAAACTAAACTTCCATTTATCCAAACTATCATCAATAATATCATCGGGAATGAATAAAGATGGTTAATCACCATGTTTACCACATTCGAGTAAATCGAGAAATAATTTTTGCTGAAGCTCTAAAATTTGATTCACAATTTTGGTTTGGTGAACGAGATACAGATCCAGTTTCATGTTGAATCTGATTATTATCCATCATAGTTAAGAATTAATACAACTAAACTATGATTTTATTACCACCTATCATTGATATCGATCGATAATTCACCTGAAATTAATGAAGATCTGTCTCGAAAACGAAAAAAATTTGACCGATTCACACTGAGTTGATCGCCTTTTTCGTCGCCGATTCGTAGAGCCTTTTTTCAGGTGATTCTTACGGAAGCCAATCAAAACATTCCACAATCGTTTTCTTGTTCATAATCTAGAGAAGATATTTTCTTCGTATTACTACTTGTGTTCTGTTTTTCTAAGTTCGTCTATTATTATTCTGAATTCCGCCTTTATAGTAATAGCTACCAAGGTATAGAGATCAATACGTATCACTTTTGTTTATCATCATTGTATTAATGATCCCGATTGACCTTGTCTCAATTTATAAGAAAACTTATTATTGTTTTATTTTTCTTAAAGAGTATTATTACAAGAACTCTAGTTGGCCTTGTCTAAATTTATCAGAAAACTTATTATTGTTTTACTTTTTCTTAAAGAGCATTATTACAAGAAACTAGTTAGAAGCCTAAGAAAACTGCTCCAACAACGAGCCTACCAGCGAGCCTCATGAAGAACCATCCAAGAGAGCCGAAACGGATAGATGGCTGATTAAGTTGCAAGTGGGGAAAGCTAACTCTACCTTCCATGTTAAATTCTGACATACATATTACGTCATCAGGAATCAAACCTGGGACCTCCAGGAGCGCATGAAACCTTTAGAGAAAAGGGATAACCAGTTGAGCTAGCTACCCGTTACTTTCTTAACGATGATTTTATGTTTTGGCTAGGGTGTAACCATCCATGAGCGGTTTCATGCTCACAGAACTTGGCTTAGGTAGTCGGTCTTGTTTGGGACGAATCCCATCATCTCGAACCAAAATTGCATCTCGGGGGTACCCTAAGATTCAAGGGTCCATTATGTTACCCTATGTACTTTGTCCTTAACCGGGCATTCACTGGTCTTCTACTTTTCCCTAATAAATTACAGTCGGGAAAACCCTAAATGGGGAATTCTGACTCTCATCAAATCTCGAAAGGAGAGAAAGAAGAAGAAGAAAGGGTCCAATTTAAAGGAGAAGAAGTAAGGGGTTCAATCTAAAGGAGAAGAAGATAGGCTCCGATCTCCCTCCGGAACCACAACCATATCCGAGGTACGTTGATGGTATGATTCTGTCCCTTTAGAGAATAGATACACCAATACAGCAGCAGATACATCAATAGGTTCAGCAATGGATAATAAGCATGAATGTCTGATAAAGGAATTCCAATCACTTAATCCACCAGTATTCAAAGGTTCTTCAGATATATCTGTTGCTGAAGAATGGTTTCATGATATTGAGAAGAAATTAGGTTTAATGAGGCTTACTGATGAAGAACGTATAATTCTTTCTACTTCAATGCTTAAAGGTGAGGCAAGTCATTGGTGGGATATCAACAGATACACCATTGTTGATGAAGGTATGACTTGGAGACAATTTGAGGATTCATTCTTAGAAAGGTATTATCCGTTTTCCGATCGGAATTTGAAGAAGATTGAACTCATGAGACTTGCTCGTATGGAGTATCTGGATAGTGTAGAGAAGAAAAGAGACAAAGGGAAAGCCGGGTCTTTGGAGATTAGTGGTGCGGTAAAAATGGTGAAATTGGAGTCTGAAGAGATTGATGATGTGAGAATGTGCAGCCCCTTGAGGGTGGAGCAAGAACAACAAGCAGTGCAAGATGGTGCGATCGAGGTACGGAATGCAAATGTGAATGGAGAGCTCCAACAGCAGAGAAAACAACAAAAGCCAGAGGTTGCAGTTGTGGAGGTTACTGGTGATATGAAGGACTCAAGACAACAGTCTGAGGCTGCACACACAGTGATTAATCTAGAGGAACATCAGAAACAGTTGCAGGAAAATATGAAGCAATATGTGCACCAACTTGTGTCACAGCAGGTACAGCAACTACATCAACAGAAACAACAGCAGCCACTTGCACTTGTGGAGTCTAATCAACAAAAACAACAGCAGCCACTTGCACTTGTGGAGTCTAGTATAAAGGAACAAACGCGACAGCAGATACAACAACAGCCAGAGGTTGCACTTGTGGGTGCGAGCGCCAGTCTGATAGGAACACAACAACAGCCAGAGGTTGCGCATGGTGGAAGTAATATAGTGGAACGGGTAAAAGAGGTGCAGCTACAGACGAAGCGTTATATGCACCGAGTTTTGTTGCAGATGGTTCAGCAACTACTTCGACGAAAGCACCAGCAGCTGCAGCCAGAGCAACATCAACAGCTGCAGCCAGAGCAACAGCAACAGCTGCAGCCAGAGCATCAACAACAGCTGCAGCATTGGCAGCAGCTGATACAAAAACAAAAAGAGCTACATCAACATATGCAGCGGCAACAACAACAGCAGCAACAGCAACCATGCCAACAACAACAGCAGCAACCACAAAAGCGACAAGAGCTGCAGCTTCAACAGCAACAACAACAAGAGCCACAGCAACAGATGCAGCAGCAGCATCTACACCAACAACAAAAACAACAGCAGCAGCAACAAAAACAACAAGATCACCAAACACCCCAAAATGAAAGAAAGCAAGGCAAAAAAAGAAAACATCATAATGCAGAGGTCGCACTTGTGCAGGTTAACATGGAGGAGTTCTGGGCTAATGAGCGGAATAGGAAAAAGGCAAAAAAAATTGTAAAGCAAGTCCAAACAGCAGAGAAACAACATAGTCATCATCATCCATACACTCAGCCTCAGCAAGCACCGCGGTAGAGAAAGTTTCCCTCTTGGGGGAAAATTGGTCTATTGAGTGAGGGGAATCTTAATCTAAGTGAGATACTTTTTGCCTAAACTGATCTGTTCTTAGTAAAACACCTAACATGATATTCATATTTTTGATTAGTATGCGCCTATTTTTGCAGTAAACTTCCTTGCATTTTACTCTTAGGAAACCAATGCTCTGACAGCAAAAAAATCTGATTTTGATTTTGTGATTCATTGACTAAAAAGTTACATGTAAGATGGTTGAAGTTTACTAGGGTATCAAGAGGTGGTAAGGAAGAGTTATAACACTAGGGTATACAAGATGATCTTTGTATCAAGAGGTGGTAAGGAAGAGTTATAACACTAGGGTATACAAGAGTTATACAAATGCACTTGTGCAGATAACCCTTGCAATTCCAGACAATATGAGTTTTTGGTTGATAACCAAATCGGGTGTTTGTGTATGTGAAAGTCAGGACTTAACATTACCACCATAATTTTTGGAACAAGTTACCATGAAATTACCACCATCATGGTGGTATTTTACTCTAGTAAATTTCAAAGTAAAATCTTGCTCCTGTGGGTTCTAGAGAACTGATTCAAAGGAATTTACTCTTTGAGTTCTCTTTTATTTTCAAACTTTGTAGTCTTGCTATAACAGTTGGCTCTGTAAGAGTTAACGGTCCCAACATAGGTGTTGCTATAACAGTTGGCTCTTTTATTTTTATATAGAGATCCAACAAAAGAAAAATGTAAATATTCCATTTAAATAGATAAGCAAGATCACAAATTGATCCAAGAGCAAAAATGCAAAATGTAAGTTCCATATAAGTAGACAAGCAGGATTACAGATTGATCCAAGAGCAAAAAATGCCTAACTGAGAAAATTTTCTGTATTTAAGGGCATGTTAATGGACACGGTTAATAGTGTTTTATAGGAACATGTCATTATTATTCAAGAACTTGAGATTATGTAATACAAGGCACCTTTTCGAAGGTATCATCAGGTTACGATAGCGAAAATAGATTGATTTGTTCTCCAGTGCACCTTTTCGAAGGTATCATCAGGTTACGATAGCGAAAATAGATTGATTTGTTCTCCAGTGCGGTAAGCTCGTAATCAATTCCCTATGTAACTGATGGCTGTAATCTTCCCAAGCAGCAATTGCAGAAGAGAAGTGTGTCCAATTAAAGGAAGATTGTATCTTCTCGTCAGAAGATTGAGAGCCAAAAACTGATTGTACATGTAGCTGATCACCAAGAAAAATCTCTTTTAGGCTGTCATTTTTGAAGTCTTCCAATGAACAGGATATTTCTGTGAATTTTCTGAACTTTTCGCTGATGAGATTCACTGCTGGTAGTTCAGTGGCTTTCCAGCAGTAAAATTGCACTACCTATCCAAAAAGCAGAAGCAGACTCGCTTGTGAAAAGAAAATCAGGTTGTCACTTTCCCTATAACATAAAGTTCACTTTAAAACTATCGCAAGACATCTAAGTGCACTGAGAAGGTTCAAGGTCAAGCTTTTGATGAAAATGATACCTGAAGAGCGTGCAAACCGTTGACAAATTCATTCTTGAATAACTCATTTTCCCTACCTAACCTTAATGGCTCCATCAGTAGCTCCGAGAGATGAAATGATGAATCTGATGTTGCATTATTAATTTTACGATCACTGACATTTAAAGTATAACGAAGAACATGTATTCTGGCCCAGCGAATATCGAATCCTTCTTGGTGATCATGAGAAGCTTGGTCTTGAGGAAACCAGTACATGTTACTTGATGCTGGCAATGGAAGGTAGGGAAATGGTCTATCTAAACTAGCGGACAACAGAGTTTGAGACAACAGCGAAATGAGTTTAACATCCTCGTCATGGGAACTATCACGGGTGAACCATAATGTTAATGTTAGTCTTTCACCCTCAGTGATCTGTTATGCAATGAGAAACACCCAGTCAAAAAAGATCGCACTAATATAAAGTGGTAAAGCAACACATGAGAAATGCTTACCTCATCTACAGAATGGATATTACAACTGTCAGCCGTGTAGATGACCAAGTCCTGAAAGAGTACACCAAAGAGTTGAGTTATTAAGATAATTAAGTACTTTTAGTGACAAATTAACTACACTAAATAATTGACTTTCTCAAGTAATATTTCAGCAATGAGAATTCCAACCTCCAGAGATCGACAATTTCATAAATAAAATTTTAATCTAGTTTACTTTGAGCTAAAGCATTATTTGAGTAAGTGTAACCCATAATCTCTATGTCTACTCTGTGTCTATGCTATAATAGTTTGCACTTACTCCAGCCACAGGCACAACACTTGTAGGTTCCCCTTCCTGGAAGTGGAAAACCCCGCCTTCAAAATCCTTCCCATGATTATTCAGATAGCAGACTGCCTTAACCCACAGATAAAATAGAACACTCTTAGAGGTATATTAACGAAATTATAAGGTCATATCCTTAAGCTGCCAATAAGGTGGTTGAACATATAAGGTATTCGTTCCAGTTCTAATTGTCAGCCAGCTATTGATGGGGTTTAGAAGTAAAATGATGTGATGGTGTGAGAACGATCCATGCCGGCCCAACCAAAATTTTGGGCAAAGGGATTGATATTTATGAATTTGTATGTCTTTATAAATTTAGATGAGAAATTCTAAATCTGCAACTACTAACAGGTAAAGTTTTCCATTAAGTTGTATACGCACCGCAAAATCTCGTTGCTTCAGATAGGACCTGTTATCATCACTATGCCATCCGATACTTGCTCCCTTCGTCCAGCTGCATTTACAAAAATCTCACATCCTAACAGATGAATTTAACGTAGTTTCTTTTTATTCTTAATAATTTATTAGTAACTTTAAGACTTCCATCGAAATTTTTGCACTAGCAAAGAACTGAGGTCAAACTTTTATATTTGATTCTGCTTCCTGTCCTTAAAGTTTTTGTGGTCATCCAGTCAACTTTAAGAAGGGAGACTTTAAACAGGGCCTAATTCGTGGATGCTAAGCATCTAATATGGCTCAGTTTGTTAAATCTTAATTCGGACACAAGTATAATTAGTAAAATTCCTACGTAAACTGTAGTTAAAAGGTAAGTTGCAGACGTCTACAGGTAAGTAGTAAGTATTTGTTTTGAGATTGTTGAGTAGGTCACCTGTTGTAATTCATTTCTAGCTGTTTCTTATTATCATGCATGGAGGATTCCATTGCATAAATCAGGTAAGCAAAATTAACCTAACCTAAAACATGCACCTGCTTCTCCAATGTCTTTTATGGACTATATTTTAGCCAAAGTTAATCATGCAAAAAGCATTGCACTCCTGCTAGTGCCCAAACAAAACCAAAATCCAAGTTTGACGGCACCCTTCAAATAATTTGATGGAACACATTCTTTAATTGATTGTTTCATCAGCAGCACTAGAAATAAGCTCCACTCACCCCTTAGAATAACTAGACAATCTCGGCTAACTTATACTCATCACCGTCATGGAAAGAAAAAAAAAGTCTTTCACAGCTAAATCTAACCAGTATCTAGGACAATCTACTTAGTTAGACTTTAATCGTGAGTGCAGAATAGTTAAAATTGTGACCTGATACACCTAGACAAAGGAACTTGTTGGATTTAAACAGTTGTCTCTGAAAGACATAGTAATTACACATATTATGGTTTTGAATTGTATTTTGTAAGTATAGCACAAAAATTAGATTTCAAGAAGGGTGATGGCCTATTAAGTCTTAATACTCAAGAGGGGGGCATGGCTGTAGTGTGGAACCCAAAGATGGTAACTTGTTGAAAGTTATTCATTGTTTTGGAGTCGAGATTTGTTTTAAATTTGATAAAGCTATTGTTATAATATAACTAAAATAATATCAAGGAGTTCAATATGAAACAATAGATACCTGATCAAACCAGTGAATTCGATGAAGAGCTCATATTCGCACCCAAAGAACTCCTCAACTTTTTCTTTCAGTCTCTCTGATATTTGTAACAAAATGAAGGAACAGCGTAAGGATTTTATTTATGATTTAAAATGATTAAGGCAGAAGTAGAATGACTACCTCTGATGGAAACAAAAGGAATGAGGAGATGACCACAATTGGTTGCAATGAGATGAGACAGAGTGGTGGAGAAAACATTAGGCCTGTAACCAACGGTACAACAGCTCTTGTGTATGAACTCAAGTTCCTGTAAAATGTTCAGATAAAATAGTTAAACGACAAAGTTCACCTTTGTCGAAAGCTTCGAATGAGACTTCATATCCGAAATGCAGGAAGGATCTGACTAGAAATTTAGAGAGATAGAGACATCTAGAAAATAAGACCTTGCAAAGATTGTGGGAAAGAAAATCATGAAGAATGAGCCGCAGAGGATGTTCAGATTCACCCATCTATACTTGCACTTTATTGCTTCCCGCGTATTAGTATTACTAGTGATTTTGCATGCTCGCTGCAACCAACTTGATGTTATGTTTCAGATTTTGTCACCTTCACACTAAACATACATTAGGGAAAGGTGCTGGTAAGTTGGATCTTCATCGTGCCGGCTGGGAGAGAGTCACTATATCTGCAAGGGCAATAACACAAGTATCATATTTAGACATCTAATTTGACACTAAAAATCAATTACCACTCTCAGTAAAACAATAGTAGAGACGTTTGAGAAAGGAGCGGAAATAAGATAGAAAAGCTGTAAGGTTTGGCTAATGATTCCTACCAAAAATTTGCCACCACCAATGCACTTAGAAACTATAAAGACCTGACAAGTTAACTAGTGACAGTAAATAACCAACTGAGGCAAACAGCAATAAGGATAAAAGACCAAAGAACGAACTCAAAACTTATGAATTGCCGAAAATCATTCACCCGTTCCATTAATTTGTGAATAAAATTAAAATTAGACATTCATCACCATTGTTTTGGTTTCAAACTGACAAATCATATAAGAGAACCTTCAAGTGGTCAACCAATAATGACATGAAATCAATACACTTTCTTATCCTACAAAAGCCACTCATCTGGACAATGGGTCGGAGATTTTCTCATCCTACAGGTTTCTATTTACATCATCACATCCCTAAATGAAACACTTCTCTTAGGTATTTCATCAAACAATTTTGAAAGCTACTTAAATTTCAAAATGGAAACAGCAGCAAATTACAGGTCAAGGGTTTAAGATGACCAAGAAGAAGTTGGAGAGCTTACATGATTCAAACCTGAATAGATCATCGTAATCCTTTTATAGCTACAAAGGTGATTTCGTAGGTGGAAAACCTTAATTCTTATTCTGGCAGCAAATACAGACTGATTAAACACGTCTGATGATTTCTTCTACTCCCTCCGTCCCCATTATAAAGGCGGAGAACTAAAATTCTTTAGTGCCTATAGATAGGCATAAAACCAATTCCAATGTAATTTCTTTCATATTTACCCTTATTAAAGAACATGATATTAACAAACTTAGTTAATCCAAGAACAATTACATTTTCCAATGGATAAAAACTCTTAATAAATTGATATTTTCTATATTTCCTAGATAAATATATTGGAATTGATGAGGGTAAACCAGGGAACATAAGGAAAATTTATAAAAACCAAAAACTTTCTTATTCTAATGGTGGGTTTGTTTGCAGAATTCACGATTTCCAGGAATTTATAATCCCATGGGATTACAAATTCTGGGATTCATGTAAATCCTTGTGTGTTTGGTAACTCACTTAAAATTCATAGGATTCATATAATTATTTTAATCTAAAGTCCATATACTGATTGGTTTTACCCTTGGAATCTTAAAATTGAATATATATGAGATTTAGAGTTAAAAAAAGTAGGTCCATAAATCCCTTGATAAGTTTCCCAGCAAATTTTAGGGGAGGGGTCGGACTCCATATGGAGGATTTGCTGGAAAACATTTGCGCAACCAAACAAACCGAGGGAAACGTAATTCCACCAAATCCCCTAGACCCATAAATCCCACCTCTAAAATTCTACAACCAAACCCACCATAAGAGAATTTCACTTTTCCGCCTATATATATATATATATATAGGGGACAGAGGGAGTAAAAGCTTCGGTTTATGGTCCTACGGACCTACCTACCAAGCGAATATTGTTAAGGATCTGAAACCAGGACCGAATAAACCGGTCCTGACCCGAATTTGACTAGGTTTTCTACGTGTAACTGTTTCCACATCCCTCTCGGCGACTCGATATTAACGGCCCTTTTTCCAGAAGAAATATTTTAACATATATCTGCCGAAATTTTGATGATCAGATAACGCATCAGAAACCCCTCAATACAATCTTGTAAGTAAGTTCGACTCATTTTTCAGATTTTTTTCAGGGCAAAATATAATTGGTTCTATTGGTTTAAGGATTTTGTGTATTTGATGTCTGATTGCTAGGATTTTGTGTATTTGATGTCTGATTGTTAGGATTTTCCATTTCTTATTCTACTTTCAGATTAGAAATTCTTATCCCTCGTTTTCCATTAATCTGATATAACTTTTGATTGAAAAAAATCGATTTTTTTGGTCTGAATTTGGAGTTAATTTGTGGAAAAAAAGATGGGATTTTTTTCTTGATAATATCGATGGTAATCAGTTGCAAATTGCAATTTTGATAGTATCGTGTGGAAGAGATTGTGCTGTTTGGAAGTCAGAGTCAGAAGGGATTGAATAGACCCTGAACTTCTAGAAAAAAAACCCTAACCGGTAATGGTAAGGATGTGTTTAGACACGAGCAATCAAATTAAGTATTGAGTTGCTTGACGACCAATACGTTGCTGCAATTGCTTATGTTCTGTGGAATGCAAGGAAGGATCCAAAAAATAATACATGTTTGCTTGTTTTCTTTCGTTCGTTTTCATGTAAGACATGGTAGCGGTAATTGAACTTTCTAGGATTCATTCTTTTGGTAGGGGATGTGTTTTGCGCCGTTGTATGGTTACAGGGTTTGTTTTTATTGTTCTTTTAGGATTTGTGATGTGAGTTTGGTTGAGGTTGAACTTTCAAGGGGTGCTAATGCTCACCCTACTTATAAAAATTTATGGGTTTTAGTAGTAGCCGTAATTGCTTGGTGAAGTAGCATTTTGGTATTTTGTTGTTTTACAAGTTTAAATTCTTTATTTGTTTTTGCTTGTTCCTGTGACGTGATTGATAATGTTGGTACTCTTAACAAATTGTTGATAGGTCACATTGCTTGGTTTTATTTCGATCTATTTGGTGGCTTGTTTGTTTGATTATGAATGATTAGATGGTTTCTATTCATGTATCAGTTTAGGTTAGTTGCAAGATGTCTTTTGGCGATGGATGCAATACAGATTACCTTGCAGTAGCAAACGAAATCCCGGAACCTCAGGAATCACAGATGAATGAAGTGGGTTGCTCCCAAGAGGGAAAGCATATGACAGTGCATGACTCTTTGGTTAAAAAGTTTCAACTACTTGATCCACCTGAATTTACGGGTCTTCAAACATAGCTGTAGCAGAAGAGTGGTTTAGCGATATCGAGAAGAAACTAGGTTTAATGAGTGCTACTGATGAGCAACGAGTAAACCTTGCTACTGATATGCTTAAGGGAGAGGCAAGTCATTGGTGGGATATAAACAGATACACTGTGGTCAGTGAAGGAATGACATGGAGGGAATTTGTGGATTCCTTCTTGGAAAGATATTATCCTTTTTCAGACCGGATGAAAAAGATTGAACTCATGCGACTTGTTCGAAAGGAGTTTTGGGATAGAGTGGAGAACAAAATTGAGAAAAGGAAAGGTGCAAGTCATTCGGAACCCACAACAGAAGAAACAAAGGAAATGGCCGCTTGCTAATTTATATAGCGAGCCGATAGTCGCTACTGAAGAAAAGATTTGTTTTGCTTGTAAGGAGAGTGGTCATTTGGTGAAGAATTGTCCATCAAAGATGCAAGACCCTAAGACCAAGTTCTCCATTTCTGGTTCCACTCCTGATCCCAGTTGCAGTTCCACTCTCAATCCCAATCCTAATCCCAGTTTCACTCTCAATCCCAATCCCAATCTCAATCCCAGTTCCACTCTCAATCCCAACCCCAACCCCAATGCGAGCCCAACTCTTAATTTCAATTCCAGTCACAACCACTCTCCCACTCCTAATACCAATCCTGAGCAGAAATCGCAAAAAAGACTGGAGCGTTTACTCAGGTGGAAGCAGCAGCAACAACAACAACTGCAGGGCCCACTCAGGGTGCGCGCGACAAATGATCAGAAATTGTAGCTGCAACGAGAACGCCAACAAAGAAGGCAACTAAGAAGGCAACAAAAATATCAACAACCCGAGGTTGCACATGTGGAGGTTAATATGGAGGACTTTTGGGAAAGTGAGAAGAAGAGAAAAATGGGAAAGACCAATCTCAGTCCCAGCTGGCAGAATCACCAACAACAACATCACCAGCCTTACATTGTGCCTCAGCCAGCTCTAGCAGGAGAGGGTCAGGTACTCTGTTTCCAGTGTCAGCAAATTGGTCATTACAAGAGAGATTGTCCATTGAAAGTAGAGGGTCAGGTATTCTGTTTCCGGTGTAGGCAAAATGGTCATTCCAAGAAAGATTGTCCATTGAAGCTGCAGAGGTTCAGGTGGTCGAAGCAAATACTCGGAGTAGCTAAAACAAATATTCAAGTTAATTGAAAATTTTCCAATATAACTTAAATTTAGTTTTGTTCTTGTTTACTGACGTATAGCCTATAATTTATCCCCACGGTGAAAATTTTCTGGCTCCGTAACATGTCCAACAAATGCAACTTTTTAGGATTCGACTTTTCTTTCTTGTAAATTTAGTTTTACATGTAATGTAGATAATAATGTGGTTTTAGTATCTCTCGCATTACATTGTCCTCATGCTTCAGCCCCCACTCTTCATTTCAACTACATATGGTATTTTTTTCCACTTATTTTGCAATATATATATATTTTTTTTTGAAAGAAAGGTTCATTTTATTAAACAGAAACCTCTCTGGGTACAAACGCCCCATCGAGTCATTCGTTACAATTTCATGGAGGAAATGAGGACATGTGTCGTCCCATACACATGTGTATTTTCATTCCTTCCCGGTTGTAGTTGTTTTTCTATTGCAAAATTCGCCAACCCATCTGCTCCCTAGTTCGCTTCTCGGTATGTATGGGTGAGTTTGTAGTCTCCTATCAAGTGGAAGTTGTGTCGAATTTTTGTTATCATGTTCTGAATGATCCATGATGTTTGTGTTTCCTTCTCCTCTATTAACCTCTTCAGACAGGTAGAGTCCGTCTCAAACCAGATTTCCCCCAGTTCCTTGTTCTTTCCATTCTCGTTGCCAACAACAAGGCCCAAGTTTCTGCCACTATGGCTGTAGTTGCTCCTAGGGGTGTTTCCATCGCCATTACAACGATACCTGCCTCATTTCTGCATAGCCAACCCGCTCCTACCATCTCTGTGGTCCTTCAGGGGGACCTCTACTGGCTCCATCTGTGTTGATCTTCAGCCATTGTATTGGTGAGGGGGAGCCATCTGACCCAAATTGTTCTTTTGTTGTGCTTTTGTGCGCTCGTGCTATCCAGTTGTTGGTTTAGCTGTTCAGTATCAAAGGTTTTTGAAAGGATGTTTTATTTGAGTGCCCGTCTGTATTCTTGGGCCAACAACAAAGCAATATGGAATGTTTGTTGCGGAGTTTGTACCGTTTTCTTGTAGACTGTTGCGTTTCTCGCCAACCAAATATTCCAGATTGTGAAACAACATAGTGTGAAGGCATTTCCTTTCTTCGCAAGTAACATGAATTCCTTGAAGTTCCTTGGTTCTTGGACATACCTAGTTGTAGGCTGCAGATGTCCTCTGGTCGAAACTCCCGTGGCTTGGGTCGAAATCATATTTTCACTTATCCTGTTGGGTAGCGGGTCAGCCGACAATGTTATTCCATTGTATGGGTTGTACATGTTGTCATCCCCAAACGGAGAAATATGACTCGTCATGAGTTTCCAAGTTTGATGTGCTATATTACATTCGAACAGGCAGTGCTGAACCATTTCCGGGTCGATTCGATATATTGGGCAGGTGCCGGTGTTGGTGATGTTTCTGGTATGCAGTGTCTGAAAGGTTGGTAAAACTTTGTGACTGACTTTCCACAAGAAAAGTCTAATTTTACGAGGGCATAGATCTTGCCATATCCTCTTGGCCTGGAGAATGTCCTCAGATGTTGTTGTTGGTGCTGTTTGGTTTGTTGGGGGTGTTGTATTTTTTCGGACATGTTGAGCTTGTCTCATAAGAACCTCATACCCACTCTTGATTGTATAGTGTCCTGTTTTTAAGTGAGGCCATATAGGAGAGTCCGGTATCGGAGGGTTGGGGATGTGGATGCTTCGTATCGAGTTGGAGATCACCCGTGGGAAAATCTGGTCCAACAAGTTACAGTTCCAAGAAAAAGAGTGTGGTTCCATCAGAGAGCTTACCAGACTATCCCCCATGTCCCCGTGGTTGCAACTTGATCTTGCATCGGGATCAATTTGTCTTTGATTAGTGTAAATTTCCGTCTCCAATTTGGATCGATACATTTTGCTGGACAAACTGCTCCACCTTATACAACTGTTTCCAAACTGCACTTGCTGATGTCGGTGGAATAGGTATGGATGGGAAAAATGTGCCTTGGGGGAGGTATTTGGTACGGTAAAGTGTGTTGCAGACTGTGTTTGGTTGAGCATGGAGCTGCCAAATCCTTTTCCCGAGTAGCGCAAAGTTGTGCTGTTTGCAGTCCCGAATTCCCAGTCCTCCCTTCTCCACCGTTAGATTTGCCTTATCCCATCCTATTTTATGAAGCTTTCTTGTGTTTGGGTCATGTCCCCAGAAGAAGTTTCTCACAATCTTGTCCATCTTCTTGTGGACATAAGCTGGGAGTAGCTGGGTCATCATGAGGTGGTTTGCTGTTGGAATTAGGCATGTGTTTATCAGCATCCTTCTTCCTGCTTGGTTCACACACTTTGTAATCAAAACTTTTGCTTTCCTTTCCATTCGTTGAAGGAGCTGTGCAAAAACAGTTGATGTATTTCCCCCTTGCTTGAACTGAACTCCCAGGTAAGTGGCTGGGTTGTGTGTTGTTTGGATCTGGAAGGTTGCTGCTAGCCATTGAGTGGTCTCTGGAGGAGTGTTTGGATGGTGGATGATTATCGATTTACGCTTGTTGATTGCTTGCCCCGCTGAGGTTGAGTATGAGTGCAGCAAATTTTGGAGATTATCACATGTGTTTGGATTAGCTGAACATGTAATGAGCAGGTCGTCCGCATACATGAGGTGAAGGATTGGCGGTGCTTTTGAAGAGATGCATATTCCTTTGACCTTCCCCTGTTGTTCCAGTCTTGCAAGATTTGTGGACAATATTTATGCACATAAGATGAAAATATATGGCGATAAAGGGTCTCTCTGCCTGAGACCGCGACACGGTTGAATATTCCCTTGCGGTGTGACATTAACATATATGGAGTATGTTACAGATGTGATACATTTCATGATATATTCAATGAATTTATGAGGGAATCCAAGAGTACACAATGTTTGTCTTACAAACCCCAATCCATGCTCTCATAAGTTTTCCTGATATCTAGCTTGAGGGTTATTTTTGGTTTTTTGGTGGATGGTGAAGTTCTGATGTGGTGGAAAATTTCTGTTGCCACTGCAACGTTGTCATGGATGGCTCTATTCGGCACAAAGGCACTTTGAAAAGGGCTAATGATAAATTTTAAAATTGGTCGTAGTCTATCTACTAAAAGTTTCGAGATAATTTTGTAGACTACGTTACACAAACCAATAGGACGGAAATCGCTTGGTGTTGCAGGGTTTTCAACTTTGGGTACTAGGGTAATATTGGTTTTATTGAAGTGTTCAAGTAGTTCTACATTTTCGAAGAATTTATGTGCCATTTCAATGATGACTACATTTGTTGTGTACCAATATACCTTAAAGAACTTACTTGTGAACCCATCTGGTCCCGACGCTTTTTCCGATCCAATGCTCATTAAAGCTTTATGAATTTCCTCACTGGTTGGGGGAGTGGTTAAAGCCTTGCATTGATTGTTAGATAATTACGAGTGTAACCCTGTGAACAACTCTAGATCAATAGTTGTTGGGGCAGTCACATACTGGCTTTCAAAATGTGATATCAGCAAGTTTGCGACTTGTCTTTGGTTATCTATCCACCTATCCTCATCTTTTAATTGGTGTATGTGGTTGACTCTTCTGTTGATTGTGGCTTTTGTGTGGAAGAATCTGGTATTGAGATCCCCATTATTCAGCCAATCAATCCTATCCAGTTGCTTCCAGTATGAGTCATAGCGGTATGGTAACACCAAATGTGAGTTTCGGGTCTCTTGTTACTGCTGCAACCAAAATAGAAGTTCTGCACCCGTAGTGGTAGCACATTTTGATTGTGTAAGTTGGATCTGGAATTCCGCTTCTTTTAACATGGTTGGTAGATGTCCGAAAGTTTGTTTATGCCACAATCGTAAAGCTTTCCCTGTGCATTCCATTTTTTGCCAAAGTGTATTTGTCATTCCTTCCTCCCCAGAATGATGCCAAGCATTAATCACAATCTCTTTCATTTGTGGGTGCAAAAACCAGAGGTGCTCCATTCGAAACACATTGGTTGAGTTTCTGTGCATGGCTGTTTGTTGTAGCAGCAACGGAGCGTGGTCCGATCCAATTCTTGGTAAGTGTCTCATCATTGCCCGCGGATGTTGGTCTACCCAACTTTGAGAAGCTAAACCCCTATCCAAGTGTTCCATGATGAAGTTTGCATCTGTTTTCCTATTGGTCCAAGTGAAGGGATCTCCCTTAAACCCCAAATATATAAGGTCATTTGTATTAGTGAATTTGGTGAAGTGTTTAGCCTGGTTGTGTGTTACTATTCTCCCTCCTTAATTTTCTTGTTGTTCAATCACCTCGTTGAAATCCCCCATGAGAAGCCATGGGATGGTTGGAGTTGTTATGATGTTGTTAAAGTTTTTCCAAAGGTCCCATCGTGCTTCCGGTTGGGGAGGACCATAAATGCCGGTCCATACCCAAGGTTGTTGATTTTGTTGATGTTGCGGGCAAATGTAAGCATGAATCAAACTTTGATTAGAAACTAGCACAGAAACATTGAGGCGGGATGTCCACATCAAGCAGAGGCCACCTCTATGTCCTAGACATGGAACTGAAAAACAACTTTGAAATCCTAAGCTACTTTGCAAAAAATACATGTGCGAAACAGATGCTAGAGTTTCAGACAAAAAAAGCAAATCTAGTTTGAACTTGCGTGTATACTCACGCAGTTTTGAAACTGTCAGTGGTGTGTGTACCCCCTGACAGTTCCAAGCCAGGAAATTCATGGTTGATGCGAGTGTTGGCTCTTGACAACAGATCGCGCATGGTTTGAAGACCCTGCACCAACAATCTCTTCATCAATGGAAAGTTTCCATGAAGGTTTGTTTTCACGGTTGTGTTTTCCAGTACTTTGGTTGTTGGTCGAGGAAGAAGCATAAGATTCCGTTAGACGAATCAGAGCTGGACTGGTTGTCTCTGGTTGGTGCAAAGATGAGTAGGTTCTGTTGCTTCTTGGTTTTCGAGTTCTAGCTGTTGGAATTTCCTAGTCAGGTTCATTCATCTTGATTGTATGATGCTCCAACTCTGCAATGGATACATACTTCTTGGCCTTCGGTGGAGGTGGTCTGGCAGCAAAATCTGGAGTGTTAGGCAGCATCAGGTGCTCCCGAAGCTTCGTCGGCTGTCTGACGGTTCTTCTTTTGTATGTGCGCAGTGTCTGGATTGGGTGGTGGCGTTCATCTAGTTTGGCATTATGTGTTACAATCACTTCAGGTTTTCCATTCACATTATGGACTAGCAGGTTCACTTTGGCATCACGTCTCTGCAGGAAGGTGGTTAGAACTTTTTTATAGTATGGGGTGAAAAAGGCCAACAATCTTGCCATTCCGGGTTTTGCCCTCGGACTCGGGTTTGGGTTTATGGGCTTTGTAGTCTCCGGGTTCATACTCTGTTTGGTTGGTTCAGTCGATTCTGGTTCCGTGAGAGGGCCTTTGCCTTTTTGGTTCTGGTTATGTTGACGTGGATTATTACAGATGTGTTCCGCCACATGTGTTGTAAAGCTGACTGTATTATGAGGTGGCAGTGATGATGTGTCATATTGTGGTCCTTTGGGTAAGATTTTTACCCCAATATTCCTGACACCGACATCCTCTGCAACTGCATGGGCACAATCTTTTTCGTTCTGAGGAGGCGGCTGGAGATGCTGGTTTGTTGCAGTTGGATTGTCAGATTTTGTTTCCTTGGTGATCGGGTTCAAGACCAGTCCTTGACGATTCATTTCCTCAGCCATCCGGGTTGGGACTGATTTTCCTTTCCTTAACTCAGCAACCCTAGCATCATCAGGTGAAACTTGTCGGATCTTTTCTGCTGGTGGTTGGACCTATTGCTATTGTGGTTCTTGTATTTGCAGGTCCGGGTTCTCAGCAGGAGTTGAAGGTGTTGTGGAGGATTCTCCAGAGAAGTAGTTGGTCCTTCTTTCTTGTTGCATGAAAATCATTTTCTGGTTCTTAGTAAAGGTCGCTCGCATTCGAGAGTTGAGTTTTCCACATGGAAAGTTGGGGAAGTTGCTACTTCTCTAAGCCTGGCTCACGTCTAAAAAATTTGTGCAATCCTTGAAGATATGCCCTGGGAATCCACATAGGTAGCACATAACTGTATGTTTCATAAGTAAATTGAATCCAAATTCCATTGCCTATGTTCAACATCACTCTAGGCATGAAAGGTTTAGAGAGATCCACCATGATATATGCTCTAGATGGTACTCGGCTTAAGTCAATCTGTAGAACTGTTCCTGCACCTGACTTTTCAATAATTTCATAAATAGTTTTTTCATTAGCAAAGAAAACTGGTAGGTTTAGTAATTGCATACAGAAGGGGGGGAGGGCTTGGGTGGGGGTGGGGTGGGGTGGTGGTGGTGGTGGTGGTGGTGAACTTAAAACATTCATCAGCAATTCGAGTGAACAAAATCCAGTCCTCAATCAGAATTACTAGGTTACCAGCAGTCCATGGCTGGTGTTCAAGGAGTCTGGATTTATCTTCTTTGTGCTTCATGGATACCTGAAATACCTGATGGGTAGAACTTGTCTCCAATGTGATGGATCTGCATGAGACACCATATCCTGCTCAGCGCTTGCTTGAGAGAAAAAAAAACTCCACGTTTCCTCCTAAAACCTTGACTACAACACCATGTTCATTATGTGCATATAAAAGGTTTTGCATCCTTTCAGTTAGTTGAAAAAGGGGTGTGTCTATCTCTCTCTGATGATTGGTATCGATTGGGGTTTGCAAAGGTGATTGGGAAGGTTTTGACGTAACAGATTTTTGCTTTCCACTTTTCTTAAGAGGGTTTGATGGATATTGTTTTAACGTAGTATGGATTGTGGCTTTCTCTTTTGGTAAAGTGGAATCAAAGCTCGAAGAGGATTTGGTTGAGTAAAAAGTTTGGGTTAGCTCAGGGTTTAAAGGTTTGTTCTCTTCTTTCTCACTTTGTTTAACTGAAGACTGACCTTCTGATATTGTGTAACTTACTTTTAAACTCAGCTTTTCATGTTGCTTTTCAGGGGGGTTTGTGTGTACACTTGGTGAAGATTCAGCTTTACCAGGCATGGGATGAACTGTATTGGTAGATGGAGGTGGTGGAAGATTATCCATTGGAGGAGAGAACGGTTTAGGAAGAGATAGTAGGGGATAAAAAAATAATATCAAGAACTCAGACTCCACTGAGACTTGGTTTGGCAAGACGAAACGCCTAAATTGTTTTTCACTAAAATCTTACAATATGCGCATACTAAACTTCTCATTTTAGATAATATTAAATGTAAGATTAAGATCCTATTTTGCCAAAGTTGACAATTTTTTTTTTTACCCTTTTATTTCAATAACCCAGTTGAAAGTATATGTTTGTGGAGGTGCAAACTGTCTGAAATGATGTGATTGTATTAACAATTGGAATCTGTAAGCTTTTATCTTCCAACACATTACGAAGCTCAAACGCTGAAAAGGTATAGATTTATATACTCCATATATGCATATTTACATGTATCATGATCATCTAGTTCTTGTTCTATGATAACTTATTAACCTAGAGTTTTTTCAGTTCACTCTCCTTCACGAAGATTCCATGAAACCCGTAAGGAACCCTACCTAGTAATTTCACATAACATGATATTCATATTTTTGATTAGTATGAGCCTATTTTTGCAGTAAACTTCTTGCATTTTAGTTCTTACCTCATAGTTCAGCTATCACTCAATATTTTATTCTTTTCTACACCTAACATGATATTCATATTTTTTATTAGTATGAGCCTACTATTGCAGTAAACTTCTTGCATTTTAGTCTTAGGAAACCAATGTTCTGACAACAAAAAATTTGATTTCGATTTTGTGATTTCATTGACTAAAAAGTTATGGGGCTGTTTGGTAACCATTATTAATTTTAACGGATTATCAACCCATAATCCATTATGCAGATTATAATGGATTCTATATGTGTTTGGTAACCATTATAATAATTGCCTATTTTAATCATAATTAAAAAAAATCCATTATTTCCATAAACAGGAAAAAGTTGTTTTGAAAATTTATTATAATCAATTATTTTTTCTAAGAAACTCAAATTGAATTTTTTCTTCTTATTTTCTTTAAACCATCAAGAGAGAGACAAAACAACAACATAAGACTAAAAAAATATTGTAAATCATTGTTCTTTCTTCTCCTTTTCGAGATCATCATTCTAAGATAATCAATTATTTGTAAAAAGTGTTTGGAAAAAATTATTTTGAAAATGATTATATCAAAATCATTTATCAATTTATAATTATCTATAATCATAAATAGATAATCATAAATTTTACCAAACAAGGCTTATATGTAAGATGGTTGAAATAAAAGATTAGGAACTTTTCTCTGAATGATTTTTGTATCAAGAGGTGCCAAGGAAGAGTTATAATCCTAGGGTATACAAGAGTTATACAAATGCACTTGTGCGGATAACCCTTGCAATTCCAGACAACATGAGTTTTTGGTTAACCAAATCGGGTGTTTGTATGCGAAAGTATTTTGGAATTTTACTCTGGTAATTTTCATAGTAAAATTTTGCTCATGACTCCTGAGGGTTCTAGGAGAACTGCTTCAAAGTAATTCACGTTGAGTTGTCTTTTATCAAACTTTATAGTCTTGGTTGTATCATATTTTTAGTTCAGTTGTCGCCTTACTTACTGTTTGCTTAGAGAAAACATGGAGACATAAAGGTGCTATAACAGTTGGCTCTGTAGGAGTTACTGTCCCAACATAGGTGTTGTTGGTCATCCTCTCTTCTTCATGGGAGAAAAGTTTTCTTTTGTCTTTTTCTCGTTTATGAAATATTGGATCCATGTTTTAATATTAATTTCATTAGAAACCACTTTGTTAAAAACCTAATAAAATTTTATTAAGCTCATACCCTATAAGCTAATAAAGAAATAACAAAAAAAAAAATATGCATTAGAAAAACAAATAATTAAAAAGTTATAGACTTGTAGTTCAACATCTTCAGAACCTATAGTGCCTATAAGCACATGTTAGTTTTCCTTTACTTTGTTTTTGAGTTGCTGTGTAAAATTTTGATCCAACGTTCCATGATAAACTGTATTTATGTCGAAGAACCACATAAAAGGGGCTTACATAATTATAACTTATGCTTTCAAATTATTTTTATAAAACCAAGTGTCACTAAAATTAAGAACAAATAAAAATATTATCATAATTTTCTAAGGAATAAAATTATTTAGAAAAACTTAATATGTGTGTAATAAGAGCTACAACCACAAAAGAAAACATCCAATGTGCATTCAAGCATAAATATTTCGCTGATTTATTTCATGTTGTTTTCTTTGTGTCCTATTTGCACTTTTTTTCCTTGATAAACAATTTCTCTTTTTCTCTACCAGGGTACATTACTGAAATGATCATTAATTATATATTGCATTCAGAAATGATCATTATTTCAACCAGTGAATTCTACATATATTGCATGTATGTGGATTAATTATACAGTATTAAGTTTATGTGTACCTGTGAAGCTAGTAAAAAAATATTGTATTCAGCCTAAAGAGTAGACTATGTAAAAATAAATGGATTCAAATGTCAACCCATTGCTTAATTGAATGACCATCAAGTAATTAAATTTTATGCCCGTATAAATAATTGATGTAAGATTTTGAGTGAATTTTTGTGTACCCATGAATTATAAGATCATTCAGGGTAATATAGGTGAAAGGTGACCTAGAGATGTTGTTTCATTGTGTAAGTGTTAGGGTGGTCATTAATTATAGAATGATCGTGTGCATTGTAAGATAATTCCATGTACTGCATGGTGATTCTTTTGTTTTTTTTTGTTTTGTTTTTTTTTTGAGTTAGTGTACCCGTCTTGATGAACTACAAGATCATCACAGGGGAATTTTATTTCCCTCGAATTTCTATAATGGTACTCTTTTCGGCATGATATTTGTTTTATATACTCTTGTCATTAAGTGTACATAGTACTGTTCATTCTTTTCTCGTACTATATGTAGGTTTTTTTTCTTTTTAATCGATAAAGAAAATAATTCATTGATTAAAAGAAGGTACGGAAGGGTTGTACCACACAAAGATGGAGAACCCATTTGTTTGAAGATGCATAAATAATATTGTTGGTTGTTAATTTATGCAAATGTGCGATCTTACTTAAATGGGTAGTATTTTGGATTGCTCATTTTCTTTCTCCATTTTTTTTTAAAATTTTGTTATTAACAGTTTACGCTTTTTATTTTTTTACGTATGAGTGTTTAGTGCCGTCCTAATTCTCTTAAATTTTGTTTATTTCTGATCGATCTTCATTAGAAGGTCAAGTCCATTATACTACTTTAAAGGAATGTATATATATTACTTTAGTGGATGTATATTCAATTTTTTTGTTACTCTATTTTTACAACCTCTTAAATTATGTGGTTAATTTCCACAATCCAGGATGCACTGTCTTCAACCTCTTTATTTTAAACCAGCTGTGAATGTTTCTTTATAATTCACGGTGAAAGTTGTCTTTAGGTTATCCTACTGGTCACTTACATACTTTTCTATCGGGCTCTTACATGGATACAGAGATGCTAGTAGTTTCAGTGACATTGAAGGAGACCTCCGTGGCGTCATTGCCATCTAAATGCAACATATACGGAAGGTCCTTTTTTATTTGCATTACCTTAGTAAGTAATGCTTACTTAAAAATTAGAAATCTTCAGGTGTTTTTTAACCACAACCTTGTTACGTCATATGCATCTCAGTGACCTCATGTACGATGATCTTGATAAAAATCTTGTTGTAGAAAACAAAGCGCTCATTGCTATTATATGGACTACTGCTGCAGCAAAACAATTTTTTATTTTTATTTTAAAGCAATTTTTTTTATGAAGGCTACATATGATGACCATTGGTAATTGGCAATCTTGAAAACCAGCATGTTCCATGTTTCCATGTTGATCTGATTAGTAGCATTTCTAACCTTGAATCACTGTCATTCCATCGGTTCACCAGTATATTAGGATATTCATTTTGACATAGTAACCTCATGTCCAAGGTGATCAATTCGCGCATTAGGGACTCTTGTTGGTCTATCCTTTTCACAACTTGCACATTCTACCCCCATCGCAAATAACAACCACTTCTGAGAAAACATGAACAAAACATTAGGTTAAACCACCTCGTCAAACAACAACGGCATTATGAGATAATATGAAAAACATATTAATGTTGGCCATTCTGACAAATGGAGTTTGCGTCTTGAAATCACGACTAATTCGATTCAATACGCCTAAGCTCAGTATTCCATTTACGAATTATAGTTAGCATTGTTTGTTGGTCTTATTTTTCCTTTCGAGGTGCAACATTGAACTTGTCAGCAAATAAGTCTCGCTTTTACTCACTAAAAAGGCCAAATTTCGAGATCGAATTCTTGGGTATCACAATATAACAAAACCAAATATTATCGATAATCCTCATATGCAAGATATTTCACATTATGGACAATGTTAATATGTGCAAGAAAGATTTATATATGGTGATAACAAATGAAAATCAGTACAACTGATTGGAAAACTTTATTTAAGACGTTTACAACATACAAAAACTTTATTGGAAACAAAAAAGTACTAAAGAAAAAGAAATAACACCATTATCGTTATCAATGAGGTGTATTCTCTTCCATGTAAAGTGGAGATCGATGTTTGAGCTAAGGTGAAAAGACGAGGGTACCCAAATATACCTCAATCTAAAACTTTTCCACCTATAAGTCCTTTCTCCGAAAGTGATTGTCTATGGACTGAGTCGAGACAATACAACTAATCGGTTCACACTTCGTGTGATCGTCTATGGATACGAGATCGAGACAATACAAAAATGAAGTATGTTTACTTGATAAAAGGTTCCGACTTAACCAAACACAATAGGATTACTATCAAGTAAATAGGAATTAACATTTGTGTAATTTACTTTAAATTATAATAACAACAATTATAACTGCGGAAAATAAAAGTAAATGACACAGCAAGATTTTGTTAACAAGGAAACCGCAAATGCAGAAAACCCCCGGGACCTTGTCCAGAATTAAATACTCTCAGGATTAAGCCGCTATACAAAATCAAACCAACTTCGTATAGTTGAGACCAAGCAACTAAACCTATAGTTCACCTAGTTCCATCTGTATTCCCACGCCTCCAACTTGTAATAAGTTACGTACTTGGAACAATTCCTTTGGTTTGTTTTCCAAACAGTAAAAGAACAACAAATCTGTTTGGTAACAACTCTTTTCAACCAAGTGATGTGAGTTCTAAAAAAGGCTCTTCCGTTTATCCCAATAAACTCCTTTGTTAGGTCTATAGATCTATCTAATAACAACTACCAAAGTAATTGTCAAGATTTTGCAATCAATACTTTGAATCACAAAGAATTATATTGATGCCGATCTACTCAACTAATCAATCCAATCTACCACAAGGATAAACCGATTATAGTTGTATCCTCTTTAACCAAAACAAGTATTGTGCACACCAAAGATTATGAACCCAAATCAGAAATCTTCTTCGTATTCAAATCTTCTTAGATCTTCAATAAACACCTGCACACAATAAACTTGAATCTCTTGTGATCAATCACACACAGAACGGAGTCTGTTAACAATGGATTATCACAAGACGTCTTTAGATCTACAAACAGTCTAAAGATCCCCGTCGAAACTTCGATCTAGTTTGAGTGAACCTTATATCAGAAGAGAATATTCTCAAGCATAAACAAACTAGGTGCAATCAATGTTCAACAACCGTTAGTCAATCAAATCAATCGAAAACTAATAATAAACCGCAATTATCTAGTTTCCCACCAACGGTACTAATAGAGCTTCTCAATCCAAAAGAAGTCTTTAAACTGAGCGGCCGTAAGAGATTTCGCCTAATTAGGTTACTTCCCTCTCCGAATAGGCGGCTCCACCAGCAACAACATAACTAGGTAGTTTTGCTGGCTCTGAGGATTAGTTTACTCAAAATGCAAACTTTGATATTTATAGACCAAGGAGGTTTGGACACCAAGGATTTTCCAAAACTGAAAATATTCTCAAGATATGCAATATATTCCCAAATTCGGTTTCCATAATTCCTGGAAATGCTTTTTCCAAATATTGACCGAAAATCTCTTAGAAAATCTCCAACTAGTAAATGCACATTACTAATTTTCATTTTCCAAAAATAAAATTAAAAACCTTAATTAAAAGATTCTCAATTTATTTTTCGATCCTGGATTTTTCCTTTAGCTATTAAGGAATATCTTTGAACAATTAAAGATATTGTTTACTGCACATGTTCAAAGTATGTCGACATCTTAACTTAGTAAATCATCTTTCATATTTACTATCTTGGAATTGATTTGCCACACTTCCAAACAAGTTTAGAATTGGTTCATCTGACTTCCAATAACTATGTGATTGATCAAGAACACTCAATCACCAAACATGGGTTTCACGGTTCTACCAAAACAAGTTTCGGTTCTACCTCCATGTGGGTACTGGAATTAGTCACGCTAGCTTTCCAAAATTCGGTTGACTAGGTACTAGGATCGGTTCCCACATATATATGGTATCTAACTTGTATTTGTTGCACATGTCAATAGGATCGGTTCCCAATATCTAAAAACGTGTTGCACATGTTCATAGGATCGGTTCCCAATATCTAAAAACGTGTTGCACCTCTTACAAGGATCGATTCCCCTCTTGTGATCGGTTGCACCTCTTTCTAGGATCGGTTCCCCTTTGCCTAGAGGTTGTCAAACCAATGACACTAAATCGATCATACCATCTCAGGTGATTACTTAAGATCGGTTTCACTAATAAAAGTCATACCAATACAAAAGTCAGGCCTTGTGAATAGTTTTACTAAGCACATAAACAAGTCATGAGCGGTTATACTAATCACACATATTGGTAGTTCAAAATATATGCAATGAATAACAATACCAATAAGCCTAGCGATTTCCCTTTCGATTCACAAAACAAGTTCATGAGTTTACTTCCTTTAAAAGAATGTAAAACATTGTTTCCTAGGATGAAATCTTCACCTTATACCCATACATAATCAAAATAGCATTCAAACGATTATGTCGATGTCTTATATACGGAGTTCAAAAGATAAGCGTTATACTTCGTATTGTATTCCTTAATATTACGTCTAACTAGAGTATAATCATGCTTCACAGTTATGTTTTTAATATGCATGACTTGAAAGATACGTTAAGGAATGAAACAGTTCAAGTCAAATATCACTAACCTCAAGTGGAAGGATGATGTTGTTGTTGTAGCTCCTTACTTCTTCACTTCTTCAAGTCTTCACGTAATTGGTCGGTTGTCAGCCAACACAAAAATAATTTAAGTTCTTTCACTTCACAATTATGAATAATAATATAGTAATAAGAACAGATTCGTTCCCCAGGGAGATATGAGTTGTTATTCGTATTTGAAAACTTAAGTAACATGGGGGATTTTTTGATTTAGGTTTAAAATAATAATAGCAAATAACAAATGAAGAGAATCAATAAGTTGAGAATACTGGTTAAGGGTTCATCATCAATCATAATACATGCACTTCGACTAATAACTGGTGTTGTCACTCAATCATTCATTATCAAGAGTCATAAAGTACCCCATCGAGAGCATACTCCGGTAAATTCCTTATATCATCACATACCACAATGATGAATATGTGAATACTACTCATCGAACAACCTAATGCAACGTGCTATTAGGTTTAATCCTCCAAGAGCTTTAAGTTCTAAGAATTAGACTAATCCATACAATAGAAATACTACGAGTAAACTATTTAACATAGGTCAAGCTTCTACTTGCAATCACACAAAGGTTTTGAATACAATTGGTAATCACAATATGCTACTTATGACAAGGTTTATCAACAGTTACGTATCTCAAAACCCCAGTCTAGCTATAGATATGCATTCATGGTTATTTAGTAGCGCTCCTAAATAAACAATCATACAATCATACGCGATAATAAATCGTAGAACAAGAAAACAACAATTTGATTGAGATAACAAAACCAATATATTAATTTAGTAGCATGTTTATGATATCCGACTACATCCTTAACCAATATTAAGTGTTTAGCTACTCATAGATTTCTTAAAACCCATGAAAAATAATAAGAAGAAAAAGAAAGCAAACCCTAGGTTCAATCGTGATGATCAAATCTAAAATCGCCAAGCCCTAGCTCTTCTTCTTCTCTTCCCAGAAGTATGATAAAAGATATAAGATAAAAGATATCCCTTATATCGTGCCCAAGTGATGTATCCGTGCATTAATCCCGTGCAAGGTAGGTTTCTAAACTTGCAAAAAGAGCACCAAAACATTGCCAAGGTGCTGAAATCATGTGCACAAACTGACCCATGTCCGACAGCTTGATGGGCTCAAGCATGAAGCGTTTAGTCCAGCCCAGATCCTTTACTCTCTCAGCTTTCAATGGCCTGTCAGTCACAGACTACTGACAATACAATTTATTCCTCTTCAAACCCGCGGACAGTATGATTTTTCCCTGAATATCGATTTTGCTCCCGTCATAATCATGGACAGGTATGTCACCGTGAGTTTTTAAAGTTACGGTATTTTTTAGTTTCTCGACTAATTTCCACGGCCACTCCTCTGTCCGTGAGTTTATTTTTCCCCTGACTTTTCAAACTCGACCCCATTTTAACAACTTCGACGACCTCCATCTCAGAGCATCATTTCTCATCGCTCTGTTTTATACGCTGGAGTTCTTCTTCTTCATCACTGCCAATGGAGATCAATCATCGAGCAACCATTACGTGCCACTGCCAATGGATACAGATCAGTCTTCATCGTCCCTGCCAGCAAACTACAGCCCGTTACTCGTCACCACCACCATTTATCAGTCACAGCATCACCGTGAGCTCCAACTCCATCATCGATCGGGCATGGCAGCAGCAAATATCTCTGTATTATCACTGCCGTCGACAACCACAGTTCAGCTCCCATATAAACTCGAGCTTCTCCCTGTTTCTCGCCATTTCTGCCATCAAATATCAGCGTCATAACTCCATCTCGATCACCACAGACCACCAGCTCTCTGCCAGCATCACTCTCTTCTCCGTTTCCTCGAGTTCACCTCAGCCATAATCTTCCCAGCTCGAGATCTTATTCTCGTCACCACTGCCAACACCTACAGCGTCACATTTCATAGTTTGCAGCATCAGTTCCATTTTCTCTGACTCTGTTACAATACAGCAGTCACCAGCTTGAGTTCTTCTCAGTTTCATAATCCCTTTCATCCCTCGACATCGACAGCAAATCTCAACTTTGATGACAATGGCAGCAACGCCGATCACAACTCCTCCCATGTTTACTCGGCATAACAGACCCATCTCCATTCTACATGATTGCTGATAATGCACCTGCTTGCTCATCGCTGGCAGCACACCTCTAAGTTCCGATCACCGATAAGCTCTCTGTTGCTTTCTGAAATTTGAAGTGAAGAAGATAATAACTTTAGGTGATGCTTTCAAATGGAGTTTCTTCGATCTTCAACGCAGAGCTCGAGTCGTGGAAAGAGAAAATGAAAATAAAAATGAAAATGTCTGTGACTAATTTAGTCTTATCGTTATTATGTACGAAGGGTAATCCAGACATTTACTGAAAATATCTTCCTAGTTTCGGACGTGTACATGACCTGGGATTAAAAAATTGGGTCATTTTTTATGTTTTCTTTTTATTATGGACCTCTAGTTACTGGGCTTTAGTGGGTGGACCTGCCACTAACTAGTATCACTAAACTAGTGCCTATAGGTAATTCCTAGATAACTTTATGCTTTCAACTGTCAGTCTTGGAAGACTGACAGTTAAGTTTCTTTCCTAGGCTGCCTTGAGTAATTCAGGCGGGTGTCTATATATAATCTGTGATGTCTCAATTGTCACAAATTCGACTCGCTTCAAATGCTTATAACTTTTTCACACAAGGTTGGAATGACCTCATTCTTTCGCCGTTTCCTTCGTCTTTTTGTCCTCTTCAAGGTGATGTGAAGAAATCCCGAATTTGAACGAGTTCCACTTCCTTTTGGTTAAGATGATCTCAAACACCTAAGAAACTCAAAAGCAAACAAAATCAAAGCATAATGATATAGAAACTATCAAGAAAGCAAAGCATTTGAGTACCTAACTAGTGCAAATATTGCACCTATCAGTAATACTTGTAATGTCTCATATCCTAATACTTTCAAGCTAACCTATACGAAGTTTGTTAGAGCATAGCTCGGTTGAACCCACCAAGCGTTGGTATGTCAAGTTTGGTTGTCATATTTTAGTGAATCAAAACTAATTTTAAGAGTCGCTTGATTATGTACTAGAGTCAACTTCGAATAGGTTAGCTTGAAAGTATTAGGATATGAGACATTACAAGTATTGCGAAGACTTGAAGAAGTGAAGAAGTAAGAAGCTACAACGACAACATCATCCTTCCACTTGAGGTTAGCGATACTGGACTTGAACTGTTTCATTCCCTAACGTATCTTTCAAGTCGTGCATATTGAAAACGAAACTGCGAAGCATGAACACTCTAGATAGACATAGTATTAAGGAATACAATATGAAGTTTATTGCTTAACCATTAAACTTTGTAGATAAGACATCGACATAATCGTTTAAATGTTATTGTGATTATGTATGGGTATGAGGTGAGGATTTCATCCTAGGAAACAATGTTTTACATGTGTTTTAAGGAAGTAAGTTCATAAACTTGTTTATGAATCGAAAAGATCGCCAGGCGTTATTGGGATTGTTATTCATTGCATATCTTGTGAACATCCAATATGTGTGATTTAATATAACCGCTCACAACTTGTTTGTGTTCTTGGTAAAACTATTCACAAAGGCCTGACTTATGTATTAGTATGACTTTTATTAGTGAAACCAATCTTAAGTAATCACCTGAGATGGTATGATCGAGTTTGTGATTTGTTTGACCGAATCTGGGTAAAGGGGAACCGATCCTATGAAGTGGTGCAACACATCACAAAGGGGAATCGATACTTGTATGAGGTGCAACAAGTTTGTAGCAGAAAGGGGAACCGATCCTATGGACATGTGCAACACGTTTTTATGCAAAGGGGAACCGATCCTATGGACATGTGGAACACATATAAGTTAGATACCATATATATGTGGGGAACCGATCCTAGTACATAGTCAACTGAATATTGGAAAGCTAGTGTGACTATATGCACAATTCTCACATGGAGGTAGAACCGAAACTTGTTTTGGTAGAACCGTTAAACCCATGGTTTGTGATTGAGTGTTTCTTGATCAATCGCATAGTTCTTGGAAGTCAGATGAACCAATTCTAAACTTGTTTGGAAGTGTGGCAAATCGGTTTCAAGGTTGTAAGTATGAAAGAGGACTTACAAAGTAAGGATGTCGGCATACTTTGAACACGTGCAGTAATGTTTATCTTTTATTGTTCAAAGTTATTCCTTAATAGCTACAGGAAGGAAGTCCCAGGATCGAAACATAAATAAGTTAAGAATATTTTAATTAAGGTTTTTAATTTTATTTTAGGAAATCGAGAATTAGTAATGTGCATTTACTAGTCGAGATTTTCCAAAGAGATTTTCGGTCATTATTTTGGACAGAGCATTTCCAGGAATTATGGAAACCGAATTTGGAATATATTGAATATCTTTGAGAATATTTTCGGTTATGGAAATTCCTTGGTGTCCAAACTTCCTTGTCTATAAATACTTGAAGTTTGCATTTCTAGAAAACTAATCCTCCGTGACAACAAACTTCCTCGGTTGTGTTGTTACCGGTGAAGCCGCCTATTCGGAGAGGAGAGTAGCCTAATTAGGCGAAATCTCTTACGGCCGCTCACTTTAAAGTCTTCTTTGGGATTGAGAAGCTCAACGAGAACCGTTGGTGGGAAACTAGATAATTGCGGTTTATCTTGTGTTTTTGATTGATTTGATTGACTAACGGTGGTTGAACTTTGATTGCACCTAGTTTGTTTATGCTTGAGAATCTTCTCTTCTGATATAAGATTCACTCAAACTAGATCGAAGTTTCGACATGGATCTTTAGAGTGTTGTTAGTTCTAAAGACGATCTTGTGATAATCCATTGTTAATAGACTCCGTTCTGTGCGTGATTGATCACAAGAGATTCAAGTTGTTGTGTGCAGGTGTTTATTGAAGATCTAAGAAGATTTGAAGACAAAGAAGATATTGGAGATTTCTGATTTGGGGTTCATAATCTTTGGTGTGCACAATACTTGTTTCAGTATAAGAGGATCCAACTATAATCAGTTTATCCTTGTGGTAGATTGGATTAATTAGTTGTGTAGATCGGCATCAATACAATTCTTTGTGATTAAAAGTATTGATTGCAAAATCTTAACAATTACTTCGGTAGTTGAGAATAAGATAGATCTAAGAACCTAACGAAGGAGTTTATTAAGATAAACAGAAGAACCTTTGTCGAACTCACATCACTTGGTTGAAGAGAGTTGATACCAAAAAGATTTGTTGTTCCTTTACTATTTGGAATACGAACCAAAGCAATTGTTCCAAGTACGTGACTTATTCATAAGTTGGAGGCGTGGGAATACAGACGGAACTAGGTGAACTATAGGTTTAGTTGCTTGGTCTCAACTATACGAAGTTAGGTTTAATTTTGTGTAGCGGCTTAATCCTGAGAGTATTCAATTCTGGACAAGGTCCCTGGGTTTTTGCATTTGTGGTTTCCTCGTTAACAAAATCTTGATGTGTCATTTACTTTTATTTTACGCAATTATAATTATTGTTATTATAATTTAAAGTAAATTACACAAACGTTAATTCCTATTTACTTGATAACAATCCTATTGTGTTTGGTTAACTCCGAACCTTTTATCAAGTAAACATACTTTATTGTTGTATTGTCTCGATCTCGTATCCATAGACAATCACACGAAGTGTGAACCGATTAGTTGCATTGTCTCGACTCAGTCCATAGACAATCACTTTCAGAGAAAGGACTTATAGGTAGGAAAAGTTTTAGCTCGAGGTATATTTGGGTACCCTCGCTTTTTCAATTGGTATCAGAGCAGGCAAACACGAAAAGATCTAACAATCTGTGTTTGGTGCGATCTAACCTATAAGAATTTGAATCAGATGAACGATTCGTTTAACGTTTTAAAGATTTTAGATGGTATGAAAGAAGACTATGAAGAATATCCCTCTACTCTTGTTAAAATTTTGGATAAAATGATTGAAAAGAACCAGTCATACACTAATGAGATCAGTAATATCATGATTGATAGAAAACTGGTGAAAAACTCTGAAGAGTCTAAATCAAGAGATTCTCAAGAATGCTCAATTTTTCCATCCAGACATCTTAAAGAGTCTAATAAGAGTCAGATCAGGAACCAGTTTCAAAAGGGATGGAATTGTTTAATTCAGAAGATTTATTTTACAAAATGTCTGATTAATCGTGTTAAGAAACTTTTTAAGAACTTAACAAACCATCCTAAATCTGGTGAACAATGTCTTGGAGCTTTTGCACTTAAAACAACCTCACCATTCTAATGGTTTCTTGATAGTGGATGTAGTAGATATATGACAGGTGATCTTTCTTGGTTCACAAAAAATAAAGACTACAAAGGAGGATCTGTGACCTTTGGAGATGGAAGCAGCTGTCTTATTAGCAAAAAGGTCACTATTAAACTTCCAGGTATTCCCGAAATCCATGATGTTGTTTATGTTAAAGGAATGAAAGATAATGTCTGTCAATCAAATTTGTGATAAAGGTCACAAAGTTATCTTCAATATGAGAGGATGTGATATTGAAGATAAGTCCGGAAAAGTAATCTTTCGAGGACGAAGAAGTATGAATAATTTTTATCTCCTTGATATACAATCCAATTTATACTGTAACTTGACTAAGGTTGAGTCAACTCATTTGTGGCATGAACGCTTTGGTCACATCAACTACCGAATGCTTGGTAAGCTCATTAACCGTGAACTTGTCAAAGGCGTTCCAAAAATTAACACTAAAGTAGAAGGTGTTTGTGGTGCATGCCAAAAGGGTAAGCAAGGAAAAATTCCACACAAACTTTCTCGAGATATAGGCACTCGTGCTCCTCTCGATCTTATACATATGGATCTATTCGGTCTAATCCAACAAGCATCTGTTGGAGGGAATAAGTATGCTTTAGTGATGGTAGATGATTATACTCGGTTCACATGGGTTGCTTTTCTGAAGCACAAAAATGAAACTCTTGAGGAGTTCAAAATCATCGTGAATAAAATTCAAAATGAACAAGGTCGCAAGCTCAAGAAGATAAGAAACGATCGTGGTACAAAATTCAAGGATACGAAAGTATATGAATACTGTAATAGTCTTGGAATAATTCACCAATTCTATGCTCCTATTACACCTCAGGAAAATGGAGTAGCTTAGAGAAAGAATAGAAATATTCAAGAAATGGCAAGAGTAATGCTTCATAATAAAAACCTACCATTAACTTTCTGGGGGGAACCTGTATTTACAGCCTGTTATCTTATAAACAGAGTCTATTTAAGATCAAAAATTCTAAATGCCCCATATGAATTATGGTATGGAAGCAAACCCAATCTAAGCTATTTAAGGGTTTTCGAAAGCAAATGATATATTCTCAAAGACAAGGAACATAGAGGAAAATTTGATTCCAAAAGTGATAAAGGAATTTTTCTTGGGTATGCTTCTGACAGTCGTGCCTTCAGGGTATACAATCTTAGAACCAAAGTCATGATGGAATCAATTAATGTGGTTATTGATGACATTAGCGAATTTTGCCAAGACAACCACACTGCAGCAGATCTTCCTCCCTCTAAAACTGTTATTAAAGAAAAACAGACTGAAGTCGAACCCTCTGTTGTTCCTTTAATTAGTGACACCGATGATAATGAAAGTATTGTTGAACAACCCAATGATACTGAAAGTATTGTCCAAAAACCCGTTAAATGGGTACATCAAAGACACTCGTCTGAAGACATCATTGGAGACGCCAATGCTAGAGTTATGACTCGAAGAGAACTTCAGAATGTCTGTCACTATTCATGTTTTCTTTCTTTAATAGAGCCGAAAAATGTTGAGGAAGCACTCAGTGAACCTGTCTGGGTAAACTCAATGCACGAGGAACTCAATCAGTTTAAAATACAAGAAGTGTGGGAACTTGTTCATAAATCACCAGGAGTAAACATCGTTGGAACAAAGTGGATCTACAAGAACAAGTCAGACGAATTTGAGACGATTGTCAGAAATGAAGCTAGGCTCGTTGCTCAAGGATATTCTCAAATAGAAGGTATTGATTTTGATGAAACTTTTGCTCATGTTGCTCGTTTAGAATCAATAAGACTATTACTTGCCTATGCTTGTTATCTTCAGATAAAACTCTTTCAAATGGATATTAAATCTGCGTTTCTGAATGGGGATTTAAAAGAAGAAGTTTTTGTTGCTCAACCTAAAGGATTTGAAGATCCATTATTCCCAGATTATGTCTTTAAACTTAAAAAGGCCTTATATGGTCTAAAACAAGCTCCAAGAGCTTGGTATGATAAACTGACATCGTTCTTGCTCCAAAAGGGGTTCTCTAGAGGTGGTGCTGATAAGACACTTTTCACCAAATGGAGTGGAAAAAATGTTCTTGTAGCGCAAATATATGTAGATGACATCATCTATGGATCCACCTCAAAAACTCTAACAAATGAATTTCTGAATCTTATGAGTGGAGAATTTGAAATGAGTAATGTTGGAGAATTATCGTATTTTCTTGGGTTGCAAATACAACAACAAAAAGACTGTATTCTACTTTCTCAAGAAAAATATTCAAGGAATCTAGTTGAAAAATTCGAACTAAAAGGTGCAACACCTATGGCAACTCCGATGCCAACTACTGGAAAAATTCAATCAAATCCAGGTGAAAAATTAGTTGATCAGAAACTATACAGATCTATGATAGGAAGCATACTATACCTAACTGCAACAAGACCAGACATTGCTTTTAGTGTGGGTTGTTGTGATAGATTTCAAGCAGATCCAAGAGAATCACATCTCAAAGAAGTAAAACTAATCATTAGATACATTAATGGTACATTAGATTATGGTCTTTTGTACTCTATGGATACGGACAACAGTCTTGTTGCCTATTCAGATGCTAATTGGGCAGGATGTATAGATGATCGTAAAAGCACATCTGGTGGTTGCTTCTATGTTGGTAAAAACCTTGTAGCTTGTCATAGCAAGAAACAGAATTCACAGTCCTTATCGACCTGTGAAGCAGAATATATTGCTGCTGGTACATGTGGTACCTAACTTTTGTGGATGAAACAAATGCTTATTGACTATGGAATAAATATTTCAACTATGAGCATACTGTGTGATAACTCAAGCGCTATTCGATTGACTGAGAACCCAGTTGAACATTCTCTTACTAAACACATAGATATCAGATATCACTTTATTAGAGAGTTATATGAGAATGGTGTTATCAAATTGGAGTATGTTCCATATGAACGTCAGCTAGCTGATATTCGTACCAAACCCTTAGATAGAGCAACTTTCGAAAATCTAAGGAAATCCATAGGGATTGTCAAGGTATATTAGTACCTTGTGTATCCGGTTTTCAACTTTTGCTTGCAATTGTTAAAACCGGTTTTCAACCTTTCTCTGGTAAAGGTTGGTTGTTGTTATTCTTTTGTTTTGCATAAGGATGATAACATAATGATATTTAGATATCAATTCTCCCTGGAAGAAGATGCAAACATATTGGAGAAGCGTATGCGAAATTTGAGGTAACAATGTTGTTAGTTAATTGTTTTCCTGTTTAAGAAAAGCCTGATTTTTATTTCATATATATTTTGCTTTTGCTTAACAAAATTTCGGTACAATTTATGTTTTATTCCATGATGTGTGTATGGATGTGTGTGTGATTCAATTGGTTTCGGTTAAGAAAAACTATTGTTATCTTGCTTTATTGTGTGGTATCAATTGTTTAGGCTTACAAAATTTCGGTGCAATTGCGGTGCTATAATGTCTATGTTGTTTCAATTGCTTCCGGATGAGGTGAATAATTATGCAAGTTGATTTATTTGGTTTGTATGAATTATTTATGGCTTAACGAAAGAAAAGGTTTACGGGATGGGTTGTTAGTCCAATTCGATTCCGGATAAGAGAAACTAAGGTTTTCTTAGTTAGACTTATCAAAGTGGAGGTTTCGGTTATTCAAGTCTAATCGAATGCCTTAACAAGAAATGCTAGTTAACTAACCTAGTACTTGTCTTGTTTAAAATTGAAAGGTCTAAGTTATTTGGATAATTAGAACCTGATGAGAAAAATGGAGTTATCTTTATTTTGGTCTTATCGAATGAAGCGATTGTATTTGTACAATCGGTTTAGCAAAGGGACTAAAGTGTTTAGTTGATGCGTGTCGTAGGTGCAATCAAATTAATATCTTATTTCCCCGGCAGCGGCGCCAAAATTTGATGCGTGTCGTAGGTGCAATCAAATTAATATCTTATTTCCACTCAATTAAAAATAATATAATGGAAGTCAAGTTCGTTCCCACGAGGAGCAAGAGATTCTAGTTGTAAAAATCGTCACAAAAGGGGGGTGTAAAAAGCAAAAGAAAATAAACAAAGCAATTAAAAGATAAAGTTGAAAGCAATAAGAGAGACAAGATCAAGGAATCCTTCTTCGTTGCAAAACAATGAATCAAGTTATGTTCTTTTCTACTTGTTATTAGTCACAGATTATCACCAACCGTAGGATAGCAGGTCCGCTTAGCTAGCCCCAAAATCCCTTATTTCACTGAGTAACAAGTCCGCTTAGTTATCAGATTCTATTCAAAAGAACCACCTTGAGGTTCGCTTACAAGATGTAATTCCCTGAATGCATTAAGATTTATGAATTTAGGTTTAGTACTAGTAGTTAAACTCGGTTCGCTTGGTCCACTTTCTAGCGTTGTTTTTACACACAATTGCTCCACGGAATCCCTCCGCAAGGTCTCGTGTTTGCTACTTATGTAAAGAGTCAAGAAACGATTACTTATCCCCTAACTTTCACTAGCTTTAGATCAAATTAACAAATCAATTTAGTTGGCCACCCAAACAATCTATCAATCAATCATGAATGTCTTTAAGATCATTCCTATTAGTAAAAACAATCGATAATCATGTGAAAAACCTCAAGATAGAATTGAAACAATACTCAAAACATATATTAAGAACTAGGAATTCATCCTCAATCAATAAGAAAATTAGCTACTCATGCTAAAGAGTTCACACAAAGAATAAGAAAAGAAAAGTGTTGTGTGTGTAGAGATGTGTAAAAGATGTAGAAAACTTCTCTATTTATAGGCTTCAATATTCTCCAAATCTTCCAAGGAATAGAACCCCTTTCCTTTAGCAATTCAATTTCCAAGTCCAAGCCTTTCTCAAATCTTCCATCTTCTCTTTCCAAATTTGAGCCCAATTCCACAAACCCATGAGTTTAGATGATTCTAGAGAATTCTTCATCCAATTTCCAAATCCAAGTCTTCACACCCATGAAAGAAACCCACACAAAAATTTGTTATTTTGGTCCGCCGGAAAGCTGGTATTATGGCCGGAATCCGGCCGTAATAGTCACCGGAATCTTCTTCTCCGCCGACGGAATATTCCGTCACAGCACCGTTAGGACTAACGGTCAAACAGGTCAAACCGTTAGTCAACTGGGTCAAAGGGGGAGGAGAGACAGACACCGAGTCAGCTTCTAACTCGGCTGATTGGTCTTACTCAGCTGGGTTGGATCGGTCATCGCCGAGTTGACTCTCCAGAGTGGAGAACCGGTCGAGTTTCGGCTGTTTTCTGAGATTTCCAGGCCGATTTCAGGCCGTTCTTTCTTCCCTGTAACAATACCTAACATACATCTACTCATTTCATTCATTCATTAGTCGCAACCCATTCGATTTCTCCATCTCCATGTCTTGCTCATCACCAGAACCCATCGTTGCACAGCAGCATCACCTCCCTGCTTCAATTCTGCAACACAGATTCTTCTTCTCTATTGCAGATGCATAGCCACCATCATCAATCTCACAATTTCGGCAACCAACAGAGCCCATCTCTCTTTAGAACTTGATTTTAACTCCATCCACAGCTGCATATCGATAACGACATCATTCTTGTAGTTGTGATACTCAGTTCAGTCCAACATCGGCTACCTCTTCCTCCTTATCTTAACAATCTAACCGAACCCATCATTCAACCACCTCCAATTCTCAGTCGTCGCCAGCAAACTCCTAATCAACTGTGTTCGATTATAGCCACACAAACTCTTGAACTCAGAGATCCCTTTCTTCTAATTCCGTCCAATTTCAAACTGAGAAACCCCCAATTTCTTCAACAGTGATATCGAAACAAAACCCATCTCTCTTTCACTCAAGAACATCGATTTCTTCTCCTCAGTTTCTCTATTTTCAGTTCTTCAATTTCTCTGTTGGGTTTTCGATCTGCTTCTCTCAATTTCTCGCCTCTTTTCAGCTCATCTCTTGGTTTGATTCAGCAGCAGTCGATGTTCTTCTCTCGATTCTGCTCTCTCTCAATTTCACTCTCGAGTCTCGACTGCATCTTCTCGATTTTTGGCTCTGCTTATGGCTGCAAGCTTAACCTCCTTCTCAATTTCAGGTGAAAACGATTAAGAGAAGATAACCTTCTCTATTCTAGGGTTAGGTTGGGTTTGGGATTGAGACGCCCAATGTAAGAACCACCCCTGATGGGTGCCTATATCAAGTGGTCGCTTTGATAAGGACTGGCCAAGTTTCCAGCCCCCTTAACCTTGACTGGCCTGTCTATAGTGATTCTCCTAAAAGAGTTGCCCCTTAACATTAACCGGGCTCCAGATAGTGATCGCCCATAAAATGACAATCTTGCCCTTTTCGCTCAAATTGGGTACTTTCTTCTTCTTTTCCTCCGTGTGACTCCAAAGTAGCTACAAAACTCAAAACAAGCGTAAAATACATAATTTACAAGAAAAATAGCAAAGAAAGCATAAACAATAGATAGTAAATAGGATGTATTCTACACCCTATCAACTAAAGTGTTTAGTTGATTTTTGGTTTGCTAAAATAAATTGGGAAAATTGCTTCGGACAATTGTTTCCTTGGTAACATATCAAAACAAATTACTTTGTAGTTTCGGTTTTGATATTGGTTATCAAAAATGGTGTGTGGAACCCTCGTGCTTAACTCTATAGGTTTGCAAATCTATTTTGAGATTTGTAAGATTCTTTTTGTGTTGTCCTTTATTTTTTCGTTTCTTTGTCATTTTGTGACAAAAAGGGGGAGAAATATATGGAGTAAACAAGTGATACGGTATTGATTTTATATTGATTAGTACACTAAGGAAAAGAACAATTGTGCTTAAACGTTTATCTAACGAAAGAGTGAAAGCATAGACTAAGGGGGAGTAGCATATCATATTAATTGGTATAACAAAGACGTGCGGATTGATGAAATCTACCTATCTCACCTTTAGGGGGAGTATTAGCTTTGTTATTATAATGTCAACAGCGGCATTTAAGGATTGAATGAATACAGGTTATTGTGTTGTTGAATTCGGGAATCAAGCGTATGTGTAATGAATTCTTGTAATTTGTTTATCCATATGATTGTAAGAGTTTTGTCACTAAAATTGACAAAGGGGGAGATTGTTAGAGCATAGCTCGGTTGAACCCACAAAGCGTTGGTATGTCAAGTTTGGTTGTCATATTTTAGTGAATCAAAACTCATTTTAATAGTCGCTTGATTATGTACTAGAGTCAACTTCGTATAGGTTAGCTTGAAAGTATAAGGATATGAAATATTACAACTATTGCGAAGAAGTGAAGAAGTAAGAAGCTACAACGACAACATCATCCTTCCACTTGAGGTTAGTGATATTTGACTTGAACTGTTTCATTCCCTAACATATCTTTCAAGTCGTGCATATTGAAAACGAAACTGCGAAACATGAACACTCTAGATAGACATAGTATTGAGGAATACAATATGAAGTTTATTGCGTAACCATTAAACTTTGTAGATAAGTCATCGACATAATCGTTTAAATGCTATTGTGATTATGTATGGGTATGAGGTGAGGATTTCATCTTAGGAAAAAATGTTTTACATGTGGTTTAAGGAAGTAAGTTCATAAACTTGTTTATGAATCAAAAAGGAAATCGCCAGGCGTTATTGGGATTGTTAATCATTGCATATCTTGTGAACATCCAATATGTGTGATTTAGTATAATCACTCACGACTTATTTGTGTTCTTGGTAAAACTATTCACAAAGGCCTGACTTATGTATTGGTATGACTTTTATTAGTGAAACCGATCTTAAGTAATCACCTGAGATGGTATGATCGAGTTTGTGATTTGTTTGACCGAATCTGGGTAAAGGGGAACCGATCCTATGAAGAGGTGTAACATATCACAAAGGGGAATCGATCCTTGTATGAGGTGTAGCAAGTTTGTAGCAGAAAGGGGAACCGATCCTATGGACATGTGCAACACGTTTTTAGGAAAAGGGGAACCGATCCTATGGACATGTGCAACACATATAAGTTAGATACCATATATATGTGGGGAACCGATCCTAGTACCTAGTCAACCGAATTTTGGTAAGCTAGTGTGACTATGCACAATACTCACATGGAGGTAGAACCGAAACTTGTTTTAGTAGAACCGTTAAACCCATGGTTTGTGATTGAGTGTTTCTTGATCAATCGCATAGTTCTTGAAAGTCGGGTGAACCAATTCTAAACTTATTTGGAAGTGTGGAAAATCGGTTCCAAGGTTGTAAGTATGAAAGAGGACTCACAAAGAAAGGATGTCGGCATACTTTAAACACGTGCAGTAATGTTTATCTTTTATTGTTCAAAGTTATTCCTTAATAGCTACAGGAAGGAAATCCCAGGATCGAAACATAAATAAGTTAAGAATCTTTTAATTAAGGTTTTTAATTTTATTTTAGGAAAAAGAGAATTAGTAATGTGCATTTACTAGTTGAGATTTTCCAAAGAGATTTTCGGTCATTATTTTGGACAGAGCATTTCCAGGAATTATGGAAACCGAATTTGGAATATATTTAATATCTTTGAGAATATTTTCGGTTTTGGAAATTCCTTGGTGTCTAAACTTTATTGTCTATAAATACTTGAAGTTTGCATTTTTAGAAAACTAATCCTTCGTGATAACAAACTTCCTCGGTTGTGTTGTTACTGGTGAAGACACCTATTCAGAGAGGAGAGTAACCAAATTAGGCGAAATCTCTTACGGCCCCTCAGTTTAAAGTCTTCTTTGGGATTGAGAAGCTCTACGAGTACCATTGGGGGGAAACTAGATAATTGTGGTTTATCTTGTGTTTTCGATTGATTTGATTTACTAACGGTGGTTGAACTTTGATTGCACCTAGTTTGTTTATGCTTGAGAATCTTCTCTTCTGATATAAGATTCACTCAAACTAGATCGAAGTTTCGACATGGATCTTTAGACTGTTGTTAGTTCTAAAGATGATCTTGTGATAATCCATTGTTAACAGACTCCGTTCTGTGCGTGATTGATCACAAGAGATTCAAGTTGTTGTGTGCAGGTGTTTATTGAAGATCTAAGAAGATTTGAAGACAAAGAAGATATTGAAGATTTCTGATTTGGGGTTCATAATCTTTTGTGTGCACAATACTTGTTTCGGTATAAGAGGATCCAACTATAATCAGTTTATCCTTGTGGTAGATTGGATTAATTAGTTGTGTAGATCGGCATCAATATAATTCTTTGTGATTAAAAGTATTGATTGCAAAATCTTAACAATTACTTCGGTAGTTGAGAATAAGATAGATCTAAGAACCCGACGAAGGAGTTTATTGAGATAAACAGAAGAGCCTTTGTCGAACTCACATCACTTGGTTTAAGAGAGTTGATACCAAACAAATTTTTTGTTCATTTAGTGTTTGGAATACGAACCAAAGGAATTGTTCCAAGTACGTGACTTATTCATAAGTTGGAGACGTGGGAATACAGACGGAACTAGGTGAACTATAGGTTTAGTTGCTTGGTCTTAACTATACGAAGTTAGGTTTAATTTTGTGTAGCGGATTAATCCTGAGAGTATTCAATTCTGGACAAGGTCTCGGGGTTTTTCTGCATTTGTGGTTTCCTCGTTAACAAAATCTTGTTGTGTCATTTACTTTTATTTTCCGCAATTATAATTCTTGTTATTATAATTTAAAGTAAATTACACAAACGTTAATTCCTATTTACTTGATAACAATCCTATTGTGTTTGGTTAAGTCCGAACCTTTTATCAAGTAAACATACTTCGTTGTTGTATTGTATCGATCTCGTATCCATAAACGATCACACGAAGTGTGAACCGATTAGTTGCATTGTCTCGACTCAGTCCATAGACAATCAATTTCGGAGAAAGGACTTATCGGTAGGAAAAGTTTTTGCTTGAGGTATATTTGGGTACCCTCGCCTTTTCAAAGTTGACTCTAGTACATAATCAAGCGACTCTTTAAACGATCTTTGGTTCACTAAAATAGGACAACCAAACTTGACATACCAACGCTTGGTGGGTTCAACCGAGCTATGCTCTAACAATCTCCCCCTTTGTCAATTGTAGTGACAAAACTCTTACATCATATGGATAAACAAATTACAAGAATTCATTACACATACGCTTGATTCCCAAATTCAACAGCACAATAACTTGTATACATTCAATCCATAAATACCGTTGTTGACATTATAATAACAAAGCTAATACTCCCCCTAAAGGTAAGATAGGTAGATTTTTTCAATCCACACGTCTTTGTTATTCTTTTTTAGTCCATATAACTACAAGTATCATATGATATGCTACTCCCCCTTAGTCTATGCTTTCACTCTTTCGTTAGATATAACGTTTAAGCACCAATGTCCTTTCCCTTAGTGATACCAATCAATATAAATCAATACCAGTATCACTTGTTTACTCCATATATTTCTCCCCCTTTTGGTCACAAAATGACAAAGGTACGAGCAAATAAAGGAAAGATCGAAAGGATCTTACAAATCTCACAAGACTTACAACCTATAGAATTAAGCGCGAGGGTTCCACACACCATTTTTGATAACCAATATCAAAACCGAAACTACAAAGTAATTCTGTTTTAACATGTTACCAAGGAAACAATTGCCCGAAGCAATTTTCCCTAATAGTTTAGCAAACCAAAAATCGACTAAGCACCTTAGTTCCTTTGTTAAACCGAGTGTACAAATACAATCGCTTGTTCGATAAGACCAAAATAAAGATAACTCTATTTTTCTCATCAAGTTATAATTATCCATATAACTCAGACCTTTCACTTTTAAACAAGACCAGTACTAGGTTAGTTAACTAGCATTTTCTTGTCAAGGCATTCGATTAGACTTGAATAACCGAAACCTCCACTTTGATAAGTCTAACTAAGATCAGAATTAACTTAGTTTCTCTTATCCAGAATCAAATTGGACTAAACAATTCATCCCGAAAACCTTTTATTTTGTTAAACCATAAACAATTCATACAAACCAAATAAATCAACTTGCATAATTATTTACCTCAACCGGAAGCAATTGAAACAACATAGACATTAAATCACCGCAATTGCACCGAAATTTTGTAAGCCTAAACGATTGATACCAAACAATAAAGCAAGATAACAATAGTTTTTCTTAACCGGAAACAATTGAATCACACACAAATCCATACACAAATAATGGAATAAAGCATCAATTGTACCGAAATTTTGTTAAGCAAAAGCAATAAATATACGCAATAAAATCAAGCTTTTCTTAAACAGGAAAACGATTAACTAACAAAGTCGTTACATCAAATTTCGCATCCTCTTCTCCAATATATTTGCATCTTCTTTCCAGGGAGAATTGATACCGAAATATCATTATGTTGTCATCCTTATGCAAAACAAAATAATAACAACAACCAACCTTTACCAGTGAAAGGTTGAAAACCGGTTTTAACTATTGCAAGCAAAAGTTGAAAACCCCGAAACACATATGCTTTTATGCTAAACCAAACGACTCAACATATTATGACTTTTTCACATATTGTTTCAATCAGAACCCCTCATGATCCTTTGATAAAGCCTACCAACATGGGATAGAAATTAATATTGTTAAACCAAAAAGTCATCCAAACCATAAGGGTTCACAACATATGATATTGAATATTAAGGTCATAAAACCGAAATCAAACATACCATAAACATACATAGCAATAAGATAAAGCATTCAAGCACAGGCTATGTAAATCAAAAAACTATCACAAGAAAAATTATAAACCAAAAAATTTTATTCATAATAGACCTAATACAATTAATGAAAGAGATCAAAAACTGATGTCTATTTTCCTGGATTAAGCATTACAGCAAATGACTTAATCTCTAGTGGTGCTCTTGTTGTTCACTGAGGTTTCTTCAGTGTTCAAACTTTTGAAGCATGTCTCAAGAGACTTGTCTGCAACCACTTTCTATTTTTCGAGACCAGCAATTTGAAGCTTCAAGTCTCCAAGTTCACTTTTCATCTCTTTTATTTTAACATTTAGTTCACCCCGATCTTGAACCAAACTAAAGAGATTTCCTACGAGTTCTTCAAACCCATGCATAACTTCACGCATACCATCTGTGGGAAACCACTCGATAATATCTGAATCATTGAGAGCAAAAAGACATGACTATTCTTGAGATTGATCAGAGTTAGGATCAGAACCGATTCTTGAGACAATCTTCCTGATCCTTCGTTTTGAGACAAAACCTTGACAGTTTCTCACCTTTCGTGCTTCCCTTTTATTACTCCTTGTAACACCGCGAGTTATAGGAGACATACTTTCAAAAACTTTTACTAAGGGAAGGTAATACACCTAAGAGAAGATATTTTTTATTTTGATAAGAATATATGTATATCAAGTTTTTAGAAAAACAGGGTTTCCGAAACTTCACGACATATTTTCGAACTTCTCTTTTTATTGAAGGAAGATATTCTCCAAATATCTTTTAAAACTGAAAATAGAAGCTACCATGAACCTGCGCCCTTGATTTTATGTGCTTTTCCCATCCAATAAATATGAGCACGAAAGAGGATGAGAGTACACAGTATTGATACAACTAAGTTGTATCGGGGTAAGCTTTTTCTAGCTTACAGTGAACATCATGAGCATAGTTCATGTTTCTCCTTGGGAATTATTTCCCAAAACATTTTCTCCCAGAATAATGATCTTTTCTAAACTCTAGAGATATGATCGTGTGGAGAAGATGTACTAATGTGAGAATTTTCAGAGATCGATAAATCTCTCTTAATTCTATCAATGATATTTTCATAAGATTTTCTCATTCTAAGGATTTCCTTATGGTGCACATCAGTATGATTATCTGAAATAATTATCGAAATTCCTGATTGTTTCCTTTGGCATAGATTCTCTTTTTCCCTTTCTTCTGGAATCATTCTTCATCAAAACAAGAATTGTTTCGATATGGGTGAGAAGGAACCTTTTTCCAGAAGCGATTATCAACTCTTTCCTCTGATTCTTTTGAGTTGATCTTATCGAGTAGTGGCACAATCTATCTTTCTACTGAGGAATGGTCTTTCAGTTTTTTAAGACAAGAAACTTTTTTCAATATTTTTACCACCGTATGTTGAAGAGGTATGAGTTTCCTGTCAAGTGACTGAAAGTTGTATTCCTTAAGCTCACTTACACGGAATCAGTTCAAAGTTTCCTTTGGACAAGATTTCGTTTGATCATCAGTAGATATAGAAGATGGTTTCTTATCCTCTTCTGACTTGATGTAGTTAGGCAAACTACCATCATATTGATCTGTTTCAGATGTGACTAAACCGGTTTTATCACAATCTGTAAAAGTAGAGCAAGGACTTTTAGTTTCCTCAATATCAGAAGAAATCACAACAACATCATTAGTCAGAGTCATAGGACGTGCCTCTTTTTCTTGAGTAAGAAATTTACCAAGAGCTTTTAATTTGACAGTGAGATCCATATTCTCTATGGCTAGAATATTCAGGTTAATGTCTTTATCTCTAATCTCCTGTTTAAGAAGATTTGACTTCGTCTTTAATATCAGTACCTTAGAAGACAGAGATTTTATAGGCTTTAGGAGTTTTATCAACTCTTTATCAACATCCTCTTTTCCATCAGAGAACGACATAGATGTTTTCGTAACTCCTGGATAATGAGTTATCGAAGTAGTAACATCTTCAACTTTTGAGTATTCATACTCTTGCATAACGTTAACTGAATCGACCATTAGATTCAATTTATTATAGGTTGGCTCGCACCTAACACAGATTGTTAGATCTTTTCGTGTTTGCCTGCTCTGATACCAATTGAAAAGACGAGGGTACCCAAATATACCTCAATCTAAAACTTTTCCACCTATAAGTCCTTTCTCCGAAAGTGATTGTCTATGGACTGAGTCGAGACAATACAACTAATCGGTTCACACTTCGTGTGATCGTCTATGGATACGAGATCGAGACAATACAACAACGAAGTATGTTTACTTGATAAAAGGTTCGGACTTAACCAAACACAATAAGATTACTATCAAGTAAATAGGAATTAACATTTGTGTAGTTTACTTTAAATTATAATAACAACAATTAAAATTGCAGAAAATAAAAGTAAATGACACAACAAGGTTTTGTTAACGAGGAAACCGCAAATGCAGAAAAACCTCGGGACCTTGTCCAGAATTGAATACTCTCAGGATTAAGCCGCTATACAAAATCAAACCAACTACGTATAGTTGAGACCAAGCAACTAAACCTATAGTTCACCTAATTTCGTCTGTATTCCCACGCCTCCAACTTGTAATAAGTCACGTACTTGGAACAATTCCTTTGGTTCGTATTCCAAACAGTAAAGGAACAACAAATCTGTTTGGTAACAACTATTTTCAACCAAGTGATGTGAGTTCGACAAAAGGCTCTTTCCTTTATCCCAATAAACTCCTTTGTCAGGTCCTTAGATTTATCTAATAACAACTACCAAAGTAATTGTCAAGATTTTGCAATCAATACTTTGAATCACAAAGAATTGTATTGATGCCGATCTACTCAACTAATCAATCAAATCTACCACAAGGATAAACCGATTATAGTTGGATAATCTTTAACCGAAACAAGTATTGTGCACACCAAAGATTATGAACCCAAATAATAAATCTTCTTCGTCTTCAAATCTTCTTAGATCTTCAATAAACACCTGCACATAATAAACTTGAATCTCTTGTGATCAATCACACACAGAACGGAGTCTGTTAACAATGGATTATCACAAGACGTCTTTAGATCTACAAACAGTCTAAAGATCCCCGTCGAAACTTCGATCTAGTTTGAGTGAATCTTATATCAGAAGAGAAGATTATCAAGCATAAACAAACTAGGTGCAATCAAAGTTCAACCACCGTTAGTCAATCAAATCAATCGAAAACACAAGATAAACCGCAATTATCTAGTTTCCCCCCAAGGGTACTCGTAGAGCTTCTCAATCCCAAAGAAGACTTTAAACTGAGGGGCCATAAGAGATTTCGCCTAATTTGGTTACTCTCCTCTCCGAATAGGCGGCTCCACTAGTAACAACACAACTAGGTAGTTTTGCTGGCTCTGAGTATTAGTTTGCTCGAAATACAAACTTTGATATTTATAGACAAAGGAAGTTTGGACACCAAGGAATTTCCAAAACCGAAAATATTCTCAAGATATGCAATATATTCCCAAATTCGGTTTCCATAATTCCTGGAAATGCTTTGTCCAAATATTGACCGAAATCTCTTAGAAAATCTCCAACTAGTAAATGCACATTACTAATTTTCATTTTCTAGTAAATGCACATTACTAATTTTCATTTTCAAAAAATAAAATTAAAAACCTTAATTAAAAGATTCTCAATTTATTTTTCGATCCAGGATTTTTCCTTTAGCTATTAAGGAATATCTTTGAACAATTAAAGATAAGCGTTACTGCACATGTTCAAAGTATGTCGACATCTTAACTTAGTAAATCATCTTTCATATTTACTATTTTGGAATCGATTTGCCACACTTCCAAACAAGTTTAGAATTGGTTCATCTGACTTCCAAGAACTATGTGATTGATCAAGAAAACTCAATCACCAAACATGGGTTTCACGGTTCTACCAAAACAAGTTTCGGTTCTACCTCCATGTGGGTACTGGAATTAGTCACACTAGCTTTCCAAAATTCGGTTGACTAGGTACTAGGATCGGTTCCGATATATATATGGTATCTAACTTGTATTTGTTGCATGTCTATAGGATCGGTTCCCAATATCTAAAAACGTGTTGCACATGTTCATAGGATCGGTTCCCAATATCTAAAAACGTGTTGCACCTCTTACAAGGATAGATTCCCCTCTTGTGATCGGTTGCACCTCTTACTAGGATCGGTTTCCCTTTGCCTAGAGTTGGTCAAACCAATAACACTAAATCGATCATACCATCTCAGGTGATTACTTAAGATTGGTTTCACTAATAAAAGTCATACCAATACAAAGTCAGGCCTTGTGAATAGTTTTACCAAGAACATAAACAAGTCATGAGCGGTTATACTAATCACACATATTGACAGTTTAAAAGATATGCAATGAATAACAATACCAATAAGCCTAGCAATTTCCTTTCGATTCACAAAACAAGTTCATGAATTTACTTCCTTTAAACGAATGTAAAAAATTATTTCCTAGGATGAAATCTTCACCTTATACCCATACATAATCACAATAGCATTCAAACGATTATGTCGATGTCTTATATATGAAGTTCAAAAGATAAGCGTTATACTTCGTATTGTATTCCTTAATACTACGTCTAACTAGAGTATAATCATGCTTCGCAGTTATGTTTTCAATATGTACGACTTGAAAGATACGTTAGGGAATGAAACAGTTCAAGTCAAATATCACTAACCTCAAGTGGAAGGATGATGTTGTCGTTGTAGCTCCTTACTTGTTCACTTCTTCAAGTCTTCACATAATACTTTTAATGTCTCATATCCTAATACTTTCAAGCTAACCTATACGAAGTTGACTCTAGTACATAATCAAGCGACTCTTTAAATGAGTTTTGGTTCACTAAAATATGACAACCAAACTTGACATACTAACGTTTGGTGGGTTCAACCGAGCTATGCTCTAACATAAGGCCATGGAACTTGGGTAAGAACGTCCCTTATATGTGTGTTCTATTAAAACACTTGTATTTAAAAAAAAATGTTAAAGACACATTAAAAAAAAAGAAAAGGATAAATCCAGAGAAACCAAATTAACATCACCATCCCTCTTTAAACCATCATTATTATCCTTTTCTTCACTAAAATATGAATTAGTTAAATCCAGAACTTTTTCCTAAGGTAAGTTTTATTTTTCGACATCAGCATTCCAAGTTTTCATGATAAGTTCAAATTTTGTCAAGAAAATTTGAGACATAGTTGGATATAAAGAAGGAGATTACTGTTGTCTTTCCTTTCCGCCACAGCAATGGACTGCATGACATGCTACTTGAAGAGATTGAATTAATTGTTTCGGTAGAAATAAACCCTTTATAAACACTTCTAAATCCTTCTCGACTCTTCTATCTGATAAAAACTACATGTACAATTTTTTATATTAAATATGTGCATTAAACAAATAAAAACTACTAAGTAGGCAAAATAAAAATAAAATGATGGATGGATGGATGGAAGACAAAACCAAAAATTGTGTTGGATGTTAGTTACCTTTTTACTCTAAAAAAATAAAAGAAAAAAAAAATATCAATATCAAAACCAAAAATATATGATATTAATGGTCTGCATCACTAAGAAAATGAAAAGGAAAAAAAAACATCAAACACCATACCAAACTATTTGAATCTTTTGATACTGCAATGATATTAGCATGATATCACAACAATATTACCAGAATGAGTTTATACTTCGTTGTTTGTATGCCTATTTCCTGGTTACAACAACTCGAGAGTACCTTCCCAAGAAAAACAAACAATGAAAGTATATCACACAACCAACCCTAGACAATAGCAAGAAGGAAAAAAAAATAGAATGTTTGAAACTTTCCATATCTGAACTTTTTTTCTTAATGCCTGCCAAAGCCGTTAGCAAATATTTCCTTGTACTTTATAACATGATTATTCCTTCAATTCATATCCGAAAGAGAAACTTGAGATACATATATACGCAACACGCTTCCCTATAATGTACACCATAATGTATTTTTGTGAAGCCATAATTTGAATTTGAATTTGAACTATTTGAGAGTTCAGAGTGTGATTTCCAGCATAATAAGGCAGTACAGGCATACATGCAACACAGTACAATTGGTGGTGTATGTGGTCTGACTGAACTTGGTTAGTAGTCATAAATCTAATCACCTTGAAGTCCATTCAGATATATAAACACTATTATAATTCAGTTAGCATTAATTGTTTCCCATGAGGTCATCATAGAGGTGTGTACTACCATGGTTCTCTCGATGAATATGAAGTTACTGGCAGAATCCACTAAAATCGAGCATAGCAAATTTAGTGCATATAGGCATCAAAAACAAAACTATCAATTATTCTAGCAAGTGTCACTTGTCCTCACCAGAATTCTTCAATGCCAGTCGCAACAAAAATGAGAACATAAGAAAAACGTATAAACATTATAATACAAATCAAAATATGATAAATATAAAAGGGCAAGGTAAAGTTGAGAAACTATAAGCTCCGTTTTGCATCAAAATCTAAATCGTTCACGGATGCATATTTTACCTTATTATAATGTATCCCATCCATAATAACCAATGTAGCAATGATATGACGCGAATAAGACATAAAACACAGAAGATTAGTACTTCAACCATGTCCACGATCTCTGGCCTACTCTACTTTTTTGAAAGTTCGAACAAACTAATGGAAACAAAGAACATAAATACTCTCCCATATCACTTCCCAGTTCTGTGGCCACGTATACTCTTCCCCGTCACTTCCTAGTTATGTGGTCACTAAGTTGTCTTGTCCATGAAACATCTGCTAAATATATTCAAGAAGGTATAAAGAACATGTCAGAAACAATAGCCATGATAAGGAAACTAAACCAAATATACATATTGCAAACCCCTATATATATCGCAAACCCCAAATTTGAAACCGATCACATCAAAAACCCTACAAAAACTGCGAGTAAAGCATCAGGTCAAAATCAAATATTGAGAGAGATGAAACACAAGCATTATTGACAATTAAAGTCCCTATCTTTATGTTTATATAGACACATTTCAGTTAACTGCAATGCCACCGCTTAAATCGATTCTCCACCAAGTTAAAACAAAGTATCGAGAGAAAACTAATGCACATCACCTTTCATAATGGTAGCCGATCGAGGCATCAGAACCAACACCGACCGCAGAACAACCACTACCCCTGCACAGGCTGCACTACTAAATCATTAGTAGGTTGCAATAACCAACAAAAGGAAAATAATGCATCATCAACATAAATCAAGTTACATGAGAAAATAAAAAACTAAAGAAGCATCATCAACACAAATCAAGTTACGTGAGAAAATAAAAAACTAAAGAAGCAAAATCGAATTTAATAAGGACTTACTCCGTAAATGGTTGTCTGGGCACTAATTGCAACATCAACAGAGGGAGGGAAACCCTTACGGTGACTTCTTCTATGGGGTACATGGAGTAAATAATAGTAAAATTAAAAAAGCTACGAAATCAAAAGAAATTAAGTTGCTATTTCATATGTACACAGCAATTGGAATAAAAAGAGGAACACAAATAAGGAAAATCTAATACATGGTTTCTAGCTGCAAAAAAAAAAAAAAAAAAAAACAAACAAACAAACGATAAGCCCCATTAGAAGTTAAAAAAAAAAAAAAGACAAATCTAAAAGACTAAAAACGAAATATTAAAACCACGTGAAAAGCTAAAAAACCACCCGACAGAAATGGAGCGCTCAAGAATGGATACTTTAACTTTTTTATGTATTCATCATCAGTATTATTCATCATCATTAAGACTGCAAAAGAGAAAAATTATGGATTACTGAAAAAAATTAGTATTCTCTCTTCTTTTTTTTTTTGATTCAAAGCAGGGGTGTTTTATTAATTATAATCTGAAAAAACAACATTGTCTGTATCCTCCATCATTGCACATGCAATTAAACTTGGAGTATAATTTAACCAAACTTGAGAAACATAAAAAGTTCTAGCATGCCTTGAAAATTTATCAGCTGGCATATTAATTTTCCTACTAATGTATTTGCATATCCAGTTTGGATGTTTTGCTAACATGTATTTCATGTTCGATATCATGGCATGATTATCCCATGTAGTGCTTTGGTTGTCTCCATTGACTGCTTTTATAACTAGCTCTGCATCCATTTCGAAACACGCAAATTGAACAACCAACTCTTCCGCATACTTCATAGCATGTAGAAGTCCCCTGCATTCCGCTGCTTCAACATTTAAGAGATCATTGGCGTGCTCGCATCTTGCACTGAGGAAACTACCTGCAAAATCGCGATGTATTAGTGCCCATCCAGTGTGATTAATTGAATTAATATTTTTAAAAGAATCATCACAGCAGAAAGATTGGAATGGACTAGTAGGTGGTAGCCATCTAGTTATGTTACGCTGCACAACATCCAAAAAAGATTCTTTCAGAATCATTTGTTTTCCTGTGGTATCATTTAAGAGTTGGATTGCCCTGATTACTTCCACTGGGTTTGGCTTGATGTTGTCGAAGATGCTTCTGCACCTTGCTTTCCATATTTCCCATAGAGTGTTGGCCATTTTAACTATCCAGTCATCAACTAGATTATTGAAGTCATTCGAAAACCATCTTGTTATCCAGTCATGGATTGTTGTATCTATATATGTTGACCATGATTCTTGTTGCTTATGGAGTAGTGAACCATATTGCTTTTCCGAAAGGGCATTCCCAAAGCAAATGTCGAGTTGTCTCTATACTTTGTTCACAGGTTGAACACTGTCCTCCTGTGTAGTTCATGCTTCTTGCCATTCTCTCATTGGATGGAACAATGTCAATAAGACATTTACACAAGAAGTGCTTTATTCTTGGCAGAGTGGGTATCTTCCAAAGTCTCCTCCAGAGATTGGTTGTAGCTTCATCTGTCGTTGCACTGCCATTTTTGAGTTCCATTATCTTGTTGTAGGCCGATTTTACTGAAAAAACTCCATTTCTGGTAGATTTCAGAATAGTTTATCCTCCCTAGGAAACGGTATTATGATATTTAGAATTTTCCTGGCATCTTCTTGTTCAAAAAGATGTTGAATAATACTCACCTTCCAGGATTTTGTATCTTGATCTATTAAGTCAGAAACAAGACAATACTCCCTTTCAATGTCAAGCTCCACAGCTAGGACTGGTGGAGAAACTTAACATGTATCCAATTGTCTTTCCAAGTAGATATTAAGTTGCCCTTGCTAACAATCCAAAGACTATGATCCTTAATGAATTTCATACTGCCTTGTAGACTTTTCCATGCCCATGTAGAATTTTTCTTCTTTTTTGCGTGAAGACCTGAAGTGTTTGGGAAGTATCTTTCCTTTTGAGCTTTGTCCCAAAGTTTATCTTCATTTTGCAAGAACCTCCATGCATCTTTTGCGAGTAGTGCTAGGTTAAAACTTTTGAGGTCTCTGAACCCCATACCACCATTCAGTTTTTGTTTTCCAACTGTTGGCCATGAGATAAGAAATAGTCCACTCGATTCTTCTTTGCCCCACCAAAAGTTTCTCTGCACTTTGTCTAATTCCTTTATGGTTGCATCTATAATTTTGAAGATTCCCATGTGGTGTGATGGTAAAGTGTTGAGAACATGTTTTACTAAAATTGATCTGCCACTTTGGTTAATAAATTTACCTCTCCATCTTATCAATCTTCCTTTGGTGTTGGGAATCAATGAAGAAAAAGATATGGTCTTCTTTCTGTTTAGGAAAAAACCACATCTAAGATAAGAACTTAAATCCCCAAAAAAAAAATCACCTGATGAAGGAGAGAACAATTCATGGAATACACTTTCCATGGTACAAACAAAATAAACGACAACTGCAGTGCCTAACAAAAAATTAATGAAAGCAACTATGCAACAGTAAGATATTCAAAACTTTCCTTTCTATCATGTGCATATAAAAATTACTGAATATCAAATCATTTATCACAGGAAAAAAAAACCTCCCGATTTCTGACACCAACAAACTTCAAAGCGAGATAAAAAAAAATCACCCAAGTTGTTTTTGAAAGAGAAGCAGCGCCAATGATAAAAAAAAAATCACTCGGCTTGTTTTTGAAAAAGAGAAGCAGCGCCAATGGATTACACTTAGAGGATACCTGCAAATCAAACGACAACCACGGATCATAAATATAAAATGAAAACCAAAACCAAAAAAAAAAAAAACCGCCATCAAAGAAGCATCGTGGACACAATGAATTTTGGCCTTAGCTCGGGTGCTTATAGAGCGTTACGAAGTTTAGAGATTCCTTTTAAAAAAAAAAACTCTATTTAGGTAATAATATCATTTCTGATCTTAAATGTTATGTAATATTTATAATTTTAGATATTCGCTATATTTTTTGATATCCACATTAATTGTTGCAATATCTTTGTCCCAAAAAATATCGAGTATATCTATAGAATTTTATTACTTTTATTTATTATTTTATTTATTTATGGAATGAGTGGGGCTGCAGCAGTCATTGCAGAAGAGTTACTCATTTCGATTACAGGGGTTGTCAATCTTTGGTTGGATGGTAAATGCCATGTGGTTTTGGGCGAGTTTATTGCTAGTGCGCCCTTGAATCCGTTACTTGAACCTGGGGGTGGTATTATGCCTATTGTTGTTGGTACGGTTTGGCGTCGGTTGGTTTCGAAAGTGGTGGCTTTCTCTGTTGGAAAGGAAATGTCGTCTTATTTAGGTGATTACTAATTCGGGGTTGGTGTGCCTGCGGGAGGAGAAAGTATTTTACATGCTGTAATCGCCTACTTGAGATGCAAGGTCACTCGGACAAAATGTCAATGTTTCTCATTGACTTTTCTAATGCTTTCAACATGGTGAGAAGTTCTCAACTCGTCAAGGAAGTTCGTCTCCATTGTCCAGGTATTTCTCGCTGGGTAGAATTTTGTTACTCGAGGCCTGCTAAACTCTATTACGACCACTATATTTTGTCATATGATATTGGAGTTTAGCAAGGCGACCCTCTCGGTCCCTTGTTATTCACTTTGACACTTCACCCATTGGTGACGATTATTGCTTCTCAATGCAAACTCGATTTGCATGCCTGGTACCTGGATGATGGTACTATTATTGGTGATACTTTGGAGGTAGCAAAAGTCTTGAGCATTATTGAAACAGAAGGACCATGCATGGGTTTACATCTCAATGTAAAGAAAACGAAAGTCTTTTGGCCTTCTATTGATCCCAGAAGCACAACTTACGGTGTTTTCCCGGCTGATATTGGTAGACCTTCTAATGGTGTCAAACTTTTGGGTAGACCATTGAGTTTGGATCTGAAATTTATCAGTGATATGATGTTGAGCATAGTGAATAAAACTGTTCAATTAATGACTGCGATCAAGAAACTCAAAGACCCCCAAAGTGAGATGCTATTACTTCGCAGTTGCACTGGTGTGTCTAGACTATATTTTGCAATGCGTACTACCAATCCTGCAGCCCTGCAACCAACCACTGACCTTTTTGATGATCATTTACTTAAGTATTTGAGACTACTATTCACGGGTGATGGTGAGGGGTTTGGTCCTTTACAACAGCGATTAGCTACCTTGCCTATCAAAGACGGTGGACTTGGCATTTACACCATGGCTGACACCATCACTTATTGTTACCTTGCTTCCCAGAGTCAGACTACTTCGGTACAGAAGGTGATCCTTGGTAACTCATTCTCAACGGACATAGGTTCTACTTATCGATTTGCACTTTAGAGATTCATCCAGGTATGTGGATTACCTTCTACTTACTATGTCAATGATACTTCCCCCCCCTTCCATGCACTCCCTGGAAGTCACTTATTTTGATGTGGTTAAGAAGCAAATCCCATACCAATTTTCTATGTCTGCAAGAGATTCCATCTTGTGGAAGTGCAATCGTGTTAAGCATGCTCAAGACTATTTATTGGCTATACCCATTAGTGGGCTCAATCAGTGCTTTGGACCTAGGAAGTTCAGAGCTGTGTTTTGTTATCGTCTTGGCATCCCACTTTTTGTTGAGAATGGTTTGTGCCCAAGTTGTAACAAATCCATGGACATGTTTGGGGATCACGCGCTTCATTGTGCTAAGGATATAGGCCCTAAGTTTCGACATGATCTTGTTCATGATGTAATCGCTGACATTTGTTACAAAGCTGGTGTGCCTGCGCGTAAGGAAGTTTCTCTCGGTTTTCTGACGGATGATGACAAAGATTTGAAACCTGCTGATATTCTTGTGCTCAATTGGGAAAATGGACAAGATGTTTGTATGGATGTCACAGGTGTCTTGCCCTTCACTTGTGAAGGAATTCGCTCATTTGTCCCGGGGAAAGCTATATCTAGTGTGGTTTCACGTAAACACACTGAATACTTGGACAAATGTATTTCTCATGGCCATGGTTTGGGAGTCTTAGCTTTCTCTACCTTAGGGGAACTTGGTGGGGATACTTTATGTTTTTTCAAGCGTCTGAAGAATTGTTTAATTAGTAATGACGCTAGTAGTGGTTTTGGTAGCTTTATTTTTCATAGACTAGGAATTGATATTCAAAAGGGTGTTGGTGTTCAGCTTGTTGCTAGGTTGCCAACCAAAAGCTTTGTATGATTCTTAATCAATTTAACATATAAATAATTGTAAGAAAATATTTTAATGGAATGAACATTATTAAAAAAAAAATAAAAAAAAATTATAATATTGATCCTTGTTCATTGTTATTTTCTCCTAATGTTGTTGGTCCTTTCGTTTCAAAGTTTACAATATCATACTTTTATGCTCCACGATTTTCTATTAACGATTTTGTATTTCGACCATTGGACAGGACAAACAGTGGATTATTTAACGGAAAAGGAAGCACACTTCGATTAGGTAAGTATTCACAACTTTTATGTAATTTGAGTTTAAATTTTAATTCTTAATCTAAATTTGATCAAAGTTGTTTAACTTTCTTTTTTATTTCTTTGGAATTGTAGTTGGAAATCACAAATAGTTTGTTTTTATTAGTAGAATTGTAATTAGGATTTATTTATAAGATGTATAATTGAACATTGTATTGTAAAAGATAGAAAAACAGAGAGAGAAGGAGAATTCTTATTAATGTGTGTAACAAAAAGGGAGAATACAACCTCTATTTATATAGGCTAGACACAAGGGCATCTCGGTAATAAACGGGATTTACCCTAGATATTATTAACATAAATATACGTTTATGACACTCCCCCTGATGACCACTGTGCCTAAGTCACAAAAATATATCAGGAAAATCAAGAGAGAGAAAACCTGAAATGTGTGAGACTCGGAACAGTATTGGACACGCATATGCTGCCTCATTAAAACCTTGACAAGTAAACCCAGTGGGACAAACCTTGACGAAGGAAAGAGTACAACGCGTTTAAGTCCTAATGATGCTCCCCCTGATGGATACTTCAGCGAAAGCTTGGCCTACAAATCTTTAAGTCGACGCATTCCAATTTTGTGAACTAATTTCTTGAATGTAGAAGTTCGTAATGCCTTAGTGAAGAGGTCTGCTAGATTGTGATTTGAACGTACTTGTTGGATATCAATCACACCATCATTTTGTAGATCATGTGAGAAAAAGAACTTCGGACTGATGTGCTTTATTCGATCACCTTTGATAAATCCTTCCTTTAGTTGTGCAATGCAAGCAGTGTTGTCTTCATATAATATTGTTGGTGAATCTTTAGTTGAAGGAAGTCCACATGATTCTTAAATATGATGTATTACTGACCTTAACCAGACGCTCTCATGGCTTGCTTCATGGATTGCTATTAGTTCATAATGATTTGTAGATGTAGCTGAAATTGTTTGCTTCACTGACCTCCAAGATATAGATGTGTCTCCATAAGTAAACAAATACCCAGTTTGTGATCGTCCTTTATGTGGATCTGAAAGATAACATGCATCTGCGTACCCAATTAGTTTTGACTTAGATTCATAAGGGTAAAATAAACTTAAATCAATAGTGCCACTAAGATAACGTAATAAGTGCTTGACTCCATTCCAGTGTCTTCGAGTTGGAGCAGAACTGTATCTAGCTAACAGATTATTTGAAAAAGCAATATCTGGCCTTGTGCAATTTGCAAGATACATAAGAGCACCAATTGCACTTAGATATGGAACTTCCGGACCAAGAAGTTCTTCACCATCTTCTTTAGGTCGAAATGGGTCTTTATTCACGTCAAGTGATCTCACAACCATAGGGGAACTCAGTGGATGTGCTTTGTCCATATAAAATCGTTTTAAGACTTTATCTGTATAAGTAGATTGATGGACAAATATCCCATTTGAGACATGCTCAATTTGTAAACCAAGACAATACTTAGTTTTACCAAGATCTTTCATCTCAAATTCCTTTTGCAAGTAAGAAGCGGTTTCAGTGAGTTCTTTTAAAGTTCCAACAAGATTTAGATCATCAACGTATACTGCAATAATAGCAAACCCAGAATTGGATTTCTTAATGAAAACACATGGACAAATAACATTATTGGTATATCCCTCTTTCAATAAATATTCACTAAGGCGAATACCACATTCTTCCAGATTGCTTTAGTCCATATAGAGCTCTTTGAAGTTTTATTGAGTATACATTACGATCTTTGGACTTGTCAGCTTCAGGCATACGAAATCCCTCGGGAAGTTTCATATAAATGTCACTATCAAGTGACCCATAAAGATAAGCTGTAACTACATCCATAAGACGCATTTCAAGCTTTTCTCAAGCCGCCAAACTAATAAGAAACCCGAATGTGATGGCATCCATCACTGGAGAATAAGTTTCTTGATAATCAATACGGTCTTTGTGAAAAACCTTGTGCAATGAGTCAAGCTTTATATCTCACAATTTCATTTTTCTCGTTACGTTTTCGTACGAATACCCATTTGTATCCGACAGCTTTTACATTTTTAGGAGTTACAACAACAGGACCAAGGACTCCACGTTTTACTAATGATTTGTACTCTGCTTGGATTGCAACCTCCCACTTAGGCCAATCTTTTCTACGATGACATTCTTCGATAGATTGTGGTTCAGGATCATCAATATTTTCAATGACATCCAAAGCAACTATAAAAGCAAATTTACTATCAGGAATAATTGTATTCCTATCCCAGTTTTGTCTTGTACCAACATAGTTTATAGAGATCTCATTGTTTTGAGGCACATGTGCCTCTTCAGGTGCAACTTGTGTATCAGTATTTGATTGATCAATCAATGTTTCAGAGAGAATGGCTTTTTCCGGAATGCCAACTACTGATCTCTTTTTCCGCGGAACTAAATCCTTTGCACCAAGAGGTCTTCCACGCTTTAAGCGCATCGTGGACTGATTATCATGATGTCCTTCTGGGATACATACTCTCGCAGGAGTATTTGCAGCAGGTATATGTGATTTTGTTACCTTACCTGTATCAGTAAATGCATCAGGCATTTGGTTTGCAATATTTTGTAAATGTATGATTCTTTGAACCTCAAGTTCACATTGTTTTGTACGAGGATCAAAGTGGGCTAATGATGGTGTATTCCATGAAATTTCACGGCGTTCTTCAAGTTTTGGCTTATCTCCCCCTAACGATGGGAAATTTGATTCATCAAATTGGCAAAATCTTGCTTTAAAAACATCTCCTGTTTGAGGTTCTAAATACCGAATGATAGATGGAGAGTCATAGACAACATATATGCCGAGTCTACGTTGAGGACCCATTTTCGCTCTCTGTGGTGGAGCAATAGGAACATACACAGCACAACCAAAAGTTCGAAGATGAGATATATTTGGTTGATGCCCATATACGAGTTGTACAAGTGAGTATTTTTGATAGCTGGTTGGTCTTATACGGACCAATGCTGCAGCATGTAATATTGCATGACCCCATGCTGAAAATGGAAAGTTAGACCTTAAGATTAATGGTCGGTCAATCAATTGTAAGCGCTTAATAAATGATTCCGCTAAGCCATTTTGAGTGTGCACATGAGCGATGGAGTGTTCAACATCAATGCCAATTGACATGCAATAATCATTAAATGTTTTAGAGGTAAATTCACCAGCATTATCAAGACGAATAGTTTTAATAGGAAAATTTGGAAACTGAGCTCGTAACTTAATAATTTGTGCAAGAAGTCTTGCAAATGCAACAGTACGAGTCTAAAGTAAGCAAACATGTGACCATCGTGTTGACGCATCAATAAGAACCATAAAATAACGAAATGGTCCACACGAAGGGTGAATTGGTCCACATATATCACCTTGAATTCGTTGCAGAAAATTAGGTGATTCGATGCCAACTTTCATCAATGATGGCCTAATAATCAATTTTCCTCGATAACAAGCGATGCATGGACAATCATTAAATGATAAGACTTTTAGTCTATTTAGAGGATGTCCATATGAGTTTTCAATAACTCTACACATCATAGTTGATCCCGGATGACCCAAACGGTCATGCCAAAGTTTAAAAACACCGGATCGGGAAGTCTTAGAATGACTCACAAGATGTGATTCAATTAGGATAGTGTGATATAATCCATAAGATAGAGATGGAAGCTTTTCTAGGACTTGTTTCTTACCTGAGACAATGGCAGTAATGCATAGATACTCTTTGTTAGCTTCGTTTGTTGTCTGAATATGATACCCATTAAGACGAATGTCTTTAAACCTCAACAAATTGCGTTTGGATCTTGTTGAAAATAAGGCATCATGGACATGGATTTTTGTACCATTAGGGAGTATTATCGATGCTTTTCCATGTCCCTCAACAAGATTAGAAGTCCCTGAAATTGTAGTAACATTGGCCGTAGCTAACGTTAAATGAGAGAAAAACCTTTTGTTACGAAAAATTGTGTGCGTTGTTGCATTGTCAACAAGACATATATCTTCGTCACTTGTTTTCGGCTTTCCATTAGCAATATCCATATTCCACTCAGTTGGTGAGCTCGTCGCTGATGACGTATTGTAAAAGATAGAAAAACAGAGAGAGAAGGAGAATTCTTATTAATGTGTGTAACAAAAAGGGAGAATACAACCTCTATTTATATAGGCTAGACACAAGGGCATCCCGGTAATAAACGGGATTTACCCTAGATATTATTAACATAAATATACGTTTATAACACATTGGACATTATTTTATTTTATTTAAATTTTATCCGTAGTTTGGAGTTGTAATTAATTAGGCGGATTTTATTACAAAAACTGTAAACGGACTTTGGACTTTGGACATTGGATTTTTTTTTTTAATTCATATGATTGATCTAATTTTATGATGAAATCATGATGAACATTGCAAATTTAATTTTATTATGATTTTTTTTTTTTTAATTTTATCATGATGAAATCGTTTTTTTTATTTATTTATTTTATGTTTCCAAGATTAAATAAGATTTTAGGTAATTATTTTCCTAAAATGTGATTGGCAAATAATATTTTGTGGGCCCAAAAGATTCTCCTGAAATTTAGAATGGTGGGGCAAGAATCAAATAGAAGCTCCGGTTAATGAGAGCGCTCGAAAAAAACTACTCCCTCCGTTCCATTTTAGATGATGTTTTAGCAATTAATGTTTGAAGACTTTTTCTCAAGGGTATAGATGGAAAATCTTTCATATCTCTCTCTATTTCTTAATCTGCGTGAAAACTCCAAAAATATCATCTAAAGTGGAACGGAGGGAGTATGTTTTTATATATAGAATTAGTACTAGTCTTCCTTTTATGCAAGGATCCTACAAAATGAAAATGTAAATGATCCAAAAGCAAAACTGCCTAACTGATAAATAAATTCTGGATTTAAGGGCATAGCATTACATTTTCTTTTATATGTAACAGATCAAAGGAGCAGATATAGTATTTTTCAAGAACTTAAAGAGTATGTACAAGGCACCTCTTTGAATGTATCAGGTTACAATAGTAAACATAGATTGATTCATTCTCCAGTGCGGTAAGCTCGTAACCAATTCCTTATGTAACTGAAGGCTGTAATCTTCCCAAGCGGCAACCAGAGAAGCGAAGTGTGCCCAATTGAAGGAAGATTGCATTCTCTCGTCAGAAGATTCAGAGCCAAAAACTGATTGTACATGTTGCTGATCACCTAGAAACATCACTTTTAGCCTGTCATTTTTAAAGTCCTCCAATGAACAAGATAATCCCGTGAGTTTTCTGAACTCTTCGCTGATGATATTCACTACTGGTAGTTCAGTGGCTTTCCAGCAGTAAAATTGCACTACCTATCCAAAAAGCAGAAGCAAACTCAGATGTTAAAAGAAAATCAGGTTATCACTTTCCCCATAACATAAAGTTCACTTCAAAAACTATCACAAGAATCTAAGTGCACCTCGAAATGAGAAGGTTCAAGGTCAAAGGCTTTTGATGAAAATGATACCTGAAGAGCGTGCAAACCGTTGACAAATTCCTTGTTGAATAACTCATTTTCCCTACCTAACCTTAATGGCTCCATCAGTAGCTCCGAGAGATGAAACGATGAGTCTGATGCCGCATCATTAATTTTACGATTACTGGCACAAAATGATAAGCTTGGTCCTGAAAAAACCAGTACATGTTACTTGATGCTGGCAATGGAAGGTAGGGAAATGGTCTATCATCTAAAAGTGAAATGAGTTTAACATCCTCATCGTGGGAACTATCACGGGTGAACCATAAAGTCAACGTTAATCTTTCACCCTCAATGATTTATTATGCAATGAGAAACAACCAGTCAAAAGAGAACGCACTAATATAACGTGATAAAGCTGCACATAAGATATACCTACCTCATCTACAGAATGGATATTGCAACTGTCAGCTGTGTAGATCACCAAGTCCTGAAAGAGTACACCAAATCGTTGACTTATGGAGATAATGAAGTACTTAATGAAAAATAAAATATGCTAATTACCAATAATTGTCTTTCTATTTCAGCAATGAGAATTCCATCCTCCAAGGATTGACAATTTCATAAACAAAAATGTAATCTAGTTTACTTTGAGCTATAGCATTATTTGAGCAAGTCTAACCCATAATCTCTGTGTCTATGCTATAATAATTTGCACTTACCCCAGCCATAGGCACAACGTTTGTAGGTTCCCCTTCTTGGAAGTGGAAAACCCCGCCTTTAAAATCCTTCCCATGATTATTCAGATAGCAGACTGCCTTTATCCACAGATAAAATAGAACACTGTTAGAGGTATACTTACGAATTCATAAGGTCATATTCCCTAAACCATCAACAAGGTGGTTGAAATTATGGGGTACCTGTTCCAGTGTTAATAATCATCCAACTGTCAACGGAGTTTAGACGTTTTAAAATAATTGATAATTATTTGTATGGCGTTATAAGTTTAGATGGAAAATTTTAAATCTGTAACATGTATTTTTCCCATTAAGTTATGTACGGACCGCAAAATCTCGTTGCTTCAGATAGGACCTGTTATCATCACTATGCCATCCGATACTTGCTCCCTTAGTCCAGCTGCATTTTTAAATAGAGGATATTGAGGGTTAGGGATAGCAAGAACCGACATACTAAATTAACAATGCTTGCTTAAAATGAAAAGTTTCACATTCTGACGGATGAGATTAATGTTGTTTCTTTTTATTCTTAATGATTTATTACCTACATAATAGCTCCCAATCATATACTTACTAGGTACACAAGAAAAGAACTGATGTAAAACATCGATTTTATTCTGCTCCCAGACCTGACAGCTGTTGTGATCATACAATCAACTTGAAGAAGTAAGACATTACAATAGGCCTAATTCGTGGGGTGCTAACCATCTAACATGCTCATTTTACTAATTCTCTTTATTCTGATAGCAGTACGGTTTCTAGACAAACAGTAGTTAAAAAGCATGTTACACATGTCAACACTCAACAGGCATGTAGTAGGTATTTGTTCTGAGATTGTTGAGTAGGTCATCTGTGGTAATTCATTCTAGTTGTTTCGTACTCACATGAGTGGAGGGTTGTCCGATAGCAAAAATCAGTTAACCAAAATAAACCTAGACTAAAACATGCACCTACATCTCCAATATATCCTTTAATGAACTATACTTCAGCCAAAGCTACTCATACAAAAAGCATTTGACTCCTGCTAGAGCCCTAACAAAACCAAACGCCAAGTTCAACAGCACCCTTCAAATAATTTGATGCAACACATTCTTTATTTAATAAATTGTTTCACCAACAGCACTAAAAATAAGCACCACTAAACCCCTCAGAATAACTAGACAATCTCGGTTAACTTACGTTCGTTCATCACCATAATGAAAGGCAACAATCTCGGTTAACTTACGCTCATGTCCATCATAGTCTTTCACAGCTAACTCTAACCACCATCTAGGAAAATCTACTTAATTCCCATAAATGTTACATATTTAAGAGGTGAGACTTTAATCATGAATGCAGAATAGTTGAGAGTGTGTATCGGACCTGATACACTTAGACAAAGAAGTTTCTTGGATTTAAACGGTTGTCTCGAGAAGGCACACAAGTTACATAAATATTAGAGATTTGATTTGTATTTTGTATGTACAGCACATACATACATTAGATTTTAAGAAGGGTGATGGCCCGATTAAGTTTTAAGAGGCTATAGTGTGGGACCCAAAGATGATTACTTGTTGTACGCTATTCATTGTCTTGGAGTTGAAATTTATTTTAAATTTGATATAGCTGTTGTTACACTGTCACTAAACTAGTATCATGGAGATGAATATAAAATAATAGATACCTGATCAAACCAGTAAATTCGACGAAGAGCTCATATTCACACCCAAAGAACTCTTCAACTTTGTCTTTCAGTCTCTCTGATATTTGTAACAAAATAAAAGAGAACAGAATAAGGATTTTATATTTGTATTAAAATGAGTAACAGAAAAGTAATATTGATTACCTCTGATGGAAACAAAAGGAATGAGGAGATGACCACAGGTTGCAATGAGATGAGACAGAGTGGTGGAGAAAACATTAGGCCTGTAACCAACTGTACAACAGCTCTTGTGTATGAACTAAGTTCCTAAGAAATATTCAGATAATAAGATAGTTAAACGACAGAATTTAGAAATTTAGAGAGAGAAACAGCTAGAAAATAAGACCTTGCAAAGATTGAGGGAAACAAAATCATGGAGAATGAGCCGACGAGGATGTTCATGTTCACCCATCTATACTTGCACTCTATTGCTTTCTCTGTGTTACTAATGATTTCACATTCTCGCTGCAATAGACTAACTTAAGGGTTGATGTTATGTTTCGGATTTTGTCACATTCACGTTATGCCAGATATTAGTGAAAGATGCAGCTAAGTTGGATCGCCGTGTCGGATCAGAGAATCACTATATCTGCAAGGACAATAATATAATAACCATATTTAGACATCTAATTTGATCCTAAATCTAAATCAATTACGACTCTCAGTAAATCAATGTTAGAGAAATTTGAGAATGGAATGGAAATAAGATAGAAAAGCTATAAGGTTTTGCTAATGATTCCTACCAAAATTTTCCACCATCAATTCACTTAGAAACTATAAAGGCATAACCGTTAATAGTGACAGTAACTAAGGTAAACAGCAACAGGGATAAAAAGACCAAAGAACTAACTCACTAGACACTACCGAGTTGCAGAAAATCGTTCACCCATCCCATTAATTTGTAAATAATAAAAATTACGCATTGTGACTATTGTTTTCAGCTTAGATACACTCTTAGTGATCACTAATCTAAGACATTGTGGGGACTTCCAAAATGACAAATCATATAAGAAAAACCTTCTGGTAAACCAATAACTACATGAAAATGAAATCAATACACTTTCTTATCCAACAAAAGCCACTCATCTGGACAATGGGTCGGAGATTTTCTCATCCTACAACATCCTATCTACTTCATTACATCCCAAAATGAAATATTTCTCTTAGGCATTTCACCAAACAGTGGGAAAGCTACTTGAATTTCAAAATGAGAACAGCAGCAAATTATAGGTCAGGGGTTTAAGATGATGATCAAGAAGTAGTTGAGAAACTTACATGATTCAAGACTGATTAGATCCTCGTAATCGGTTTATAGCTACAGAGGTGGCTCGGTGATTTCGTAGGTGGAAAACCTTAATTCTTATTCTAGCAGCAAATACAGACTGATTAAACACGCCTGATGATTTCTTCCAAATCTTCGGTTTATGGTCCTACGGACCTACCTACCCAGCGGATATTGTTAAGGATCTGAAACCGGAACCGAATTAACCGGTCCTGACCCGAATTTGACTAGGTTTTCTACGTGTAACTGTTTCCACAGCCCTCTCGGCGACTCGATATTAACGGCCCTTTTTCCAGAAGAAATATTTTAACATATATCTGCCGAAATTTTGATGATCAGATAACGCATCAGAAACCCCTCAATACAATCTTGTAAGTAAGTTCGACTCATTTTTAGTGCAAAATATAATTGGTTCGTTCTGTTGTCTATTGGTTTAAGGATTTTGTGTATTTGATGTCTGATTTCTAGGATTTTCCATTTCTTATTCTACTTTCAGATTTGAAATTCTTATTCCTCGTTTTCCAATAATCTGTAATAACTTTTGAATGAAGAAAAAATCGATTTTTTGGTTTGAAATTGGAGTTAATTTGTGGAAAAAAAGATGGGATTTTTTTCTTTCGAATATCAGTATCATACGAATGGAAAATTGATGGGGTAATCAGTTGCAAATTGCAATATTGATAGTATCGTGTCGAAGAGATTGTGCTGTTTGGAAGTCAGAGTCAGAAGGGATTGATTCCTTTGGTAATAAATAGACTCTGAACTTCTGGGGAAAAAAAAACCCTAACCGGTAATGGTAGGGATGTGTTTTGACACGAGCTATTACGTTGAGTATTCAGTTGCTTGACGACTAATACGTTGCTGCAATGTTCTTATGTTCTGTGGGATGCAAGGAAGATTCCAAAAGACATGGTAGCGCTAATTGAACTTTCTAGGATTCATTCTTTTGGAAGTGGATGTGTTTTGCGCCGTTGTATGGTTACAGGGTTTGTTTTTATTTTTTGCTTTTTGGATTTGTGATGTGAGTTTGGTTGAGGTTGAACTTACAAGGGGTGCTAATGCTCACCCTACTTATAAAATTTTATAGGTTTTAGTACCGCTAATTGCTCTGTGAATCAGTATTTTGATATTTTGCTGCTTTGACAAGTTAAAATTCTTTATTTGTTTTTGCTTGTTCCTGTGACGTGATTGATAATGTTCGTACTCTTAACAAATTGTTGATAGGTCACATTGCTTAGTTTTATTTCGATCTATTTGGTGGCTTGTTTGTTTGATGATGAATGATTAGATGGTTTCTATTCATGTATCAGTTTAGTTTGGTTGCAAGATGTCTCTTGGCGATGGATGCAATATAGATCACCTTGCAGTAGCAAACGAAGTCCCGGAACCTCAGGTATCACAGTTGAATGAAGTGGGATGCTCCCAAGAGGGAATGCATATGACAGTGCATGACTCTTTGGTCAAGGAGTTTCAATTACTTGATCCACCAGAATTTACGGGGTCTTCGGACATAGCTGTAGCAGAAGAGTGGTTTAGCGATATTGAGAAGAAACTAGCTTTAATGAGTGCTACTGATGAGCAGCGAGTAACCCTTGCTACTGATATGCTTAAGGGAGAGGCAAGTCATTGGTGGGATATAAACAAATACACTGTGGTCAGTGAAGGAATGACATGGAGAGAATTTGTGGATTCCTTCTTGGAAAGATATTATCCTTTTTCAGACCGTAACATGAAAAAGATTGAACTCATGCGACTTGTTCGAAAGGAGTTTTGGGATAGAGTGGAAAACAAAATTGAGAAAAGGAAAGCAGGCAAGTCTGTCCAGAACCCACAACAGAAGAAACAAAGGAAATGGCCGCTTGCTAATTTATATAGCGAGCCGATAGTCACTACTGAAGAAAAGATTTGTTTTGCTTGCAAGGAGAGTGGTCATTTGGTGAAGAATTGTCCATCAAAGATGCAAGACCCTAAGACCAAGTTCTCCATTTCTGGTTCCACTCCCGATCCCAGTTGCAGTTCCACTCCCAATCCCAATCCCAGTGCCACTCTCAATCCCAACCCCAACCCCAGTCCAAGCCCAACTCTTAATTTCAATTCCAGTCACAGCCACTCTCCCACTCTTAATACCCATCCTGAGCAGAAATCGCAAAAAAGACTGGAGCGTTTACTCAGGTGGAAGCAGCAACAACAACAACTGCAGGGCCCAATCAGGGTGCGGGCGACAAATGATCAGAAACTGCAGCTGCAACGAGAACGCCAGCAAAGAAGGCAACTAAGAAGGCAACAAAAATATCAACAACCCGAGGTTGCACATGTGGAGGTGAATATGGAGGACTTTTGGGAAAGTGAGAAGAAGAGAAAAATGGGAAAGGCCAATCTCAGTCCCAGCTGGCAGAAACACCAACTACAACATCATCAGCCTTACATTGTGCCTCAGCCAGCTCTAGCAGTAGAGGGTCAGGTAGTCTGTTTCCAGTGTCAGCAAATTGGTCATTACAAGAGAGATTGTCCATTGAAAGTAGAGGGTCAGATATTCTGTTTCCGGTGTAGGCAAAATGGTCATTGCAAGAAAGATTGTCCTTTGAAGGTGCAGCAACAGCCAGCTCTAGCGTTAGAGGGTCAGGTACTCTGTTTCTACTGTAGGCAAATTGGTCATTACATGAAAGATTGTCCATTGCACCCGCAGCAACAGCAGCGAACGCAAATAGATAAAACAGATATTTAAGTTAATTGAAAGTTTTCCAATATAACCTAAATGTAGTTCTGTTCTTGTTTAGGGACATAGCCTATAATTTATCCCCACAGTGAAAATTTTCTGGCTCCGTCACTGAGCAACAGGTACATGTCCAATGTGACTTTTTAGGATTCTACTTTTCTTTCTTGTAGATTTAGTTTTACATGTAATGTAGATATCATAATTATGTGGTTTTGAATGTATTTCTCGCATTACATTGTCCTCGTACTTCAGCTCCCACTCTTCATTTCACCTTATAATCATTGGTATTGTTTTTCCACTTTTTTTGCAATTTGCGAAGCATCTTCTCATACTACACTTCTCATTTTAGATAATATTAAATGTAAGATTAAGATCCCAGTATGCTAAAGTTTTGACAAAATCATTTTTACCCTTTTATTTCAATATTCCAGCTGAAAGTATATGTTTGTGGAGCGTCTGAATGATGTGATTGTATTAACAATTGGAATCTGTAAGCTTTTATCTTCCAACACATTACAAAGCTCAAACGGCTGAAAAGGTATAGATCTATATACTCCATATATGCATATTTACATGTATCATGATCATCTAGTTCTTGTTCAACAACTTATTACCCTAGAGCTTCTTTAGTTCACTCTCCTTCACGAAGATTCCATGAAACCCGTAAGGAACCCTACCTGGTAATTTCACAGAAGCCACAATATCAAGTGTTGGTGATTTTGCATCCATCACCAAAAACTTAGATTCTCCTGTATTCTCATCATGCACATATGTTACTACATACCCGTCATCTTCGTCTGTGTCTGGGTTATTAGGTTCACGTGCTACATAGAAAGGTTCACCACCATAACAACCAGGGCCAAAGATCCTGCAACCCACTGTGCAATCTTTATGCTCTTGATCTTCACCAACATCCAACTTCACCACTCCTGAAATCTTTGGCATTGGGTCACCGATTCCTGCATAAACGAACCTGTTTTTCATCCCAGTATAATTTTGATTAATTACTCCAAAATCCAAATTTCTTGCTGATAGCGGTTGTCGTGAGACCATGCCTGTTTTCAGATTTATTCTAACTTTCTCCATTAGTGCATGAACGAGTTCCATTCTTTCTAAAGTATGTTCCACTGACAGTATATTTGGTGCAATTAGAACAATTTCATCTTCACCTTCATCCCATGCATTAATAGCATGGATAATGTTGAACCCGGGGACATCAATCCATTTCATTTCTGACTCATCTTTAGCATACCGTGGAATCACTCCAATTTTCGACACTGCACTGGGATCTGCCCCAACTGGCGACCCACTTCCGAAGATCATTTCCATTGGATTCATTCCTATTTGTATCTCAGTGAAAATGGCATATTTCTGGGTGATCGCAAAGTCATGAAGAAATGCTGGTCGAGTCATGGAGAAAATGGGCACATCAGCTTGTTTCACCCCAGATGAATCAAACCTGAAAAATGTTAGAAAAGGAGGAACTGGTCCATATCGAAATGCAAAGGCCTCCTCCGTCTTAGGGTCTACTTTAGGGTGCGCAGTCATAGACATGAACAACTTTCCATCAAAATCAGTACGACCAACAGTGAGAATTTCACCATCAGGTGTCACTTCGATTTCATAAGGAAGATCCGATTCTCCAAGAGCAAAAAGCTTTTTACTGAAGAAAGCAAGACTTGTATTTGCAACACCAATTCCATTTATAGGATTGTACTGACCGGAAAGAACCCTTGCTGCAGTAATAGCTCCACGTGCAGCAGACGCAGTAAGGCCATTAAAACCAGAGAAAACATTTGGAAAGACTGGAGAACCATGCTTGTGCTCAATCTTGTATTTATATGTTTGAACATATCTGCTGCAGAAAGTTGCTTCGCCATTTGAGATGAGAAGAGAGTGAAGCATCCCATCTCCATCAAATAGATGGTAAGGTCCTCGCGGTAGATACTGCGGGTTTGGTCCGTTACGGATGTAAGCTCCATTTATCGACTCTGGAAGCTCACCTGATTTTTCAGACAAACACCTTAAACATGTCAGATCATTAAGAAGTCATTCAGAAGTGCATAGAGTTGTATGTAAGCTAGAATTTACCTTCAATTACAGTGCATTTGGTTGGAGGAAATTCATCAACAGGTGCGAAATTGGTAGCAAGTACGTGCTGTGGATCGACAGAAGGACGGGTAGGTGGATCGATGAAATTGTTAACGAAGTTATCAAATGTATTAAAGATAGTAGACGGAAACGACGGAGTATCTGTCACAAATGATCTTGAGCTTGGTCTTCTTTTGGTTAATACTGGTTTCTTTGAATGATCTCCTCCTAGTACTGGTGTTTCAGTGTTAATGGTTGGAGTTGATGATGAGTTGTTGTTTTGCGAAGTAGTAGTACGTTTTGGTCTTTCTTCTACATTTACAGCTGAGATGTAGAAGAGATGAGTTTGAGAAGTTGAAGTGGGAGAGAAAATGGGTTTATTAGTATGTGGATAGAACTTGGTGCAGAAAGAAGAAGAAAAGGCATCCATTATTGTTGTGAGTGAGTGAATCTGATGCAATTTGGAGTAGATTTTTGAATAAATTTATAGAAAGGTTGTAGGCACTAACCAACAGTGCCCAAGTGTCCCCTGATTGATACATTTGGAGGATATTTTGGTGTCCCAGAAATTAATTTGGGGCACAAGTGCAACTCATTCAGATGTAATGGGGGGTTCAGGTATTAAAAAAAAAAAAAAGGATAGAATTTTGGTACTAATACAAATGCCTTATTGGTAAATTAAATACTTGCATCATGCATCCGTCTTGGTTGACAATGGATCTTCCCATTGCTTGCAATACACCCCTCGACACAAGCCAAGTTGGAGATGCAACAATAATTCTTTTTCTTTCTAAGATGAAAAAATTCTTGAAAATGTGAAGTGATCAACTGATGATCTTAACATTCATAGCCTAGATCAAACGTTTAGATTATCTTAACATTCACAACCTAGATTATCTGAGTTTCTCGTTGTGGTACAGAATAACATTCACAACCTAGATTATCTGGGTTTCTGGTTGTGGTACAGAACAATTTTCAGAACAAAGAAATTATAAACATGATACCAAGGTATTGAAAGCGTGAAGCGTTTTTCATTTTTAGGAAGCGATGCGTATGTCGAAGCATGAAGTGTCGCTTCATGGTTGATGTTTGAGGCGGATGTTTTCTTATAAATAAATTAGTCGTAACTAGTAATTATAAATTTATTAGGAAGATAATATCTATATAAATTTTATATAATTCTAATTTTTATCAAAAACAAAGCGTGTGTACACTCGTTCAAACTACTCCAGACGAGTGAGAGGTGGGTGTTCAATTCCCTCTTAAAATATTCATATTTTTCTTTTAAAAGCTTTAAAAATTAGGCGAAAATTTTAAAGCTTTCTGAAAGATGCGCTTCACATGACCGTTTCGGAGCGAAAAATTGAAATTTGAAGCGAAGCGTACGCTTCATAAAAGATGCGCTTCACATGACCGCTTCGGAGCGGAATGCTGAAATTTGAAGCGAAGCGTAAGCTCCGAAGCGTGAGCGTACGCTTTTAAAAACCATGCATGCTACTAGTTCTTCGACTAGCTTGTGATGAAGTTTTGTCGGGTGTGGTTCCACCTAAATGGTGGGGGCATACGCAAAATTGGCTTCCTTCTGCCATGCATAAGTACGAAGGTTAGATGGACTTTCTTCTGCTACCCAACTTGGTCGGTTGTGACTATGGATCCTGGTGGTGCAGTGCACGCAATTTATTTATTTCTCATCATTATTGTTTTTTTGTTCTTTGAAAAGGAAAGGTCTGTGTTGAAAGAAAACACGCCTTTTAAATGTTTCATTTTATAAACGAAAGAATATCAGTTGGGGGCATGTGTTTTCGTAGCTAATGCGAGAAAAAAAGGACGTCCATCCATAGTTGTGGAAAGTGTACCCAAGATGTCTTTGTTATTAAGGTGTAAATTTGATGAGTATAGATAACAATTATTGGAGTTTGACACCCTAATAAGGGCATGTTTTCTCTAATTAAGGCACCTGAACGCAAAAGTTCTCTTCCAAATACTTGTTTTATACTAAAAATGATTACTCAATGCCATCCATGACCTGATGCGACGCATCACAAAAGAGCTTCAAAAATGCCCACTACTAGTACTGAATCCAACTTATTAGGATCTTCTTCCCGAGTTGATAGGGTACATAATAATAAATCACTTATTTTTGTGTGGATTAGATGTTATTCGTGTTCCATTATTGAATAGGAGGATGTATTTCGAGTGTCGTTATGGTTCGGGCCCCGAGGAATAATGCGGAGGAGATTGGAATTTTTGATCGGACAAAAGATATGGAAATCCTTGGTAAATAGGAATGTCCATCTCGTGTAAGAGCAACTGCAGTGGTGCGAGCATAACCAAAGACCAAAGAGGGAAAAAAAGATCAAAATTTGGGTTTTGTCCGTGCTGTGACACTACGGGCAGAAGACTAAATTTGGTGGGGCGTAAATTATAAGTTCGCCCAATGGTGGAGCGTACATTATAAGTTCGCCCGATGGTGGAGCGTACATTATAAGTTCGCCCGATGGAGCGAGATCCTATTCACGTGCTTGGGAAAAAACAAAAAAAACAAAAAAAGTTTATGGGGCGGAGGTATAATGCCCGCCCCATTCAAGAGAACAAATATCAAATTATAAGGCGAAGGTATAATGCCCGCCCCAACATATTAAAAAAGAAAAAAAATAGCCAGGCGAACGTATAGTTATCGCCTGGTGTGGGGCGTTAACTTTATGCCCGCCTGTTGTGGGGCGTTAACTATACGTTCGCCTGGTGTGGGGTGTTAATTATACGTTCGCTCGACTAAAAATTTGGGTTTGGTCTTGGTCCCAGACCAAATATAGTCTGGGATTTAGTCGATGGTCTGGGATTTGGTCGATGGTCCGTCCCGCTACGCCTGGTTTTTTTACCAAATAAATGGGTTTAGTCGCCCACTGCAGTTGCTCTAAGATTATGAAGGCTATTATTGGGGCGTCACACTCCATTAGAGGGGCTTCACTTGGATATCTGGTGACCAAAAATCTGGTTAAGGGATACCTTTGATTCAATAGCAATTTGTCCAAATTACCCTTCAAGTGAAATTAAAACAAAAACAGAATAAAAACCTAATCTAATCTTCACACTTTCAACCTTTTGACTCCTGCTCTTCTTCTTCTTCTTCTCTTTCTCTTCTTCTTCACAGTAAATTTTCACATCAATGCATTTCATCGTTTTCGATTAATCGGCGATCCGAAAAATTGAACCTCGTAGGATTGAAATCTGTATGGGATATGGTAGTTTGTCTATGGGATTCAAATTTCTATCGTCCTATTTGAGAGGGCATGGAGTAGCAAGAGTATGTGTCTACTCTTGCTCTTGTAAATTTTTTCTTTCTTTTTGGTGATCGACTCCCATGTCGGTTTCCGTTTTTTGTTTCGGTTGTATTTTTTGGGTTAAGGTACCCCCCTTAAGTACCTTATTTTCAATGAATCCTCTACTTGACCGATCAAAAAAAAAAAAAAAGGATTGAAATCTGTATGAAAGATGAGGAAGAAACAAACTGATTGCAGTGATGGTAATCAAAATCTCAATCAACCCCCTGACCAACAACTTCATCCTCAACAGCCACCGATTGAAGCAACTGATTTTTCGGAATTTCGAACTCTTCAACAACAACCCATAGTGTATGCAAGGTATTAATCGACAAACCCATCTATTCTTACTCGTTTTGTGTTTAAAACATGTTAGATTGAATCAAATCGAAGAAAATTAGGGTTTCTGTTTTGTTTTTGAAGGTGTTACGCCTAGGTTCGCCAAGCGTAAGTCTAGTGTTCGAAGAACTTACGCCTAGGTTTAGAGGAATTCAAACCGTAAATTGATTTTGCATGTAGGTTTACGTCCAGTTAGCGAGACAATTTTTCCAATCGTATCTACTTACGCTTGGTTTTTCAGTAGACAAAACCCAGGCGTAAAAGTTTTTGGATGTTTTGAAGGAATTGCAATTTCGGTTTACGCCTAGGTTCCGGCACCAAAGTTTCCAGGCGTATTTAGTGTACGCCTAGGTTGGGTTACTGAATTTTCCAGACGTATAGTCTTACGCCTAGGTTGGATGATTGAACTTTCCAAGCGTATTCTTTTACGTCTGTGTTCGATTCTATTTTTCTCTAGGATTACCTAGACGTAATTAAGCCTGAACATTTTTTTTTATTAATAGATTGGCATGTGTTACTAATTCATCAATACTGATTCTATAAGATCTATTTCTTGTAACTTGCAGGAATCGTGATGGAGCAAAGCCTAAAAAGAATAGAGGAAATAACTTAACACCAAAAGATACTCCTACACCTCGCCATGAAATTCATTGTGGGGTCGATTATAGAGGTCTCCGTAAGGGTGCTAACAAGAACAAGGATATGATTCAAGGAAGTAGCTCAAAATGTCCTGAAATTGAAGATAATGTTTTCCAAAATCTAGAAATTGAAGGGGAACAATTTCAACTACCGGTGATATTGGGAGGTACACTCGTGATTAGAGATACACCAAATCAACAAGAAGAAGAAGAAGTTGTTGTTCAAGGAAAAGGGAAACAAGTTGTTGTTGCTTCACCTGAAGCTACACCTAAACCTCAAGTGAAGGAAAAGAAGCCGAGGAAGATACCTTCACCAAAAGGCAAGCATATTCCTAAAGGCAATGATTTGTTGCCTGCGAAGAAGAATGGTAGACTTTGGGGTGAGGCGCCCGATGAATCTACGGTCTTATTTGGTTATCCATATTCATGGGCTGCTAAGGTTTGCCAAACCAGGGTAAGAATCTCAAAATTTCACTTATTTTGCATGATTTTGTTCAACTTGATATTATTGGGTATAATTTAGAAATTTAACAAATTTGTTGTTTATACATTCTTTGTAGGATCATGAAATTGCGATAAAGAAACTGAAACATAAAAAGGGTGGTTATTGGCCGTTAAGTGAAGAATGTAAAGAGGTTCGTGATCTTGTATTGGATACAGGGCTAGTAATGGAATTCTCAACCATCAGCATGAGTTTGATTCTATTATTGCTTGTGCCTTTAGAGAGCGATATTGGTTAGAAACCGATACTTTTCATCTTCCATTCGGCGAGATGAAAATAACGCCGGATGATGTGAAGCAAATCTTGAACTTAAATGTTGAAGGAAAATCTGTTTCTGAAGGTTTTGACAACAATATGAGTTGGGAAGACCTTTATGTCCTTGTTAAATACACACTTGGATGGGAGCGAGGCGAGACGAGAGAAGCAGTTTAAGTGGGCTGGTGGAGATAAACCAGATGAAGCAAGAGATGGTCCATCTATACCTGTCAAAAAGATAATGTTGAAGAATCTGAAAGATATGTTTGGAGGAACACAAAAGGCTGTAGTTGAACGTCATGAGGTGATAGATGAAACAAGAGATCGTCGTACAGCCACCGCATGCCTATTGCATTCCCTTGGTACCATATTATTTCCTGATAACTCGGGGAATCGAGTAAATGTCCACTATCTACAATGGTTAAAAGATTTCCAGGAGACCAAAACGTATGCTTGGGGAACTGCCAACCTCGCTTTTTTACTTGATAGTTTTCGAAAAGCTTCGAGGGTTGGAGCCACTGAACTTGCTGGGAATGTTGGTCTTTTTCAGGTAATTTATATAGTTTCGGTTTTGTTATATTTATCATTTTTTTATTGGTTTTATGTATATAATTTTTATGGTTATATATAATTTTTTAGGCATGGGTATATGACCACTTTCCGACCATGAGACCTTCTACATCTTGGTCAGATGATGAGATTGGTCGTCCTACAGGAAAAAAGTTTGTATTCACTGGTACCCAAGTAAAGCACAAAGAAGAGAAGATAGTTGAATTAAGGTTGAAAATGGATGCTCTCACTGTTGAAGATGTAATATTTGATCCTTACATAAATATAAAGAAAGATAAGTTTGGAGAAGAGATTGATCATCGTGTTTTTTCAAGTTTGGAATCCTACAACGGGCCTTTGTTTCATCCTCATGGGTACGTAATGGCCAATCCACGTCGAGTTCTCCGCCAATATGGTTATGCGCAAGAAAAAGTCACTCAAGAATCTTTCAAATTGTTGGCTAATGCTTCTTCCGTAAAAAGTGCTAATGTCGTGCTCAACTACAGCCCAGAGCCAAGTATTGATGTTTGGAACGACCGCAATAATGCACAATACCAAGTCCATATGAAGGAGCTCATTCCTGCTCTAGGCACAAAGGAAGCCGAAGAAGATTATTTGGAATGGTATTACCATTTTGGTCATCCTCATGTGATCAATAATGATCCGGAAGCGGCAGCATATATCCAAAAGGCTCAAGAAAAGAAGAAGTGTGAAGCTGAAAAGAGAAGTGTATTTGATGCGGATTGGAAGGCACTCTATTTCAAGACGGTAAGTAAAGTTGTTATTTTTCATGACGCCATTTCACATTTCTACCAGTATGTTTCATAACGTTATACTCCCTCCGTCTCTAAAAGATAGGCAAGTTTGGTTTTCACAAAAATTAAGAAAACCAATCATTATAGCCACTTTTTCATGTTTTTTCCTAATCTATCCTTGGTCCCCACTCATTTGTTATAAGAGAGATGGGAGAGAGAAGTGGTCCCCTTTAATATTAAGAGAGAAAAGGGAGAGAGAGAGAAGTGGTCCCTCTATGGGTATACTAGTAAAATCATAACATTTGACTTTCCACATATGGAAACAAGCCTATTTTTTGACATACCCAAATAAGGAAACTTGCCTATCTTTTAGAGACGGAGTATGTTTCATTTTGATATGTAAAATAGAAAAAGAAATGCGTTCACTTGGCACAAACATTGAAAGATGAGGCCCTCACAAGTGCACAAGTAAAGATTTTAAAACAACAAATCAAAGACTTGCCGGATCCAAATAAGAATGCTTCACTTGAGGACTTAGAGAGGGGCACGAAGAGGAGTAGGCATTCGTCGACAGATGTGGGTACTAGTCAACGCCAGCCATCACCTAGTAGTTCTGAATCTACAGAAGAGGATATGCATGCTCGTGGTCAGGGTCAGGGTGGTCGTGGTCGAGGTTGTCGTGACGGTCCTCGTACTCGAGGTGGTAACAAAAGAGGTCGTGGTCGTACTCGTAATGAGTAGACATTGTAGAAGACTAGTTAGTTTCTTTTGGTTGTTATGAACAAGTTTCCTTTGGTGTAGAAGACTATTTAGTTTCTTTTGGTTGTTTCTTTGGTTGTTATGAACAAGTTTCCTTTGGTGTAGAAGACTATTTAGTTTCTTTTGGTTGTTTCTTTGGATTTGCTGCTAGTTTTAAAGTGAAATGCAAAATCAAAATTAGGTACTCAGGAACATTTACGTCCAGGTTTGTGGTAGGCAAAACCCAGACGTAAGACTGAACACAACAAGTTTTAGGATTTTTGCAGGTTTACGTCTAGGTTTGGGGTTCGGAAAACTCATACGTAAACCTGACAGTAAGTATTTCTCAGAGTTACGTCTAGGTTCGTGTTCTTTAAAACCTAGGCGTAAGTAGTTTTTAAAGTGAGTTTGTTGTTTTTTTGTCCCTATTTAGTTTGAAAATAAAGCCGTTACACATCTTGGTTTTATATATAAGTTGAACATACATGCCCAACCATATTATTTTTTCTTATTTATACATATAATATTGTCAACAAAATACTTCATTCAAAACTACCAAAATACATATAATATTGTCAACAAAATACTTCATTCAAAACTTCCAAAATACATATGACCCAATTATCACTTCTAGACAAAATCTTTTAGTCCTAGTGAGTCATTCAAAATATTTTCACCACCCTTCACGAACGTTTAGTCATCCTCATCATCGCTCATCAATGCAAATGAGACATTACTCCTTGACATTTGTAATGCCTTCCAAAATTCAAAACTTTCCTCGAATCTAATACACCAAGACTTGGACCATTCGTTACAATCGAATAATGGAGGTAATGGGCATCCTTCACTCATTTGGAGTCCAATTAAATGGTTTCCATGCACGTAACCAATCACCACTCTTTTTGTTTTATCCGATTCTTCGTCAAATGGTATCCTTGTCGGTGCAAATGTGAAACTCAATGCATTTGAGATATAATGGACAACGCAATTGAATGCATTGGCGAGTAGTTGGCCGTTTATTGGCATGGACATCCAATACTCACTTGTCAAACATTTATTGTCGTGTAACCGCTTTTACCATGCCACAAACCTTTCGTTTAACACCGTCTCGGACTCGTCTTTTTCACATCTCATCATTGGTATGTAATAATCTCGGTGCCCACGTAGTTCCATTAAATATTTTTGCCTTACATAGTCAACTTCTTCACAACCCCAATCTTTCGCGTCTTCAAAGGGTCCAAGTTGATCCACGAAGACGTGGTAACCACAATTCCCATCTCCATCTACCTCATCCGTGGCCTTAATATAGTCACGAACAAAGTCGGGAAAAAAAAGAAGGTAATTTTCATAAATGATATATAAATTCCGGGAATATCGACCCTTCTCATCTCTAGGGGGTGGTTTGTAAGTTGCGTTTGGAATACGAACCGTCCCATTCCTTTCACTTGACAGAAATATTCCAACCATCGGACTTTTTCCTATACTTCTTGCTAATTTTTTAACACCGTCTCCACCGCCAAGTCTTTTTCTTGTTTTTCCTTGGGAGGGAACTTCGCATGCTTTGGAACCTTTTCTTTTATCTCCCCCATCTTTTGTTTCGCATTGTTTGGAACCTTTTCCTTTAACAACTTCGCTTTTTTCTAGTTGTTTGGAACGAAAGACCGGACCTTTTCCTTTGAAATCAACTTTGTTTGTTGAACTTTCTTGAGAGGGAGGCTCAAGATATTTTTCTTGTACATTTCGATGACTTGGTTCTCCTTCTTTTTCTTATACATTTCGATGACTTGGTTCTCCTAAATCCATTTGACCTCTCCTTCATTTGTTTCTACCTTGAACATCCTCCTCCATCTCATCCTCCGCCTCATAGGCTTTTCGCAACAATTCAATTCCCGAAGGATCTCTTTTCTTTGATTCTTCCAACAATTCCCTTGCCGTTTTCCTTACTACACTCCTCTTTTGTTTCGTAGAAGGCCTCCCCTTTCTCTTCCTCTTAGGTGGTTCCTTCATATTGTTCCTATTTTGTGGGTATACGAAGTTACTCAAGTTACTCAACCATATTTGCCTTTGCCCCCGTGTTAATATATCATATTTCGCGGCTAGTTCTTTTCCGATGTCGGTATCGGCAAATGTTCCTCCAAAATCTTGATCGACTATTGTTTCATGGAATGATAATTGTTGCCAAAATGGATCAACATCTTGTATCGAAATAACTTTGTCATTGTAATTGGCTATGACATGCCGACATGGGAGGCCCAAACTTGTCATGTTAGGACAAACACACTCTCTTTCGTCATAGTTACCCGACTCAAATTGTATCACTTCTTTCATGATCAAATCAATTGCACGATGCGATACTTTATGATTAATTGCATGAAGCCAAGCATTGTCTTTCCATTTAGTGTGTCTACTAGATCGGTTTTTTTCAAAATACTCCCTAACTCTATCAAGATCACGGAGGAAATAGGTGTGCATGGCTTGGAATACCGTAACAAATCCACCATCACCACTATGAAGCTTCTTCTTCAACCGGTTGTGAGACGATTCCACCATACTTGTAGCTTGGTTGCCGAAGTGTCTATATTGGTTTGTGAATGCGGCCACGAACTTCTCTTTGTGCGGATCCAACCAATTGTACACCAAGTATTTCACCATAGTTGGATAACTTCTCAAACTAGCTAATAACATACGAGATCGTTGTTCGTAGTCTTCCACAGTGAGAGAATATGCCATGGATTCCCAATCCTTTTGGAAACTAGCCCATCTTAGTTCCGCCAACCCGTCATCCTTCTTAAATTTCTCTTTGGCTTCCTTTTGTTGATCAACCGGTAGTTTCTTTATTCCTTCCATTTGACTTTTCTTTGTTGGACGAATGATGGTCTTACATTTAGTCTCAATGTTATTCCATAGGTGGAACGTGCAAAGAAGGTGATGAGCATCCGGGAAAACCCTCTCTATTGCATTCAACAATGCTTGTTCCTTGTCGGTGACAATCACCTTTGGAGTATATCCCTACACGTAGAATAACTTCACTTGTTGTAGTGCCCACACATAACTCTCTTCAAGCTCATTTTCCAAGAAGCAAAAAGCGATACTAAACGGAGAGTTGGTGGAAGTTTGTCCAACAATGTTCAACACCGGCATCTCATACTTGTTGGTCTTGTACGTGCAATCCATTAAAAGTACTTGATTGGAGTACCGCGCTAATTGCATAAACTCGGGATGAGCCAATATGAGATTCTTTATTTGTTCATCCTCATCTTCATTATGGAAAACCGAATAATTATACTTCTCCCCCAAATGCCTTAATTGTTGCATTTGATTTCTATTTTCGCATTGTTGATTTTTCAATTTTGTTTTGGCGTTGTAGATGGTTGGAAAAGTAGAAACATTCTTTGGGTTGAGGAGCTTTATATGACCAAGTATATCTACGGGTTTCATACGGTTTTCCGTCATGGAACTTACAATGAGTTTTTCTTCATCATTAAGCCGCGCCGCATAAGGATGGGATAACAAAGTATCCGGTATGGGATGGTTATGACGACCGCATACAACTTTCTCCAAATACCAATACCACTCCTCACTTTTCTTGTTGTGCTTGAATTGAAGCTTGAACGGGCATTTAGTCTTCTTAGTGAAAGTAGTATTCTTCCTATTCGTCTTTGGTTCATATACGGTACCCTTTTTCACATGACTTTTACTTTCTCCACTACACTCGCAAATCATTTGAAAGTGGCGGTCATTTGTTTATCCATTACAAACTATAACACACATAATTAACTTGCCACGTTCTCTAGCCCATTTCTTTGTATCTTCTTTATCTTTCCATCTCTACATGTTCCAAAAACTCAAAGTTAGTAAAAAAAACAAAAACATAGTGAATGAGCAAAATATCTTTCCATTAGTTTCAAAAAACAAAAAAAACACTTACCAAGTCATTCAAATAGTGATGGGATGAATCTTCGGTTAGAATTTCGTTTGCATTAGGTTGAGAAGGAATTGGGCTAGGTGGAAGCACAATCTATCAACCAAAATATTACAATATTAGTCAAAAAAAAGAAAGAAAGAAAACTAGAATTACGTCCTGGTTATAAGGTACACGGACCCAGACGTTTTAGGCATAGGAAAGGTTATGGTTGAAAAATTCATCCTCTAACCTAGACGTTTTTAATTATGGTTGGAAACGATGAAAATATAACCTAGACGTTTTCACTTACGTTTGGAAATAAAAAATCCTAACCAAGACGTAAAACAAGTAATAAATACCCATGCAAAAACTATTTACGTTTGGGTTTTGGATGAATTTAACCTAGGCGTAATTCTCAAGTTTTGTCCTATTGGAAACCAGTTACGTTTGGAATTCTTCTAAAGCTAGGCGTAAACAAAACTTACGGTTGCCAACGAAGAAAAACATTCTTCCAAACCCAGACGTAAAACTGAATTACGGTTGGAACGAAGCCCAACCCAACCGTAATTTGCCATGAAAGTCTAAAAATATCAAATTTATTATCGTTCTTAAGCTAGTTTTCAACGAAATTGAACCCATGGGACATAGTTTAGAGGTGTACCTGTTGATTTTCAACCATTGGTTCTTCACTTTGTTGATTTATTTCTTCAATTGGTGGAGATTCATCATCACTTTGTGTTAAACCCTCTCTACCATCTAACAAATCATCAATCTCTTGGTCTCCAACATGAGAAATGTAAAACTTGTTTTCTCTATCATACAAAGATTCACCCACCTCGAATTTGTAACTTGTTTCATCCATTTTTGTTGAGTGAATCAAACAATCTAGGTTTTGAAAAAAAAAAAAACTCCAATTTTTTCTTTTTCCTCTTCTCTCTAGTTTTTTTCCCACATAAACTTTGTCCCAGAATTTACAAATATATATCAAAATTCATCTTCTTAATTTAATTAGATAATAATTAAATTTAATTAAAATTAACTAAATAGATAAGGGTTGTTTGGTCATTACACAATTATTTGAGATAATGGATTTTTGAAATTACTTACGGGTGACCCGTTTTTGTCCTATTAGGTGACGCCCCTCTAATGGAATGTGACGCCTCAATAATAGCCTTCAAGATTATTGAGAATCCGATATTAGTAATTCCGTAAATCGGAGCAGAGTGAGTAGATAGTTACTTGTCACATGCCTAGTTAGTAAGTTCGCGAATCATTCGCGAATTTTTCCGTATCACGAATTTTACCGTCTTATTCGCGTACGTTTGCAACTCCGAACCCAAGTCACGTATTATGTGGCATTCCCGGATTATTCGCGAATCGTTCACGAACTTTACGTATCCCGAATAATACGTTCGCTTAATTCTCCAGAAATTCTTTAGCTTTTACGTTTTCAAAGGCCCCACTTTTTGGGCTTTACTGCCTCCCGAGCATACACAACCCAATATTAGACATTGTTGCAACTTTTATGAAACAAAAATGACTGAAGAGATTTGAAGGTGAAGGTGAGAGAGATCTTAAACTCACTAACCAAGCATCTAAACCACTATACCACGTCCTCTTGGATGACTAATGTTGTATATATATTATTAATATCATCATATTAAGTTTATTATTTTTTTAAATAACTCACAAATATGCATAAAAATTAGCTTATGTCCTTATAAATACTAATTATAGATACCGAATTTTCAGAGTCGAACTCACATTTATAAATCGAATTATACACGTACGTATGACGTTCCGAATTACTATCGAATCACGTCCCGTTGACCGAATTTTGGACCGAATTTGGGTTTTACAAAACCGTATAATACTCGTACGTTTGCCGAATCCCGAATTGCTAACTAGGGTCACATGGGTATGTCTAGTTTTATTAACATTGCTGGTGTGGCTCAAAATAATTGTACGTTTGGGGTGACCACTGATGAGATGATTTAAAGTCAAGTTGATCCAAACACTATCTACCCCATTAATGATGGCAATAACTCTTCCGAGCTTCCATTGACAACTGCACCAAGGGAACTGGCAACCGTTAGATTTTCCTGGCCACCGCGCCTACTGCTGCTATATCCCGGTGTGTTATATCATCCTCCTACCTCCATCAGGTGTTAGTGTGGAAGCCTTGAATACTGTTTATTAGAATTTAAAAAAAAAAACGTAGCAAGTAATCTTAGTTTAGGAAATAAAATTTCTTAGTCACCATCTAGATCCAGTTTTCTTCTTCACACACAATAAAGATGTCTATTTCTTTACCAGTTCCCCACCAACTAGAGTGGCTGAAGCTTGTGAGCCAGATAATTATATCCTATCACTTTTTTGTGGTTATCCAGTGTGGCATAAGATTACTCGCTACAAGCAAGCAACCTTCCTCTTCGTGATGTTACTTTCTTTCTCTCTTTATCATGGGGTCACCTTTGCCATTGCATTTCTTGGCTTTAATTGATTTGTTTATCTAATACCACTGGTTTATATGACAGGGTTTATTCAGACCATTGGTAGAGAAAATATCTAAGATATACATTTACTAAATAATTTGCGGGAGTCTGATTAAATTTAAATTGTGACGGGTATCTATAAAGTCAAAGTTTTTCAAAACACCTTACAGTAGATTCTGTTACACTACATCCCCACTCCTTTAAAATGATTTTTTTTTTTTTTTGAAGCATGACTTTATAATGATATACATTTACTAAATAATTTGCCGGAGTCTGATTAAATCTAAATTGTGATGGGTATCTATAAAGTTAAAGCTTTTCAAAACACCTTACAGTAGATTCTATTACACTACATCTCCACTCCTTTAAAATGCTAAGATATGGAAGGTACTTCACAATGGTCTTGTTAATTTGGACAAGAGTACCATGATAAGTGTTGGAGCTAACGAGTTTATTGGCACAGTTAGCTAAGGAGCTAGGATGTAAAAACTAGACTCTCCTGCTTACTTATCTTGGCATGCCAATTGGTGCAACCTCTAGAAGTTAGCCTATTTGGGAGACGGATAGATAAAATGACAAAGAAGTTGGCTTGAAGAATAAATTTTTGAACAAAGTGTGCTCACCAAAGTGCTTCAAGAGTTGTCTAACTAGTTTACTAAGATACTTTCTTTCTCTCTTTCACGCTAACTGTGTGGGAGAAGAAAATGATAAAGTTGATGCGAAACTTTCTTTTCAAGGGCGAAGAAATGGGGGGATAAGATCAATCTTTCTAAAGAGCAAGGTGGATTGGGAGTGAAGAACTTTAGAATTGTTAACAAGACTTCTTGTTAAATGGATTTGGCGCCACACTACAAAAAACGGCTCTATGGCGAACAATTGTTCAACAAAAAACTCGATGAAGTTATGGTCATGCCGGATGAAAGTGCAATACAAGGGAAGGAGTTTATGGCGAACGTGACGAAGATGATTCCAGGGATTCATAGTATGTTGTCTTTCAAAATTAGAAATGGAAGGAGTGCGTTTTTGACTCTGTGGTTAACACTGGTGTTTAAAAGATATTTTTCCAGAATTTACAAAGCCCCTAAAAATGCTACAATTGCTCGGGGATGAAAGATGGTCAATGGCATGGAGTTTTCACACCAACTAAACGCAAACGAGCAATTGAATTTTCAGAGAGACATTGCTCCTACTCTAGTCAAGGAGATGATGAGGCAGAATTCAATCCTAGATATAATAATAAATTTTGCTACAACACTCTAGCCGGAATGTGCCAGATCGCGCTTTTTTACTCCAAATCATTTATAATTGGGAGATACTTTTGCATAACTTAAGATATGTTTCATCTCTTTGTTTTTGTATAAGATATGGAAGGTACTTCTTTATTATAAACGTTTTCTTTTCAATGATTCTATTACACTACATCTTTTAAAATGCTTGTTTCACAATGGTCTTGTTGTTTACGATAACTTAATAAGGTTTAACAGTCAAATTCAGAATGTTTGCCCTCTTTGTAACATGGAAGAAGGAGAAGAATCAGTTAACCACTTATTGTTCGAGTGTCAGTTTTCTAAGGCAGTTTTTCAGGAAAGTCCATTATCCATTGAAATACCAAATGGTGCTTATCCGATGGACACTATTCAACTTTGGTTAGGTCAGGCGATCAGGGTATCATGCTTAACTTGGGATCTTGTATCGTGTGGAATATATGGAAAATGAGAAATGATCGAGTCTTCAACAATACACAAGTTCAGTACCACGGTGTATACAAAAAGCACTACAAGATTTCTAAGTGTTTGATTACACCATGCTCTCAATTTCAGCTCTTCAGTTCCTATCGTGCAACAAAATACAACCATTTGGGAACGTCCTCCATTATTCTACATTAAGATTAATGTAGATGCAACATATAATAATGGTAGAGGTGCTGCCGCAGCGATAGATAGAGACTCGCCTGGAAGATATTTGGGAAGTGGAGCTTTCTGTTTCAATGCTTTCTCTGCAACAGTGGCGGAGTCTAAAGCTTATGGCCTTGGTATTCAACTGGCAAGAAGAATTCAAGTGGCTAAAATCATTATAGAAGGGGATGCTGAAGAGATTCCTAAAGCTATCATAGGGAACTTGAACGATATTCCTTGGAGTATTCGTTCTGCGATTCTCTCAATCAAAGATCGCATCAAGGATTTCAGCGAAGTTAGTTTTAAAGTTGTTCCTAGAGATTCTAATTCAATTGCTCATGACTTATTTCAATTTGCAATTTCAAACTTTTTAAACAAAAGGTGGGTTCATGATGATCCACCTTATTGTATTATGCAGCGCCTCGATTTATTTGAGGATTAATATAATAAAATATTTGTTTCCTTCGAGGAAAAAAAAAGAAATTCTGGAGAGGACACTTTTGGGAACTCTATTAGTCGGGACATTAAAACTTGGATTAGACTCTGTTTACACCCTGTATTTAACTGGCCGTTTGTAACCCCGTTAGAAAAAACGTGGGTGGACAATACTTTTGTCAGAATTTGTGACTAAATAATTTGTTACACTCTTTTGCACCGAATATTTAACTGGACATTAAGCAACACCGTTAGTGTGGACGATACACTCCCGTCAAACTCTAAACCAATTAATAAAACCTAAACCTAAAAAGAACTAAGCCTCCGTTTCGTCTCATCTCTTCTTCCTCTCCTCTCTTCCCGTATGGTAAAATCGTCTAAACCCGATGAACACCAAACCTTAAGCTTCCCCCAACGGCATGAACACAATTTTGTTGTGTAAATAAGTTGTTGTTGGATATGTAAACTTGAAAAAGTAACAGCGAGTAAACGTTTGACCTTAATAGATTTCTGTAATTAGTCGTTTTTTATTATTGGCCGACCCAAAGGGAGGCCTTCTATGTGATGGGAAATCTGCATTCTGTCAGTCACAAACTTTGTGCAGGAAAATTAAAATTGATTTTTTTGATATAAGAATTTCATGAAATTGAGATACAATCTGAGATAATTAAACAAATTGCTCAAAAATTTCAATCAAACACAATTAGAGAAACAAATTTCCAGTTTAAACTTCTTTGAAATTTCCATGACATCAATCGAATTACGTCAATTGCTTCTGCAATTTCATTCAAATAGAAAAAAAAATGAACCTTAAATTCTTATCAGATCGTCGGCCTCCCCACCGCACGCGGTCATCTAGTTCTTATTTTCTTTTTCTGGTAAACCTCTTTGTTTAAAATTGTTGCAGAAGCAAAAATGGTGATATTGAAGATGAGTCGGCTGCTAGGTTACAAAATTTTCCAGGGGAAACTCAGATGTTAGACTAATTTTGTCTGCCAGTGAACAAACGAATATGAATTGTTTCTTCAAACACAAAGTCACAAACCCATAACATACAGAATCGTTCACATACACTTTTTTTCTTATTGATTCAACTGAGTGAAAGATAGAGAGATGGTGTGAGACTTATCTCAAGAGGAGAACCAAAAAAGAACAATTAAGATGTCGTAACTAATTATACCAACAAACATTTAGAGCAAGAATAATTTCACTTAAATCTATTTTTGATCGAAGACAAACAAAGATCTTTTATTTATTTTCAAAAAAGAAAAGGAAAATTTTCAATCTCTATTAAGATATGCAAGACTACTCTATTGTTATCAGCGGGATGAAGTTTTTTCTATTTTTTTGTCCATTTCAACATAAAATTTGGCATGAACCGTGTTTTAAATCTGACTCCGTTATAAATTAGCATTTTCAAACATTGAGAAGACAAACAAAGATCTTTTATTTATTTTCAAAAAAGAAAAGGAAAATTTTCAATCTCTATTAAGATATGCAAGACTACTCTGTTATCATCGAAGTTTTTTCTGTCATCAACTGTTATTTGGCATCAAGATCTGACTCCGTTATAAATTAGCTTCAAACATTCAGTGGCTGGCCCACTACAAATCAAGCTGCTTGCTAGGCTTAGTCCTATGGGCTAGATATCTAGCTGTTAGATTGGCCATCCACGTCAGCCTGAGCAACCTCCTAAGTCCTATGGGCTAGATATCTAGCTGCTAGATTGGCCATCCACGTCATCTGTGAGCGCCGAATGGTTCTGGCCGCGTTTTCGAAAGCGCCGAACGGTTGAGCCCCGAACTTTTTTGAGCGTCGAACGGCTTCAATTTCAATCTCAATGATAGTGCGATCATGAGCAAATGCTAGGAGAGAAGTAGCCAGAAAGAGTGTTAACTTTATTCCCACACTTTTTTCATGATTTGTAACACTTTTTGGCCAATCTAGCAGTCCAATCTAGCACATAGGACTTAGCCAATGTGTAAAGAATAAGTTTCACTCGGTCATGACATGTAAATGGACAAGTGTCGAAGGTCGACTTCACACTTTCCATAACATGCTGCATAGCAGCATAGGCCATATATACGGCTGTGGCCTTTGTAGAATTGGTTGAAGATCTTTTATATATATATATATATATATATATATATATATATGAAGATAAACTACTCCTTCTAGCATGTAACTACTACTGGACGTATAATTCGCTATGAAGACCGATAGCTCCCTAAATAAGCATTTCTGCGTGAGTTTACAAGGTTTACAAATAGCACAAATCTTTATAAATGAAACCTAAAAGATGATTAATGGCCTATTATAAATTATAAATTTGTCCAAAAAACAGTCTTTTAATTTAATTTGTTTAGTACATCACCAAATAAAAAAAATCCTAAGCATGCATCGGGATGGGGTGAGGCGAAGCCAAGCCACACCAAATCAAAAATTCTAAGCGAAGCGAGGCGAAACCAAGTCACACCAAATTAAAAATCCTAAGCATGCATCGGGACGAGGCGAGACGAAGCCGAGCCACATCACACTAAACCAAAAATATGGTTAGAACAAAAAAAAATGATGGTGGATGGTTTTCAGATCCGCCCGGTGCATAGTATGGGCACAAAATGTAGTTCTTTTTTATATTATAGATAATCCGAAACCATGGATACAATGCATATAAATCTATTCCGCGGCAGGACCGTCCTTCTCAAAGTCTATTAGCTTCTGAAATTTTACCCAAACGAATATGATTCCCGTTCGGATTCAAATCGGGTCAAACAATGTGGAGCACAAGAGTATGGGTCGAGTCAACAGAAAATAATCAAACACGGGTCCGCTTTGAGTTGATTTTTCTGTTGGGAAAATTATGCTAAGGCCCGATTCATGGATTGAAGCCCTTAATTAAACGAAGTTTAAATCTAGGCCCCGAGTTATTAAAAGACATCCATACCCTTTTATATATTGTCAAGCCCTTAATTAAATAAAATTTAAATTTAGGCCCAAAATTATTAAAATATATTGTGAATGTGTAAACAGAAGTTACACATGCATATGGCATGTGTATCCAGAAGTTACACATCCTTATGCCATGTGTAATGCAAAGTTACACATAAAAAAATAGACATAAAAAAGAACGCATACAAAAAATACATGTATTTCTTAGCATGTGTAACTAGAAGTTACACACGCTTCTGTCTATTGTAATTGAGAGTTACATATGCATCTAACTAGTGTAATTGAGAGTTACACATGCATCTGATTTGTGTATTCAGCGTCAACTCCAATTCCCGCGAGACCATTATCACATTTAAGCAATTAGCTTTTATGAAGTTATTTGAAACCTGAAATATAACAACAAGCAATCAGTATTTATAAGTTTAAAATGAACAGTACATACAACAATGTATATTCAGTTTCACCTACACGAAATCACATTCTATCATAAGGAGATGTGAAATCAAGTAATTAAAACCCAGAGCTTAAGAAACAACTTTGTTGCAAGAATTCAATTTTTTTGCAAACTCAAAACAAGTGCTCATCAAAACACACCAAAGTATAAGCATATGCAACAGATACACATCCACATAGCATGTGTAACTAGCAGTTACACATCCATAAAAGCTTGTGTAACTGGCATGCGTAATTTTTTGGTTACAAGGTTTGTTCATAATTGGCATGTGTAACTAGAAGATACTCATGCATCTGTCTAGTGTAATTCAGAGTTACACATGCATCCTACTTGTGTAATTAGGAGTTACACAAGCACATAAAATGTGTAACTAGAAGTTACACATGTAATGTGAATAAATGTGCAGTCTAGACATAGAATTTGAAACTAAAAACAACAAGAGAGGGATCTAAAAAGGTGTACCAGCAAGCAAAGAATTTGAGTGCATTGAATAGTTTTTTTCATTTTCATGGAAGAGTCAAGGGAGAGAGTTTTAAGATAAAGAACTGACCTGCTTTACTCGTTTCTTTTGCTAGATCATCATCCAAACCGAATGATGGTCCTTTAATGAGAACAAGCTGGTCATAAAGCAACTGCCAACCAATGTTATCTAGTCATTCCAATATGCATGATATACCTTTTCATAAGAACCTGCAATATATAGAACATAAACTTTATATCCCAGGATGTGTAACTGGTGGTTACACATCCATATAGCTTGTGTAACTAGTGTTTACAGATCCATATAGCTTGTGTAACTACTAGTTACACATCCATATAACTACTAGTTAGTAGAAATCACTAACCATTTCAAATTATAAACCACCTCCAGGCGCAAGTCCTCCTATAGCATCAACTGTTGGCTTTGGGCATCTGCATGGACGAACCACCATGATCAATCAAAGATAAGCTAAGATTCAAAATAGAAAATTTGAACTCTTACCATCTAGTAAGGTTTCATACGAAACAACAACTTCGTTAGTTGGAGTCTGATCTTACTTCGCCAGCGTTCCAACAATAAACCCAAGTCATCTAGTCTATTAGTTAAGTCCAATGAATTACTTATATAAGTTTCAGATGAAATAAACCAAAGGTACTGGAATTCAAAAATCAAAACACAAACCTTGATTCTTGTACTTCTGATTCTATTGATCAAGCTCTGTGTAGTTTGAGGTAGTCAATCCACTACAAAAAAATAATTCAAAACCAAATAAAGAAATCAAAATTATTGCCAACACTATTCAATATCTTTCAGCATACATTGACCATAAATGAACCAAGAATCATACAGAGGCATATCATCGTGTAAGCTTACACCAGCTGACTTGTGTAATTAGGAGATAGACATGCATCTGACTTGTGTAACTTTCAGTTACACATGCATATGACTAGTGTAACTAGGAGTTACACATGCATATGGATAGTAGTAATGGATGGATGGATAAATTCAATCAAATATGAGATGATGATCAGGTTTGTAAACTAATTAATCAAATGAACAAAGGCTGAACACAGGCATACCTAACTTCACCCAGCAAGCAGCTCCTTTCTTCACCCAGCAAGCAGCTCCTTTCTTCACCCAGCAAGCAGCCACTTGAATCTCATGATACAATGACCTTTTAGCCGAGGTAAGGAACACAAATGGAGGACTGACCATAACCTATGTACAAAAAACATTCCCAACTATTTGAGGGTGAAAATGATTTCTGCCGATTTTGGTAATTTCGGGTGTGTGGGTGAGAAACGAATTTAGACCCTAAACAATGTACTGCACGGGAGTACTTTAGATTCGAGAGATCAATCTGTACAAATCCGGCCTAAACCAAGAAATGGTCGTTCCAGACTTGCTTCGGGTCACAAAGAGGAGGAGAATGGGTTGGTTTTGGGGAGGGAAGCGAAGAAAGTGTTGAGACCAGGTTGATTTTGGAAGAGTAGTGGTTTCACGACTTGTATCAGAAAATAGGAAGCTAACAGATGAGAGAGCTTAGCCAAACGTTTTTCTGAGTGTTGTCTGATCCTTGACCGAACTTGTTCTTTGGTGGAAATAGGTAAGACCTATTTATACAAGTCGGAGTGAAACGTACTCTGGTCTCATTAAGGAACGGAATAATGGGCGAGTAAATGGGAGGAGGTGGTAACCGTTAACGCATGGCGTAGTGTACGCCGCACGGGCGTAGTGTACGCCGCATACTGTAAACCACCAAACCAAAACCCAAAGAAGATCCCCCAGTTTGTGATTTGATGTCTCGAACGTTTTCGTGAAAACATGTAACATGGTTGTTGCTTGGCAAGTCGAGCTTGGGAGACTTGCTATCTTTGTGACCTTCGACGGTCGAGATTTTGCATCTTAAGCGGAAAGGTAGTCGTTGATAGTTGCATGCTTCCGTTTTTGATAGCCGTGTAGGGAAGGCCAGCATGGTGGCGCGGCTAGGTTGGCATGCCGTGGGCATGGCATGCCTTGGCGCGGTTTGGCGTGGCCAAACTTAGGTTTTTGGGACAAAGGTTACCATGCGTTGTCTGGTAACCTTGGATGGCTAGGATTTGACCCTGGGATTGAAGAGCGACCGTTGATTGTCGCACGCCTTCGTTTTAGTAGCCGCATAGGGAAGGCCAGCATGGTGGCGCGGCTAGGTTGGCATGCCTTGGCGCAGTTTGGGCGCGGCCAAACTAGGATTTTGGGTCAAAGGTTACCATGCGTTGTATGGTAACCTTGGACGGCTAGGATTTGCTCCTGAGATTGAAGGGCGACCGTTGATGGCCGCACGCCTTCGTTTTAGAAACCCTAATTAGCCCCCTTTACTAGAATCACTGTAGAATTCTCGTACGGACTCGGATTTTGACGGTTCTCCCCTCAAATTGATCGGAAAAGAATTTCTTATCTCCCACGCGAAGATATTTAGGTTCTGAACTCGTTCGGCAGGTGAAAACAGCCCGACAGTAAAACTCAGGAAGAATTCAGGAGGGATGTTGCGGGCTCGAGGAGGCATAGTTTAGGCGCGGCCAAAATTAGGGTTTTGGCATTGGGCCAAACGTTACCATGCATTGACTGGCGACCTTGGAAGGCTAAGATTTGCATCTAAGGTGGAAGGGTGGTCGTTGATTGTTGCACGCCTTCGTTTTAGTGGCCGCATAGGGAAGGCCAGCGTGGTGGCGCGGCAAGGTTGGCATGGCCAAACTTAGGATTTCGGGCCAGAGGTTACCATGCGTTGTCTGGTAACCTTGGTCGGCTAGGATTTGATCCTGGGATTGAATGGGGACCGTTGATTGTCGCACGCCTTCGTTTTAGTAGCCGCATAGGGAAGACCGGCATGGTATAGTGGGGTCGCGGGTTTGGTATGCCGTTGGCACATGGTGCGGCTAGCATGGCTAGGGCCAAGGCAAGGTGCGTTTGGCTTGGCGAGGTGGGGCCAATGGTTTGGCATGCCGTTTGGCACATGGTGCGGCTAGCATGGCTAGGGCCAAGGCAAGGTGCGTTTGGCTTGGCGAGGTGGGGCCAATGGTTTGGCATGTCGTTGGCACATGGTGAGGCTAGCATGGCTAGGGCCAAGGCAAGGTGCGTTTGGCTTGGCGAGGTGGGGCCAATGGTTTGGCATGCCGTTTGGCACATGGTGCGGCTAGTATGGCTAGGGCCAAGGCAAGGTGTGTTTGGCTTGGCGAGGTGGGGCCAATGGTTTGGCATGCCGTTTGGCACATGGTGCGGCTAGCATGGCTAGGGCCAAGGCAAGGTGCGTTTGGCTTGGCGAGGTGGGTCCAATGGTTTGGCATGCCGTTGGCACATGGTGCGGCTAGCATGGCTAGGGCCAAGGCAAGGTGCGTTTGGCTTGGCATGGTTTGCTATTGGCGAAGCAGTGCGACTGGCATGGTTGGCATGCCTTGGCGCGGAGATGTGGCTGGCACGGTTTGCCATGCGCACAGTGGTGCGGCTGGCATGGTTGGCATGCCTTGGCGCGGTGGAGTAGATGTGGTCTGGCACGGTTTGCCATTGGCACGGTGATGGTGCGGGCGGCATGGTTGGCATGCCTTGGCGCGGTAGATGTGGTCGACACGGTTTGCCATTGGCACGGTGGTGCGGGTGGCATGGTTGGCATGCCTTGGCAGATAGCATGAGGGTTTTGTACAGGTGATGTCAATCAATGTTAGGGGTTCTGCCGTGGAACATGATACATATGAAGACAAAAGGTACCCTGGTAATTCTTACGTAAGCATGTTGATCGATTCGATAAATGTGTTAATGGTCATAATGACGTCATGTCAGATGTGCGGTTTTACGATTTTAACCCTAGTCTAAAAGCCACCATCAACGTTAAGTCCTCTGCTTAGCTCGGAACGGGAGCATCGTTGCGAGGTAAGCATAAGATAGTGCCAGGCTAGGACAAGAAATTAAAACAAGTCGTGATAAGATGGTCAGGAAATCCCGACTAATCTTTTCGAGAGGTAAAGAGAGTTTGTGCTTCCCGTGTTGGCGGCTTTTCATAAATCATACTGGTGGTGCAGACCGTGGAGTGGTGAGATGAAAATTGTCGGCTTGGAATGGGAACCTCAGGCGTCAGTCAGCTTGGAATGGGAGCCGCAGGCATCAGTCGGCTTGGAATGGGAGCCGCACGCGTTGGTCGGCTTAGAATGGAGCCGTCAGCATTGGTCGGCTTAGAATGGTGGAAATGGTGATGACGTTGGAACTTCGGCTATCGGATGGTGGTGATGGCACAACTTTGTCTAAATTAGGGTTTGGCATTCTGAAACCCTAGTTAGCGCTCCTTAGTAGAATTGTTGTAGAATTCTCGTACGAACTCGGATTTTGACAGTCCGCCCCTCTATCTGACCGGAAAAGAATTTCCTATCCCATCGAGGGAATATTTATGTTCTGAGCTTGTCTAGGAGGTGAAAACGGCCCGATAGTAAAACTCAGGAAGAATTCAGGAGGGAAGTTGCGGGCCCGAGTGGTATAGTCACGCCCAGTCATCTATTCCCGTTCATGGAGAAAGAAGGAGTCTTCATTCTGTTCAAACTCTAGAAACCCTGTCCGCATGAAAAGAGGTATCGACCCTCTTTTGTTGTTCGTCTAGATTCGTGCTTTCATCTGCAGTGTCTCTCTAGTGGATTCCAAAATTTACCAAAACTCCACTGCATTCTTGGGATGAATGGATGAAATACATGCTCGGCGACGATCATGTCAGCGCTAATCTTAGATATTGTTGTTGCGTTGTCGGCCATCCTTTACTTTAGGCTGTTCAGTGTCTGGATCTTCTGATCGCGATGATGATATGTTGTGGCTGATTGTATGGTAGAAATCTTCCGAAGACACAATTTGAAATAGATGAGTTGGGAGACATTTTATCGCCGTAGTTTGTCTTTGTCGGAGTCTTCAAGGACTTTTTCCAAGAGACATCCTTCGAACAGATTCTGAATCTTGGACTATCATATGGAATGGGACGCGGTGAACAGTTCTTAGTTATACTTCCTTTTGATCCGATGGTCATGGCCGAATATGTGAATGTATCTCTGCGGCGTGCTTTTGGAGTCTTCGGTGCATATGTACGGCTTCATGTTGAGAAATTCTTGCGTAAAACTTTGACAGTGATGATATTGAAATTAGAAACAACCTGGTTGAGGGGAGTGAAAGCGTCCCATGTTGGTAGTACCAATGTGTAGCATACTTTCATTGCATCGCCTTGAATCCATGTCCAGGGGATTTGATGCAAGCTTATTGTACTTTTCTGGATGCCATGCGTGGCTCCCTCTGTTTCTTCAGAAAAATGTTTCATCCGCGTCTCTGGAGTTTTCTGATGAGTCTTTGATAGTGAAGGGATTCCGTGTAAATCCTCAGTCCCCAAGTATGGCTTTGTAGTGATTGCTGCTGCGATGAAGCTTTGTCCGGTGTCCACAAATGAGCGGTAACAGTTCTTGGTAGTAGATGTAATCAGACGCTATTACATTGTCGTTGGAACAAAGTAGCTTGGCCAGAATTGCATGGGCATCCATGGGAGTAAAAGGATTGGCTGGATGCCTAAGCGAGCAAACCGCCCATGATCACGAGTTTTGGGGGGATGGATCAAAAGGTGGCCATGGATACGAAGATTGTCTGGCTTTGACCATAATCCTTGAGATGGTGAGTGTGCTGGCACGACCCTTTGCAGGAAGGAGTGGCGTTGAAGCGGCTTTGTATCTTGGAGAGAACGTTGAGACTTAAAGAGCCAAACGCTAAAGCTTCGGTTTCGGATCCTGGAGCAGCTTATGGAGAGAACACTGAAGTGGACCGGCTACTGGAGCGAACGTTGAAGTGGAGCAGTTGCCGGAGGACGTGGAAGCGGAGCGGCTGTGTCAATCAGCGTGCTGTGAAATTGAACACCCTTCACATGAACAGTGGTTAGGAGTCCCCAGTTTTATTTATCAATCGTACTTTTCCAGGAGAGGTTGGGGTTTTAGAACGGCTTCCTGGCTGGAAACACTTGCCTTTCTTGATGCAGTGCGGTTGAGGGATGAAAATATGTCTTGACGCTACGCCTTGGAGAAATATAGAATCTCACATAACTATTTCATCACTGATTGCGCGACTTTGTGGGCGAAGTCCCCATCGTGCGGGTCCTGACGGGAAGAGGGTCTCTGTGAAATCAGGAGGGTTGTTGATCCCCTTTGCTTTCGATTTTGGAGAAGTCGTTCTTGATCTTTACGCGTGATGAAATTAGATTGCTAATCCCTTCTACTGGGCGTTCAAGAGCAACGCGAGCCTCTTGATCTATAAACGCACGTCCTGCTGAAGTGTCTTTTGTCTTTTCATCAAATCAACAGTGGTAAAGGAGGACGGCTTTTTTCCGGCTCTTCCAGTATCTTGCCCTGATGGTGGGGTAGCAGCGCCTCTAGTGACGGTTGGAGCTATCATGCTTGAAGAAACGTTGGGGTGGCGGAAGCGGCTCTGGTTCTGGTGGGTGTATCGTGCAGAAATGGCACGGTTTTTATCACGGAGTGCTGGAGCCATGGCGCTGCTTCGAAGGGTGAGGATGGCGCTGCTTTGGCTGGTTGTGGAGCGGAGAAGATGGCGCCGGAAGGGCGCAAGCTGTTAGCGTCGGAAAGGATGCAAGTTTTTGGTGTTGGCCATCGAGCAGAGAAGCTATCACTTGAGGGATACAAGCTGTTGGTGCTGACCAGGGTGTGGCATTGTGGCTGGCATGTGCGTCTGGTAAGCGTGCCTGGCATGCGCGTCTGGTATTGTCTTGGACGCGGACTGTTGGCGCTGGAACTTTGGCTACCAAGCGGTGATGATAGCGCTGGTGGCTTCAGTCCGTGGGACGGTGGAAAGCGGTACTTGAAAGGCTTGCGGGGTGGATCACGAAATCTTTGGTGTTAGCGGTAACGTGGTAGCAATAAAGTGGGCAAGCATATTCCAGCTATGTACTCCAGCGTTTCTCTTTCAATTTGTTTTCTTGTTGGTGCAAACCCTAGCCATAGGTATGCCTTCCATAATCTGTAGAAATATTTTTCTTCTGAACATATGTAAACCCTAGCCATGGGTATGCCTTTCATAAACTAATGGAAATACTTCATCATAAACAATTCCTCTTCGAATACCACCGTAGTAACGTCGGCTACCTCATGAATAGTAACGGGTAATCATTATTATGCAAAGTAGGCGCGTACGGGTAGGTGACTGTTTTTTTTTTTGAAAGGCAAACAAAGCGCCTGGTTCATGGTTCGGTTTTTTTTCTTCTGGTTTTTTGGATTGATAGATGATTGCTTTTTATAAGAGTTTTGGATTATTTTGGAATAATGGTTTTTTTTAATATGCTAAAGTCTGAATTGGAAGTGTAAATAACAAATCATATGGGAAAGTTGTGAAACCATGAATATTGCATGATGATGGAAAGCATGGGAATAATATGGATATCGGTTTTTATTATCTCCGTAAAGATTTGAAGTAGTAGACCATGTATTTTGTCTAGGCAAGACTTACTCGGTTTTCTGGATCTCCTGACGAAAAATGAATCTTCCGGGTATAAGTCCGAGTTTTGTAGGAAGCACCGTCGTGATGTGGAAAGTCCCCAGTCGTCTCTGAGTCACTTGATAATCAAGTCGTCGATCCCTGGGTGGATCGTTTGCTTTTAACCTCTGGGAAGTACCCAGTCGCTCCTTGCGGTGTCATGACTGGTAATCGGGTCATCTGGTAACTGAGGCTTCGATCCCAGAGCGGATCGTATAAGGTCGTCTGGTAGCTGAGTCGATCCATGAGCGGATTGTTTTCCTCTACCGTCCTAATGTCTGCGTCGAATTATGAGATCGAAGATTGAAAATTTGACACTGTAACCGAAAGATCAATCTCCCACTGTGGTCGCCAATTGGTTGAGGGTGAAAATGGTTTCTGCCAATTTTGGTAATTTCGGGTGTGTGGGTGAGAAACGAATTTAGGCCCTAAACAATGTACTGCACGGGAGTACTTTAGATTCGAGAGATCAATCTGTACAAATCCGGCCTAAACCAAGAAATGGCCGTTCCAGACTTGCTTCGGTCACAAAGAGGAGGAGAATGGGTTGGTTTTGGGGAGGGAAGCGAAGAAAGTGTTGAGACCAGGTTGATTTTGGAAGAGTAGTGGTTTCACGACTTGTATCAGAAAATGGGAAGCTAACAGATGGGAGAGCTTAGCCAAACGTTTTTCTGAGTGTTTTATGATCCTTGACCGAACTTGTTCTTTGGTGGAAATAGGTAAGACCTATTTATACATGTTGGAGTGAAACGTACTCTGGTATCATTAAGGAACGGAATAATGGGCAAGTAAATGGGAGGAGGTGGTAACCGTTAACGCATGGAATTGATGTTCCATAAAAGAAAAGCGTTTCACCATTACTTCCCTATTTACTTAACCGCTTCATCCTTATTACACTTTCTTATTACGGGCGTAGTGTACGCCGCACGCTGTAAACCACCAAACCAAAACCAAAAGAAGATCCCCCAGTTTGTGATTTGATGTCTCGAACGTTTTCGTGAAAACATGTAACATGGTTGTTGCCTGGCAAGTCGATCTTGGGAGACTAGCTAGCTTGGTAACCTTCGACGGTCGAGATTTTGCATCTTAAGCGGAAAGGTAGTCGTTGATCGTTGCACGCTTCCGTTTTTGATAGCCGTGTAGGGAAGGCCAGCATGGTGGCGCGGCTAGGTTGGCATGCCTTGGCGCGGTTTGGCGTGGCCAAGCTTAGGTTTTTGGGACAAAGGTTACCATGCGTTGTCTGGTAACCTTGGATGGCTAGGATTCGATCCTGGGATTAAAGGGCGACTGTTGATTGTCGCACGCCTTCGTTTTAGTAGCCGCATAGGGAAGGCCAGCATGGTGGCGCGGCTAGGTTGGCATGCCATTGGCATGGCATGCCTTGGCGCGGTTTGGGCGCGGCCAAACTAGGATTTTGGGTCAAAGGTTACCACGCGTTGTCTGGTAACCTTGGATGGCTAGGATTCGATCCTGGGATTGAAGGGCGATCGTTGATTGTCACACGCCTTCGTTTTAGTAGCCGCATAGGGAAGGCCAGCATGGTGGCGCGGCTAGGTTGGCATGGCATGCCTTGGCGTGGTTTAGGCGCGGCCAAACTAGGATTTTGGGTCAAAGGTTACCATGCGTTGTATGGTAACCTTGGACGGATAGGATTTGCTCCTGAGATTGAAGGGCGACCGTTGATGGCCGCACGCCTTCGTTTTAGAAACCCTAATTAGTGCCGTTTACTAGAATCGCTGTAGAATTATCGTACGGACTCGGATTTTGACGGTCCACCCCTCAAATTGACCGGAAAAGAATTTCCTATCTCTGTACGTGGATATATTTAGGTTTTGAACTCGTTAGGGAGGTGAAAACAGCCCGACAGTAAAACTCAGGAAGAATTCAGGAGGGATGTTACGGGCTCGAGGAGGCATAGTTTAGGCGCGACCAAAATTAGGGTTTTGGCATTGTGCCAAACGTTACCATGCGTTGGCTGGCGACCTTGGACGGCTAAGATTTGCATCTAAGGTGGAAGGGTGGCCGTTGATTGCTGCACGCCTTCGTTTTAGTAGCCGCATAGGGAAGGCCGGCATAGTATAGTGGGGCCGCGGGTTTGGTATGCCGTTGGCACATGGTGCGGCTAGCATACCTAGGGCCAAGGCAAGGTGCGTTTGGCTTGGCGAGGTGGGGCCAATGGTTTGGCATGTCGTTTGGCACATGGTGCGGCTAGCATGGCTAGGGCCAAGGCAAGGTGCGTTTGGCTTGGCGAGGTGGGGCCAATGGTTTGGCATGCCGTTGGCACATGGTGCGGCTAGCATGGCTAGGGCCAAGGCAAGGTGCGTTTGGCTTGGCATGGTTTGCTATTGGCGCAGTAGTGCGGATGGCGTGGTTGGCATGGTTTGCTATTGGGCCAACACCAACTACATTTAAATACTTCTAATCCCTAGAAATATCAAATGTAATAGCGTATTCACAACATTTATCAGCGCATCCACTCACCATATGGATGCAATTTCAGCACCGTTGGTATGTCAATAATCTTCTTCACTTGGTCCTCGGTTCCATTATGAAATTCCATAATTACTCAATTATGAATTCCACTTCCTAGTCCTCATTTCAGCGCAAACTCCAATTCCAGGAAGACTATCCTACAAAACAACCACAAATAAGCAGTCAATCTAATTGAGTTATTGGCAACCCGAAGAAAACAAAAAACAATAAGCTTTTATGAGATTAAAAAGAACAATACACACAACAATGTATAACCAATTTTACATGCACTTGACTTGTGTAAATAGGAGTTACACATGTATATGAGTAGTGTAACTAGGAGTTACAGAGCATCTGAATAGTGTAACTGAGAGTTACACATGCAATTCGGATGTGTAAACGTAAGTTACACATGCAATTTGGATGTGTAGACGAAAGTTACACATGTTGTGCATAATCATCAAAATGAGAAACTCAATCACATTGAAATATTAATCAAATTCTGAACAAAAGAACAGTGAACTCAAATCATAAAGTATATACAATTTCAATATGATACATTCAAACCATAAAAAAACTCAAAGAAACTTATCTCATTTCACTGATTTTCTATTGAAATAGTTGTTGAAGTTTCTTAGATTCAACTGTATGATACCTCATCTTTATAAACTGAAACGAGCATCATTTCAAAGGTTTGTAACACTAAAAAAATTGAAATCAAACAAAAAATTGGATCAAAATTCAGAAAAACTTACTTTTGAGTCTGAATAGTATTACATGGGTAATAGATCATTTGAACCACATATCCTTCACGAACATCACCATTAAACACTTTCTCATCCAACTGAGTTGCTAACACAACATATTGAACCTGCACAACAAGTAAATCTTACGGTTTAAAACATCAATACATACATGAGAAACAACAAAAAGAAGAAGAAATCCCAACTAAACAGAACTTAGAGGAGATGAAATAATAACTAATTGAAGAAGACTTCTGAGTTGAATAGAGTGTGAGAAGAGTTGACGAAGCCTTAATTTAAGATTCACAGGCTTTAATTTCAGATTCAAAATCAAAATCGAAACAATATTTGATTGATTCGAATTCATATATTATTTGATGCTCAACAATTAAATCTATTGAATCAAATTGATTCAAATCTCTAAATAACCACATCAAAACCAAGATAATTTACCATCGTTTTTCCAGATCTAAAAGAGCAGATGAAAAATGAAATCAGTGAAAGAAAAGTAAATCTAGACAAATCTTATCTGCAGGTCGTTTTGATTATGTGGATGAATCTTCAGATGCAGTTGATCTTCTTCGGTTAACAATCGGATCAAATAAAACTTCTTCATCTTCCGTATGATCTCTCTTTATCAGGTGCGAATGATCTTCGTAACAACTGAGATTACAGAGGAATCGATGGAGAAGATACGAAACTGTGAAAGAAAACCCTAAAACTTCTTAATCGTTGTTGCAGTAGGAGAAGATGAAAATGAATCTCAGAAAAACCCTAGATTTTTTTTTCTCTGCAACTGAGAGAGATAAAGATGAGAGAGAAAGAAAATGGAAAAATGAAAATATCTTCTGATATTCCTCTTTTATTTATGGTAAAGGGTAGTTTTGTCAATATTGAAATTCATAATAATTAATTATGGGCCAGATCTGATACAAATTTGATTTTTTGGGCCTAGTAATATCATTTTCCTAAAGTACGGAGTTGACAATGAATGATCCATTTTGTGGGGCTTCTATATATTGAACCCATATAGTAGGGGGTTCTAGTATTTTCACTTTTCTGTTTTTGTTCCCTTTCTAGAGGATATTCAAGAACCATTTTTTAGGGACCATGGTTTTTTTGGGGGGGCCATGGTCTTATTAGGCCAACCTCCCTATACTTATAAGGGGTGTCCTAAAGTTAGGTAAATACACATTTACTCTTTACTTTAATTTAAATTAAAACTAACCTAATAACTATATGAATCTAATCATATATATCTAATCTAAATGAATCTATTAACCAAAATCAAAATCAAAAACAAAAACAAAAACAGGGGGAATCGAAATCAAAATCAAAACCAAAATCAAAAAAAAAAATTCTCTTCTTCTTCTCTCTTTCCTTGACGTTCCTCGTTCGATTGAAAAATGAGTATTAACCATCAAAATGAGTTGAAAATGGAAGTTGCAGAGAGAAGTTCGGCTAGGAATTATGTGAAAAACTTTGTCGAACTAACCGAACCTAATTGAAATGATGAACATGAAGAACAGTTTGGCTATATCGCAAAAACAAATTCCCAACCGAACCTTAGTTCGTTTATGTCGCAAAAAACATTTCCCCACCGAACCTTAATAGTTCGGTTAGTAGCAAAAAACATTTCCCAACCTTCGGTTAGTTGCAAAACATAATAACAGTCCCGTTACGTTGCAAAAAACATTTCCTAACCGAACTAAGGTTCGGTAATGTCGCAAAAAATATTTCCCAACCGAACCCTAATAGTTCGGTTACGTAGCATAAAACATTTCTCAACCGAACCTAATAGTTCGGTTAGTTGCAAAAAAAATTCCCAACCGAACCTTAGTTCGGTTGTTACGAAAAATATTTCCCAACCGAACCATAGTTCGGTTACATCACGAAAAACATTTCCCAACCGAACGAAGGTTCGGTTACGTCGCAAAAAATATTTCCCAACCTAACCTTTGTTCAATTTTTTTAATTTAATCTTGCACTAATCATTTAGTTTAGTTTAATTTTTTTTTTGATTTAATCTTGCACTAATCACTAATTATGTTAACCTAATGATACAACTAATCATTACACTAACTTAATTGAAAAGGGTAATTTTGGTATTAATATAAATATTTAGATAAGGGGCGACCTAGATTTACTTCTAATGTCTTACCCAAAATAAAACCATGGTCCCCACAAAAAAACCATGGTCCCCAAAAAACGATTCATATTCAAGGGTTGTCTGGGCAGTCTCTCTAGCTAGTACTGGGATAGGTGCAGATAAAATGGGCCCGCCCATTCACAATGTCAATTTGGATTTTTTTCGAGATTTATTTGCGTAATCCTAGCATCATAGTCTTTTTTTGTTTTTTTTTTTTAATAATCTTATTTCTCTTCTTTTTTTGACAGTAAAAACCCTGGTGAGATTGGGGTATACCCAAACTAATTGGGGTATACCAAATTTTAAGTGAACGTGTGACCTTACTAAGGGGAGGTCAAATTGGGTGAAGTTACAATACTACCCTTGCCCTTTATAATTCTATTACCCTAATCAGTTTTTTTTATTTTCATTTCATCTTCCTCTTTTCTTCTTCTCTTCCATAACCACACCGGCTCCTCCCCACCACCACCACCAAAACTCGTCGATTAATTCGTTAACATCATCGATTCGAAAACTCCGAGTAATCTTCATCAATGGAACCAGCACAACGTAAGGGAACTCGTATGAAAGGCGCCAATCGAAAACCCAATCAATACAACCCTGGAATTGCAAAATTAGTTCAACAAAAAGAGAAGAAAAAAACCGTCGAAGAAGAAGAGATTGAACCCGCTCAAAACGAAGAAATGGTGCGATTAAGAAAGTAAGGGCCTACTTAAACTCACTCTAGTACTTCGATTTCATGTTTGCATGTCAAATTAGGTCAGAAAAATCGAATCTTTGAATTTGCAGTTATTTCGCCGGCAATGTGTTTGTTTCACGACCCTGCCGGGATTTCATATTTAGGGTTAGTCGGCAAGCTCTTAGGTTGAAGATCTTGCCGGCTTTTTAGTATCTCAGAATCTTGCTACTTTCAGGGTCGGCAAGGTATTCAACCTAGGACCCTGCCGGCGTCAGTTTTTTGTTAGTCGGGTCGGTTATAAATTTTTACCTTGCCGGCTGTATTTCAATTTTTTTGTGTCTCCTGATGCCTTTAATTATGTAAGTCGGATTGGTATTTGAATACCACCCTGCCGGCTATATGTTGGCCGAAGCATTGTTTTTATTATAAAGCTGCCCGACTATTGATGTTGAAAACCATGTGTTCATAGTTGTTATAAGCCGTGAGTTATTGGAATAAAACCCGCCGACTATGCTTTAGCCGGCATGTTGTTTAGATATCCACCCTTCCGACCTTGGTCCGCCGGATTGGTTGTATATGTCGACCCTGTCGACTTGTAATTTTTTTCTTAATTTTTCTTGTTCAGGTTGCAAAAGGCAAACAAGAAAGCTCTTAGTCCTCCTTCAAGACCTCCTCGTGTTGGTGACAAACTCTTGACTTCAAGACATCGAGGGGCATATATTGTGGCGGGAACGACAAAGATCCGTGTACCGAATGATGATTATCAACCACCATCGGAACCCAGTGATTCAGACGAGACTCCATATGAAGACCAATCAATTCCATCTGGTAGAAAAGGTGACGATGATGATGGTGATGAAAGAAATCCGGCTGCTGGAGGCGGTAACAATGATGATGATGATGGTGATCAAGACATGCCTAATGTTGGAGGAGGTAATGATGATGGTGATGATAATGATGGTAATGGAGATAAAGGTAAGGATATTCGGGGATGAAATTTTTGAAGAGGAGAGGAACAAGAAGAAGAAGAAGAAGTTGGGGAACAAACCCAAGCTGCAAGTACTAGTGCAACCGGGAAGAAGAAAAGGGTTATCACTAAACCAACTAATTCCCACATGCCTCCCTCTAAAATGAAGGTTAAATTGAAACCAAACGAGCTTCCCCGGGGGACCCCAGAAGATGGTGGACATGTTCTTTTGGATACAAAGACTCATGGGCATGTGAAATCCAAAATACTATCGTAAGTAATCTCAATCCGTCTTTGTTTTTCATTTAAGTGTGTAACTATCTTAAATTTGCGTCAAGTGTTTGTATTTCTTTTCATTTTGTGTTTTTGGTATTTAGGATCACAAGCATGCTATCCGTCTCATGAGGCGCCAAGCTTCATGTTCAGTGACTAAGACTTGGGATCTTGAGGATGAATGTGAGGAGGTGAAAGTGATTGTCAAGTACTCCGGGTTGTGGCCTGCGGTGGAGAGTTCGAATGTTGAGTATGATAGAGTTACCGTATCTGCGTTCTCGTGAGAGGTTCTACTGGAGATACCGATACAATGTTATTCCCATTCGGTGAGATGGCGATAACTCCCGATGATGCTCATCAAATTCTAGGCCTCGAGGTTGAGGGAAAAGCAGTCAGTGAGGGCTTCGATAATAACATTTCTTGGGAGGAAATCTTCAAATTGACCAACACTTTGTTCGGTTGGGATCAGATTAAGACGGAGTCTATCGATGAAGGATGGTAATCTAAGCAAGAAGTTTAATCTGAAGAAGCTGAGGGATACATTATCTGGGACCAAGAAAATCTTTGATGTGGAAGGAAGGGTGAACCCGTGCGAATCAATGCTACCGCGTCAGCTTATTTGCTATACGTCCTGGGCAGATGTATCTTCCCCGACGATTCGGAAGCTTGGTCGACGAGTTATTTGCAACTACTGGATCCCTTAGATAAGATGCATGAGTATTCTTGGGGTACTGCGGTGGTCGCCTTCTTGAACAATGAGTTGACAAAGGCTTCAAGGGCACTCACTGCACAAGTTAATGGAAACATATGTCTCTTCCAGGTAATTGTATTGTCTAAATCATTTATATTTGCCAAATGCTTGTAATGTTTGATTCTTACTAAACTTTGTGTTTGCATAGGTTTGGATATATGAGCACTTCCCTACTTTGGTGAAAACCAACTCCCACGTCAAAGTGAATGAAAAGCTTGCGATTGATAAGCCAAGAGCGCAAAGATACAATTTTAAGGGTGCTCAGGAAAAGGATATGCATGTTTGCTTATTAACGTGCGAATCGCCTTGGACAAATTGACTGCGGATGAGGTAATATTTGATCCTTACCGAGATGCTAGAAATCAAGGTTTAATCCAAAGGAGAGATGATGTTGCATTATACTACGGACCCTTGTTGTTCTCCCATGGATTTTCAATGTACGATCCACATCGGGTAATACGACAATTGGGTTACGTCCAAGAAGAACCCCATTTTGATCTTGAGCCTTTCTTTAAAGTGTTAAGGGAGGACTGCAGCACATCCCAAAAAACTATTATCGTCGCTTACGCTCCACCCCCAACTCTAGGACATTGGAACGGAAGACTTGACCGTAAAGTCGATACGAGTCTTTTGGACGAGGTGACCGAAGGTCATGAAGCTCAGGAGAGATACATGTCATGGTACTTGGGTTGGGCTCGTCCCTACTTGTGATTAGGGAAATGACTGGTGAACAATTGGCTCGTAAGAGGAAGATGGCATCGAATGACTCAACAACAATTCCTAACTTCCTTGTAAGTATTTTGGAGTAGCTCTTACTGTTTTAAGATTACATTATCGAATAATTCTATTAATTGTTTGTTGTTAACTTAAAATAGAAGGGGCATTTGAAGACCTTTGTGAAGCTGTTGTGTTGTGCGAGAGAAAGAGGAGAGCCTTTGTTGATTGAAGAGCAAACCAAGCACATTCACTATGCTAGCAATCTTGACAATGAGGATGCCTATGAAATGTTCAAGCAAGGCGATCTTTGAATTAAAGAGGGAAGAAAAGGCCGGGAGGGAAGCACAAGCCAAGATGAATCTTGACAAAAAGAGGGCTCGTAGTGGTCGTGGTGAAGAAGCGTAGTAGTCTTTGGTGTTCCTAAACGGGGCCGAGGTCGTGGTCGGTCGTGCTCGTGGTGAATGAATCGTTTCCTAGTTTATTTCTTTATGTTGGGTTGGACAAATGTTAAGGTTAATGGTTGGACAAATGGTTTTTTAAGGTTTATGGGACATGTTTTCTTATTTTGGACAACAAGTGTTTGATTTCTAATTGTTGAACGAAAGGTTTGTTTAACTACGTAAAGTTTCAAGACAAATAGCCGGCATGTTTTTTTAAAGTTATATTGCCGAACAAATCACGCCCGGCAAGGTTTTGAAGTGCAGACTGCCGGCCCTGACAGCAGAAAATGCTTGCATACCAGGGTCGGCAAGTGAGTCAGATCATTACCAAGCCGGCGAAGATACAGCCGGCAGTGTATTATGTTTTCTAACACGCCGGCGATTTGTTACAGAAAATACCTTCTCCTGATGCCTAAAACCATCATAACGCCGGCATGGTTTTTAATTTATACCCTGCCGACCATATCATAGCCGGCAGTCGAATTTCAAAATACATTACCGGCGTATTGACAGAAGAAAATGATTTACTGATGCCAAAACCATCATAACGCCGGCATAGTTATACACTTCTCACCCTGCCGGCCTTGGGTAGTCGGCATACTGAGAAAAAACAATCTCGCCGGCAAATTCAAAATTCAAATTTTTGACAAGTACAATTTCATTGATTGACTTGTACTTGGGCACTATAACGGCCAAATTTGGGTACAATCCTATAAATACACTACTTCTCTCTACAAAACAACATACAAATAGTTCCAAAGCTCATATCATCATACAATCCATCAAACTCACCCAATAGCTAAAAAACAATGACTTCATTTGATTCAAATGAAGATTTGGCAATCACCAAAGCATGGTATGCGGAAAATCGACTTAGACGTCAATCCTCCGAAAGGGAGGATTCCACAACCTTTTGGGCTAGGGTACACAACAAATTTAGCGGCGAGTTTGGTAATCCTAATGGAAGAAGTATTCAACAAGTCCATGAAAGGCACCTAGTCATCGAAAACGCGATACTTGCTTTTTTGGATCTCCAACCTCGGATTTTTAACACTCGCCCCTTCACCTTGTCCATTGCACAATTTGTAAGCAATTTTGTGGTTTTTTTTACGCAACCCATGTTGTTTTATCTTCCAATGAAACACCACTAACAAATGTAAGTTTGTTTTTGTAGCACGAAGTCGTGAAAGCGCGCTACTTGGAGGAAAAGGGGGAAGCATTCGCGTTTGATGCAAGCTATCACTTCTTGGCACAAAGAATCCCAGAGGATAACCCGGAGTACTTGGATGCCGTATCGTCTTCGGATGAGGAAGATTGATGGCTTTAGAAGTTTTTGTATAGGTTTTGTGTGTAGACCTCTATGTAAACCCTCCGTTTCAATCAATGTAGTAACCAAAATTGCATGAATAAAGTGAATTAGATCTTCCGATATTCATTTTCTCATTTGGTATATGTAAATGTCGGCGGGGTTATAAATCTTTAACATGCATAGGCTACACATACGCCGTATTTGTCATAAATTATATGCATGCCGACTATATCATAGCCAGGCGTTATAGGAGATATTTACGTGCCGACCGTAAGAAAGTCCGCATAATCTTCATTCAAAGACCCTTCCGGCCACAAAAGCGGTCGGCGTTTTATTCATCCAAGGACCATGCTTTGGCTAAGATTGGTCGGCATTTTATTCAAACAAATACCATGCCGGCTATATTATAGCCGGCACCTTATTCAAACCTGGACCATGCCGACCTTTCATATTTTCAAAACAAAATTTTTTGATCGAAATCGAACTCATAAGGCAGATAAAAGATTTAATCTATTGAATTCATAATTTCAAAATTTTAATCTAAACTCAATTAATTAACCTAATCAGAATTTTTAGTGTTAATTAAACAAGGGCATTTTAGCCATTTAGAAAAAATAAGGTTAAGGGGTGGCTTGGCTTTACTTCAAAATGACCATATTTTGTCTCATTGGGTATACCCCAATCAAGCCTGGGTAAAAACCTACTTTATCGGTTTTAATTTTCAAAAAGTTAATTCGTTTACTTTTAGCTTTACAAAGACCTTTTGCCAATTTTTTTAATTAAATATTCTTCTTAATTGAGAAACATTTTTTTTTGTTTTGAAACAGAAGAAAACATCTTTATAATCTTTATAGGAATTGGAAAAAATCTTTCTAAATTTTGGAAAACTTATAAAATTAATATTGTAAATTCTGCTAGTTGGGAAAAAAACGGATCTTTTTTTGGGAAACGATGAAGAAAGAGTAAATATGTTCCAAAATTTTTGGAATTTTTTCTAGGGTTTCTTTGAAAAAATTCTAGGTTCAATGGCTTCTGTTATTGATTATCAAGATGTTATGCTACTTTATCATGATATGAGTCCTCTATTCATAATTACTACTGCTAATACTATGGTACTCTTATGGTTCAACAACTTGTGGAAGAACCCATATCCTTTGCAGAGATGCATGATATCTGATTCGAAAAATCAAGAGATTTCTCTTTCTCAATTGCCAAGAATAATGTTTTATCACTCAAGATATCTGAAGATAAATATCTCAAAGGTGTCGATGAATGTAAGAACAAATTAGTTGGGCATTTTATCCTTGCTAAGGGTTCTCTTCTGATGAAGATTGAAGAATAAAATAAAGTTGCTTACAATATGGCTTTCCAACATATTCTGGGTAATCTATTTTCTTGGGAAAATTGATTTTTTATTTTTGTCTCAATTCAGCTGATGTTGTACCAGTGATTCTTTCTATTGATTCAATCTCTTTGAAACCTGGTAAGATGCAATTACAATAATAAGGATTTCTGTCTTGATTATCAAAGACAAACTCTAGTTCTAGTATGGGCTCATATATATGGTGTTATTTTGGAATATTAGCATAAGAAAACCCAATTCGAAATTGCAAGTGTTGTTGGAACACCATCGAAGGTTTCCAATAGTCTAGATTTTAATCGAGTATACGGTCATTTAAAAAAATGTGGAAATTAATATTTCGGAGAAGTTGCATGATAAAATTTTAGTTGAGAGGGATGGCTTTTTCTTCATGGCCTACTTTCCATACGAAAAACTGCCTTCTTTTTGCTTATATTGTAAATCAATTGGACACAGTTTGGGAGAGTGTAAGCGGCATCCTGGAGCTGCAAGGACCGAGGTTGCTGAAAAACAACATAATGGGTAGAACAAGAGGCATGAGTAGACAAAGAAAAAATCTATGCAATATGTGGCAAAACCTACGTCAACTACCTTGAAAAACAGTTTTGCAGTGGCAGGATCTTCCATGGTACACGATGTGAATAACCCAACTGACATCAATATTGTAGAGTTGCAACCGAAGATCATGCAGTAGATACCAGCTTATTGGTTCTTCATAAATTAAATAGAGTGTTATCCCAAGTGCATTCTCATAGGAATACAAGAGATAGCGTCAAGGTAAGTAGTACTGAGCTTAAATTTGTTGAGATAATAACGGTGCAATCTGCTAGCTAAGCTATTGAGGAAATTGTAAAAAAAGTTGCCAAGAAATCCCAAGTGTTGGTATTCGTCCCGGTTTAATGTTGGTAATGATGTGAATCGTGTTTCCTTGAAAGGGACTCGGTGAGCAGATTTATATGGGGAGGAAATGGAGGTTTATTCTCAAAGTGCAAGAAACAAATAATAGATCTCCTCTAAGAAGTTAATTAGTCATGACGGATCGTATTGATAAAAATAGATTCAATGGTCTACTGCCTAGTCATGTATACGAAATATAAATTATTATATGATGGTGATTACCTAACATTTTCATCATCGCTAGTACTAGAGAACAAGAAGGTAGAAGATACTCCTTCTTCTCCGTCAAATTGTTTTCAACCTATTATGCGTGGTTGAAGGAAGAAATATTAAACGAAAAAAAAGGAATGTACTTGAAAGCTCCTGAATAATTTTCGCATGAAACACCTTGGATGAGCTTGTTGATGTAATTTATCGTTTTCCAAATCCTTTTTTTTTCCTTATGTTTCTTTCTTTAGGAGGTTCTAGCTTTATGAAATCTCCTGTTTTTATTTTTTCATTTCTTTTATTAATAAAATCTTTAGCTGAATTAAAAAAAAAAAAACCTGAAAAAAATAACATTTTACCCAATATTTTTTCCAGATTGCCTCCCTTCCGTGCAAGTGTTAAGATCTTGTTAAATTTGATTACTACACTTAGTTTTTTTTTTTTTTTTTGATCGGTAAAGAGTACTGCACTTAGTTAGGGGCCTTAAGAGCAACTGCAGTGGTGCGAGTATAACCAAAGACCAAAGAGGGAAAAAAAGACCAAAATTTGGGTTTAGTCTGGTGTGTGACGTTACGGGTGGAAGACTAAATTTGGTGGAGCGTACACTATACGTTCGCTTGGTGTGGGGCGTGGAATATACGTTTGCCCGATCGGGGGGAGATTTCAAAAATGAAATTAAAAAAAAAAAAAAAAAAATATGGGGCGAAGGTATAAAGCTCGCCCCATGTAAAGAGTTTTAAAAACTATGAATGGGGCGGAGGGATAAACCCCGCCCCATACTAAAGAAAAATAAAATAAAAATGGGGCGGATGTATAAAGCATGCCTGGTGTGGGGCGTATAATTTATGTACGCCTGGTGTGGGGCGTAGATTATATAGCCGCCTGGTGGTGGGGCGTGGATTATATCAACGCCCGACTATATTTGGGTTTAGTCTTTGGTCCCAGACCAAATATAGTCTCGAATTTGGGTTTAGTCTGGAATTTGGTGGATGGTCCGTCCCGCTACGTTTGGTTTTTTTACCAAATATATGGGTTTAGTCGCCCACTGCGGTTGCTCTAAGGTACACCAAAGAGGATCATTGTTCACTAATGTATTAACTTATTATAACAAGAAAAATGGGAACTTTGAAAAATAAATTATGTGACAATTGTCCTATAATAGTGCTCAATGAATCTCCTTGATTATCTCTATCCTTATATGATTCAAGCAAACAACTTTTATTTCTCCCTTTTAATTTCGATGGTAAAGTTTCTAAAATATAGTAAACTAATGTTGGTTGGTCATGGAATCTAGTTTAAATTAAAGGTGTCAAGTTCTGAACTAGTTGAATCACTATGGGAAAACATATCTCGTAGTGGAGCACCACGACCATGCGAGCAATACGAGGTCCAAATTTTACGACAATCGAAACGTAACGATGTGTAAATTCATTTATCAATATCTGAATCCGGGTGCTAGGCCGTCAATCGGGAAGCGTTGTGGACTCGTATCAAGGATGATATTGAACTTCATTTACTAATGTCCAGGATCGGACTTGGAGTTCTTGGCAAAAACGTTACCGGGAATAAGTAAAGATGTGGCGTTGTTTTTTCGGCAAAAGGGAAGTGGAAGGTGAATATCATCTTGGTTGAGATCTGAAATGAAGGTAAGTATTCTTGATTTTCGAACAATTATTTTCTAATATTTAATTGTACCCTAAATTTCTAAATTTAAGTGTTATTTAAAAATTAACAGCTCGAAGAAATAAACAAAGCGGTTCAAGGAATGCAATGACAGGGGAAAAAAAATTTAAGCACGAAAAGTGCTACCCAATTGTCATAGAGAATATAAAATTTAATAATCCCGATCCACTTTTGTATTCGATCGACGCACGATTTGGACCAGTTATAGAGAATTATGAGGTAGATGAGGAAGGACAGCAATCAACAATTCAATAGAGACCCATTAACAACACCGATGGGGAGACATAAAAACACATATATCTCATGATCGGTTGGGAAAAAAAGCGACAAAACAATTGAAGAAAACGAGGGGAGAAAAATCCGATCCAGAGGAATTGATGGGAATAATTATTAAAGAACAACAAAATTTCAATACTCATTGCAAAGCACAATCAAGATTCAAGATGGAGCAGCGGCGAGTTTGCGACAAAACAAAGGCCGAACATGCGACGAAATTGCCAAGCAAGTTGAAGATGGTAATTTAGCATCATTATGATGGATCTTTCAAAATTGGATCTTTGTCCAACAACAGTACTTCCAACTTCGTGGGGCGGATATAGTTCGCAAAGAAGTCACCAATCTTAAAGCGGTGGAATAGTTGAAACAAATATTATTTCTCTATTTAGTGGTTAACACTAAGAGAGGGATTTTCAGACTTATGAGAATTTAACAGTCAGACATGATGGTGTAATTATTTATAAAATTATTTTTACTTGGCAACAACATCATTATAAGATCCACATAATCCAATAGCGAATTGTTGGCATACCCAAATTTTCTGTCCAACCACCTCCAGTTTGACGCCTTTGTTCCAGTCGGAGCATATTTGGATCGTCCCTTCTAGAACCCCGCCCATGGATAATCTTCTATCTGATGCCAATATAAAGTCATCAAAAGTGTCTCCATAAGGCACTCCGACAATGACTGTGCTACCAGTCAGATTACTAACTTTGTTGAGACCTTATAGCTTTGCCATATACAGATATATCAACATTCGGATTTATTTAATTTTTTGATAAAGAAAAATGTTACCGAAATTACAGAAATTACTCACTAGAAGTGAATATGGACGCTGGCCTAGTCATAGATGATTTTTGTATTATCTAGTTATGATGAGTTTGCCATTGAGTCATAGTTAACAATAAATAATGTAGCTCACTATAATAAAAAAAATATCAATTAATTGTTTTCCAGACTTATATACTAGTAATTATTATATGCTAATTATAAGACTAAAAAAAAAAGATAAACCGGATAATGTATTCGTAATTTTTTAATATTTTTTTAAGTGTGTGATTTAAAGTTTGAATCTAATATTTCAATGCAATAAAACAAGAAAAACTTTTTCCAGTGTAATTTATTAGTTTTTTTTTATCACGCTATGCTATGCAAGTTAACAAAACCCGAGTTAAACACATAATAATATTTAAAAGTGTGATACTTTTCTTTGGAAAATGTGAAAAGGGGTTATAAACTAGACCATTATAATTCAATTAGTCATCAAACTTATTTATTTAGATACGCCATATAAACGTTCAAATTTATCAGCCTAAATTGGTTTTTAGTTTCCCATTAAGAGAAAGCTATTTTGCGCATTTTCCTCCTGTAAACCCAATTCAATAAATTGGACATAAATTTTTTATTTTTCTTAGCTAAATCATTTATCCACGGGCCTTAGAAATGAATTAGTTTATTATATATTGAAGTTATATTTGTCAATTATTCAAGATGAGTTCTTCAATTAAATCTCAAATTGAGGTTATAAAGATGGTTGCGTATGCTGATGGTTTCCTATGTGAGATTATTATGGATTAAGTTTACTGATGATAAAGGCTTTGTTATCGTAACATACTTATTATTTTATTTCTTATCAAGTTGGTTCCTCATCTTTCTAGTCTACATATCTGAAGGGTAAGAGATTTGAGAGATTGGTTGATATTCTAGGCGTCTGCTAATATGCTCTTTTTAGCCACAAAAAATGATGATGATGGTACTTCTAAGTTGTCTTTTTCATCTGTAACATTCGTATTTTCAATATTTTTCCCAGGTAACACCTGTTTATTGACTTAAAATGATATCATCTTCGTTACTTTATTTTTAAACTATTGTGGTATTTTATTCCTGGAAATGTTAGTATTCACTGGTGGAAAGTTATGTAACAGATAACTCATCAATGTTATTATCTGAATCTTATTATCTACCATTGATTTTCTGATGAGATTTCATCATACCTTATCACCGCCATGCATATTGTTATACCCAACTTAATTAAGAAACATTACTAGCTTCTTATATTTGTGCTTCTGACAAGTTATGTCATCATATCCTCTTTATGAGCTGATGATGTTGACTATACAACTCAATTACTTAATCACTCAATGAACCCGACCCCCTCCTGTAAGGCATATCTTATGTATACCACTAGATGTCTTGTTTTCAACTCATCAATTATAAAATAATTATTTAATTGGTGGTTTTATCACAAGAACCATGATAAATTCATACAAACCAAAATAAATCTTGATGTATCTATGTAATTGATAAGTGCATAATTCACATGATTTTTAGTGTTAATTCCATGCTTGTTTTAGTTAGATTTCTTACATATTATCCTTGTATTACTCTTGTTTTCCATTTTATTTCTTTGTTTAGGTGAATCATTCAAAGTCAGTGGAAAAGTATGCAAAAGAGATATAAATTGAACTTCTCAAAGATCCAAATGTCTAAAGCCGAAAGAAGTGGAAGAAGTGCGACGAAAATGAACAAAGAAGGTCAAAAACATAAGAAGGACTAGAAGACCAAGTTCAAATCATCCAAATTCAGAAATTCTTATCACCATCTTGAAGATAATTCAATTACGAAGTGAACGGCGAAAGAATGAGGTCATTCCGAGTTCGGACGAAGAAGTTACGACCGAAACGATATGCTGAAAAATACAAGGAAGAAGACAGTGACGACCCAAATTTATACCATGACGACCCTTGAGCATTTACAGACAGAGAGTACGACCTATTTTGGGTGTTTAGAGTCGTTGGGGTCGTGGTTATGGACCTTGACGACTGTAGCAGGCGAGAAAGACATGTTTTAACGCGTTTTGGACTTCTAAAAGGAGGATACTTGGTCCCAATGGGATTCTAAGCCCTAGATTTCGTGAGTACTATATAAGAAGACCTTTTAAACATTAAGAAGAGATCTTACACATTATTTGGCAAGTCTTGGAGGAGAGGAACATCATAACGGAGGAAAAGCTAGGGTTCGAAGCGGTTCTCATCAATCGTAACGATCTCTTCTCTAGTATATCAATTGTGTAACATGGATGCTCCTACATCCATGAGTAGTTAAACCCATACTTGATTGAGGATGAATTCTAAGTTCTACACTTGATTTGGTTTAATATATGCATCTAGTTTGATTTCTTCATATGATTATTGTTTGCTTCTACTTCGATTAACGTTTATGATTGATAAATTAATTGATCTGGGTGGCCAACTATAGTAGTTTATTGATTAATCTATTGCTAGTAAAGGATTAGGATATCCGTTTAATCGTTGAATAATCCTTACACAAGTAGAAAACGTGAGACCTTGCAGAGGGATTCTGTGGAGCAATCGCGTGTAGAACAACATTAGAAAGTGGACCTTGCGCTAAGAGTTTAACTACTAAGATTGACCTAAGTCATAAAACATAAAGCATTCGACCATGTTACATCTTGAATGCGCTACTACTTGGTGGCTTGGACGAATATAATCTGACATTCGAGCGCTTCGATATCCAGTGACCAAAGGACTTTAGGGGGTAGCACTGCGCTAGTTGTTATCCCACGGTTGACGATAATCTATGATTAATGATGAATGGATGAATATATTAACTCATTGACGATTTAGTAACGAAGAAGGATTCCTCGATCATCTCTCTCTCTATTGCTTACAACTTAATCTTTTAATTGTTTTGTTTATTTACTTTGAAATCTAAAACCAAACCCCCCCTTTGTGACCTTGTTGTCAACTAAAACTCACTGCTCTTCGAGGGAACGATCCTTGCTTTCATTATATTACCAGTTAATTGTGTGGAAATAAGTGATTTAATTTGATTGCACCTACGACATGCATCAGTAATATATGTGGAGGTTTATCTGTGAGTTACAATTCCATCTGATTAGATTTGAATTACATCATGAAATGGTTAGAGTCAGTATATAAGAAACCAGGGTTATCTTTGGAGATTTATTCTTAGTGCAGGTTTGAGATGCTTCTATATATGCTCACAGTCTTTCTCTAGCTAGAGAAGATTTTCAAATAACGCTTTATAACTTATATCCTAAGCAAAAAAGTGTGGTAAATGTTAGAACATCGCTCGTTCAAACTCACAAGTTTTGGTATGTCAAGCTTGTTGTCAATGTTAGTTGATCAAAACTATGTCTTGATTTATAGTTTACTAAAGTCAATCTCAGACTAGGATTAGAGAATGGTAGTTGAGTATCAGAATTCACTAATCGACCTTGAAGATTGAAGGTTGAAGATGGCGTCAACGAAAACTTCATCAACAAAGGTACGTGAAGACTGACTATCCTATTTACTCATACTATCTACAATTTTATCTATTGAGACATGTCATATGACTTTAGTATAATGATGAACTTTGCAAAGAAGATTGCAAGCTATAAGGAGTACTCAAGTTAGTTCTTAAAGTTCATAAATTGTTTTACCAGTTCACGAACTTGAACTTATAAACATAAAAACTTGATTTTTAATAGAAACTAGTTGTTTCTTGATATCCCATGAACACTTTTATTTTCAAGTACAAGAACTGTTTTGTACAGTTCGCCAACTTGTCAACAATAAAACCCTAAAAGTTTCGAGGCGATTTTTTAGTTCACAAACTGTTTTCACAATTCACGAACTGATTTGGTCGTGTAACAAATTAAGATTGTCGGTTTCAAACTATTTAAATATATCTCTGGTAAATCATATGATGCACTCTGGTTGCATACATCTTCTTTATGATTCAACGAAAACTTCTCACACGCCTCATGTATAATCTATATAGAGAAGTTTAGCTTAATTACTTGGCAGTTTTATACAAGGAAATAGTTCACGAACTTAGATTTGTATGTTAGCTACCAAGGTTGTTCATCAATATAAATAGATGACTTCCTGCACATTAGAAACTCAATCATGACAATTCTATGTCCTAGTTACAGACCACAATCGTCCTCTAAAACCCTAAGTTTCATCTGGAAACTGTAATTTTAGGTTACGACTTTGAAAGACTTCACAAAGGGATTCGTGAAGCCAGGGTTAGACTGTCTTTTAGCTGATAGTTTTTGTTATCTAGATCTTGTTCTTATTTGATCTTATAAGTTCTCGAAACTTTAGATTAGGAACTTGATTTATAGAAATCACAAAGTTTTCTTCGTCTTATTGTAATTCCACAAGATAGAAATCTGAATCACTCCTGGTTTGATTTGTTTATATCGTTCTTGTAAGTTAAAATTGATTAGGGATATTTTTAACTTTTAAAAAGAATAAGTTCAACCTAATCTTTGAGTTTGTTTGATATTTTCCTTTCTTGAAGATCCCTTATGGCATATAGATTTCCATATCTTGAATATCTTTCTGAAGGAAATCAGATATGCTTTCTGTTAGAGACAGAATAGTAATAAAAGTCTTCACCTAAGTTAAAGCAACTCCTAGGCCTATAAAGGACGTCAGCAAAGGGAATCATGTTGCATAGGCTCTTGCAAGATCCAAGAGACGTAGAGCAGCGCGACTGAAGCTGAATTGCTTGTAGGGTTGATTCAGTCTCAACCACATTCCAGTCCGATGTATGATAGTAGGCTACTGTTTACAGTGGCTTAACGTAAAGTGGTGCTCAAGTTCTGGATTAGGTCCTGGGATTTCTCTACTTTGTAGTTTTCCTCGTTAATAAAAATTTTGGTGTCTTGTGTTATTTCTTTTTCAAATTATATTGTTTATCTGTATAATAGAAATATGAAGAAAAAAAAAGTACGTTAGAATAACCTACATAGTTTTAAGCTTCTAAGACTGTATAGAACTTACAAGATTTATTCTTGAGAATTCTTATCTTGAGAGAAAGATTACAATACTTGTTCTTGTTGGAATTTAGTTTTGTAATAGTTCGGCTATATACTAGGTTATTACTTTGATATTGATTTGTGAGATCATCAAATTCAAACTTGCCTTCATATCAGGTATCAGATCCTTAGTGTTGATCTGTGCTACTTGTTATAACAAGTTTGTCCATATAGGTTTCCGAATTAAAATTTGGTGGTGTATTGGTACCCCCTCTTTTTCAGTAAATGTTTTATATTATCTTGCAATAGTAGGTGAACTTATTGCTTTTAATACCCCATCTCAAGGAGCAGACGGGCTTAAGTCAATGATATTAAGAGTCAAGAATCGAATTACCCAACTTCAGTTTATAACATCGGATCTTCAATTAACCCCTAGATGACTATTCCACAAATTCACATTCCAAAACCCGGAACCCAAAACCACATCCTTCTGTGTTCTCCTCCGCTCTTTATGGATAACCAAAAATAAACCCATCTATCGTTTTAACCAAAAACAACAGGCAAATATTGTCCAAATAGCTCTGCATCTAGAGAAGGAATTTGCATGAGCTGGTGGTGTAGGATCAGAATATCGCAACACCAATACTTCGCGAGATTAATAAACGACTGCGTCGCGAAGGAGTCGCATGGAGGTAAATAAATGACGTAATAGATGACGACAGTCAGAACATGAGGAAAGTGTGAAGACTTGGCGAGATTTAGGAGTGTCGCGAGGACAAGCAGTTACACATTCGCGAGGATTCGCGAGTCGATTCCGAAAATAAAGGACAGCTTAGCTGTCATCCACTATGTAATACCCTATATAAAGGGTCGAGTAAGTCAGTTGTAGGGGAGGTCTTTTTGAATTGTTAAGCAAGTCATTAGGAGAGAGAAAATTAAGAGTGATTGTAATTTCTTTAGCTTTGTTCTACATTTCTTTGTAAACCTTTCAAGAAAACAATTAATAAAACACATTATTATTCATCTTCAAATGGATTGATTAAGCGAATTCGAGTGAGGTGTGTAGTGTAGGATTTCCTGCAACTACATATGCGCTAGAAACATGGATTGAACAAGATTGAAGATCGAAGAGTACAATTAAAATCGTTTAAATCAAGAAAATGAGAAAGGAAAATGTTAAATCGATGAGAGATAGAAGAGTTAAGAAGCAAGGAACATAATGAAGATATGGAATACAATTCAATTACAAAAGCAATGGTTAATGAATTCCACGAAAATATTAGAGGAAGGATACATAAACGAGATTTTGAAGGAAAGAAGATTATAGATGAGGAGAAGACATCGTCTTTGAAGGAATGGGAAAAGCAGAAAATAACATTCACAGCCGCAGAAGTACCTAGAGAAAATTTGAATCATATATCTCCACTAGTGATCACGATAAATGCAAGCAGAAAAAGAGAAGAATCGGCAAAAGCAGCGGAAGAATGGGAAATAAATAGAACTTTGGTGGATACAGGGAGTTTGGTGAGTATCATGTTTTACCATACCTACAAAAAATTAGGATATAAAGATGAAGAAATGAGTTCTCCAAGATATTATATTCATGGTTTTGGAAAATCTATAACAGTACCTAAAGGGGAGATAAAATTACGAATTTTACTCGGAGAAATTGAAACACAAGTAACATTAAGTGTAGTGGATATGGAATCGCCGTACCACATATTGTTAGGGAGACCTTGGATACATGCAATTAAGGCGGTAGCGTCAACACTCCATCAGTGCATCAAATTTCCTATGCCGAGTGGAATTGGTGAGATCAGAGGAGATATTGATAAAGGAAGAATATATCATCAAATCGAGGTAAAGCATTATGAAGGGCAAGTGAAGAAGCGAAAAGATCGCAGGAAGATGATAAAAGCAGCTAAGAAAGAAGAAGAATTTAGAATTTACATGATAAGAGCAAAAGAGGGAAAAGGAATACCTGGCGAAATCATGGAAAAAGGGAGTGAGTTCGCGAAGGAAATGAGAGGACCAACTCCTATGGGAGAACCGAAGTCTAGATATGTCGCAGTAGAACAAACAAAAGAAGTGAATGTTGGAACCGAGGAGGAGCCTAAAATCTTAAAAATTGGGACTAAAATGGAAGCGGATGAAGAAAGAAGAACTGTTGAGTTGTTTGCGAGATTACAAAGATATTTTCGCATGGGATATGGATGAAATGCAGTATAGATCCATCGGTGGCTTGCCATAAATTGGAAATTGACAAGAATGTAAAACCATTTAAACAAAGAATTAGAAAGATCGCGACAAACATATCATCCTCAAATAGAAGAAGAATTGCGAGAAAATGTTGGACGCGGGAATTATTAGACAAGCAAAATATCCCGAATGGATAGCAAATATGGTTATAGTCCCAAAGAAGAAAAAAGGAATAAGAATTTGTATAGACTTTCTGATCTAAATAAAGCTTGTCCTAAAGATAGTTTCCCATTACCAGATATTCCGCAATTGGTTGAAGCAGCGGCAGGAAACGAAAGGATATCATCTCTTGATGGATATAAGGGTTACAATCAAATTCCTCTCGCCGAAGAAGACCAAGAACATACTGCTTTCTTTGCTCCAAGAGGATTGTACTGTTATACAAAAATGCCGTTTGGTCTGCGAAATGCCGGTGCGACATACCAAAGGATGGTGGAGAAGGTGTTCGCGAGATGGATACACAAAACATTGGAGGTATATGTAGATGATATGTTAATAAAAAGTAGAAAAGCAAAAGACCACGTACAGGATTTGAAAGAAATTTTTGAACAAATGAGGCAATTTAATATCAAAGTAAACCCAGAAAAATGCACCTTTGGAGTCGCCTCTGGAAAATTTTTAGGGTACATTGTATCCAAAGAAGGAATTCAAGTCGACCCAGAAAAAGTACAAGCAGTTCGCGATATGCCAACACCGGCGACAATAAAAGATGTTCAAAAGTTAAATGGGTTGTTAGCTTCGCTAGGGAGGTTCATCTCGCGATCATCTGACAAATGCAAGCACTTTTTCAATATCCTTAGAAAGGGATCGAAGTTTAAATGGACAGATGAGTGCGAGAAAGCCTTGCAAGGAATAAAGGAACATTTAATGGATATATCAATTTTGCAAAAAGCGAGAAGAAGGAGAAGAATTGTTGATCTATCTTGCGACAACCCCGCATGCATTAAGTGCGGTGTTACTGCGAGTGGACTTGAGGAGTAGAAAAACCAATTTATTACATCACAAAACTTTCAACGCTGCGAGAAAGGAATTACTCAAAAATTGAAAAACTAATCTTGGCATTAGTTTATGCAACATTTAAGCTTCGTATATATTTTCAAGCGCATGTTGTCAAGGTGGTGACAAGAATACCAATAGAATCTGTGATGAAGAATTCAAAGAGGTCGGGAAGAGTTGAGAGATGGAATGCTCAAATAAGTCATTGCAAACTCAAATATGAAATACTATCTTCGCCAAAATCACAGGTTGTCGCAGACTTTCTAGCAGAATTTCCTTTGGAAGAGGATGAATCAGTAGAAGAAATGATGGATGTAGAGGAAGAACATGGAGATCCGAAAGATTTGTTAACGGAACCAAATAGATGGGAAATATTAGTAGATGGGTCATCGAATGGAGAAGGAAATGGAATACGAATTGTTGTGATATCGCCAGAGGGTAATAAAATAGCTCTTTCTTTCGATTGGAGTTTGCATCAACAAATAATGAAACGAGAATATGAAGCTATAATATATGCTTTGTGATTTGCAATAGAAATGAAGCTGGAGAATGTAAGGATTACTAGTGATTCACAATTGGCAATTCGCCAGATAAAAGAAGAATATGCCATAAACGAATTGTCTTTACAAAAATATAAGAAACTTGTTGACGAGTTGTCGACGCAGATACCAAGAATAAAATGGAGACATATATCATGGAGAAATAATAGGCTCGCAGACGCTTTTGCCTTTATATCAAGTATGATGACAGATCCAGTTACGAGAAATATTAAAATACAAACACTTTTGATGCCGTCAATTGACAAAGAAGAAGAACAAGAAACCGATGTAATGGTAGTAGAAGACGGAACACAAACACTCTGCGAAGAAGATTGGAGAGCAGAGCTTCATGCATATTTCTTTGGGGGAGAAACACCAAGAAATAGATTGGAAACACATAAATTAAAAAGCCGTGCAACAAATTATGAATTAAGAGATGGAGTGTTATACCGACGATCTTTTAACGGGCCTTCACTTAGATGTTTAACAAGAAAGGAAGGGGAAATCATATTGAAGATGTTGCATAGTGGGGATGCTGGTAATCATAGCGGTGGAAGATCTTTAGCATATAAAGCAAAAATGCAGGGTTATTATTGGCCATATATGCATGAGGACGCAAAACAAGTGTCAAGGCGTTGCGAGGATTGCCAAAGGCATGGGAAGAAAATACATGCACCAGGAGCTCCGTTAAATTCTTCAACAAGTGTCTGGCCATTTGGAAAATGGGGTTTAGACATTGTAGGACCATTTTTACCAGAACGGGTCGGAGAAGATATTTAATCGTCGCTAGCAGATTATTTCACAAAATGGGTAGAGGTGAAAGCGGTACAACATATTCGCGATAAGGATGTTTTTACTTTCATATTTGAGAACATTATATGCAGATTTGGGATTCCAGCCACGGTTGGTATCCGACAATGGGAAGCGATTCGAAGGACAAAATATAGAATTGTTGCTTAATGCATTTCGAGATACGATGTGGGAAATCAACTCCTCTATACCCGTTTGAGCTAATGGTCGAGTGACGACAAATAAAACAATCGCAGACATATTGAAGAAAAAGTTAGAAGGATACAATAAAGGATGGTGCGAACAAGTACCCAATGCGGTATGGGCTTATAATACAACTAGAAGAGAAGCTACAGGCATGTCCCCTTTTTGTTTAACATATGGAGTTGAAGCTGTACTCCCGACAGAGGTTAAGATTCCAACTACAAAGAAAGAAGCTTGGGAGAAAAATCTCAGTGCGGGTAACATCTTAATCAAGTTAGATGAACTAGAAGAAAAAAGAGAGAAAGCACTACAACATATGGAGAATTATCAGCGAAGATTGGCCAGAGAATATAACAAGCGTGTCAAGATACGTGAATTTCAGCCAGGTGACTTGGTGCTGCGAGAAACACCTATATATCAGCGAGAAAATGGTGGCAAGCTGGCAAGAAAATGGGATGGACCTTATATCATCAAGGAGATAGTTGGAACAGGGGCATATAGATTAATGGATCCTGAAGGCAAAGATGTAGGGCAAAAACTAAATAGGCCATGGAATAGGTTATATCTTAAGAAATATTACCCATAGAAGATGGGAGAAATGGAATGAATCTGTGATATAATGTTTTTGCAACAGATAGATTGCGAGATCAAAGTAAATAAAGCAAGATTGTGCGATAGCTTCGCAAAACAGAATGAATGCTTGAATGAATTAACAAATATGAATGAGTGAGTGAATGGGACGAACCTTTATGGCGTACACCTTAGTTCGCGAATGATATTTCGCAAGAGGCAAATGTAAGACCTAAAGTGCGTCATATAAGGGGGTATCTCTTGACATGACTCAGGGGAAAGGTTACACTGCTCCTGGAACCTGAGTCATGGAGATTTGGGGCCCATGAAAGCCTATCCGGGGGAGATACCTTGGATTTCCAACTATATATATAAGGTTATACCACAGGTTGGACGCCCGAGGGTCTCTTCCAAGGAGTCGAGTGTATGACCAAGGCGCCGAGGTACGGTTGAGTCAAGAGTGCGGGGAGCATGGAACTTCCTTACCACTCTTGACAAGTCTTGGCACATCTTGCACTCGGCCCGAAGAAAACTCCACTTAGGGTGTAGCCTCGTAACCATAAGCCCTATAGGTATAAGGGATAAGAGGCTGCGAAAACAACGCTTCTTTGTTAAGACCAGGATGGGAGGAGCTAGTCTTGTATGGCCGATGTACGCCTCCTTGAAGGGGCAACCAGGGAGAAGATAAGGGCGGCACCCTCCATTAGGGAGCTGATAAGTGCCAAAAGACGCAAATGTCACGAGGCTTTATTTTCGCAAGAGAATTTAGGCTTGTCATATTTGTGCAATGATCCTGCAGAGGCAATAATACTAACGCGAGGGTAAGACGAGATCAATGGGTTTTTACATGAAAGTGTAAGAACGTCCTGCGATTTAAATCGCAAAGACGACAATGTCACGGGATTTTATGGTCGCAAGAACGTTTAAACCTGTCATATTGTCGCAAATATAATGTCTGCGAGAGGCAAAAATACTTAAGAAATGATAAGACAAGGTCAATGGGTCATTACATGAAAATGTAAAGACGTCCTGCGATCTTGTCGCAATGAGGGTGGCAAAATAAGACCTTTACTTAGGAAGGCAAAATAAGACCACACAAATAATGATAAGGCAAGACCAATGGGTCATTACATGAAAATGTAAAGACGTCCTGCGATCTTGTCGCAATAACAACATTCAAGAAAGATCTTTAAACATTTTGAATATAGGCAATCGAGATCTTTTCATCGCGAGAAAGATTACAACAAAAGACTTAATGGAAAATAAAGGAATTGCTTGATAAGGTGGCGAAATGAGTTCTTATAATAAGAAAGAAAGAGAAACTAATTCATCCAACACCGGACTTAATCTTTTACAATCAAAAAGAAAAGTTCAACAAGATTACAAAGAAACTTAATTCTCTATATCAATATTCTCAGCTGAAGGAGATGGTAAAGATTCTTCAACAATCTTGTCAGCTTCACCCTCGCCAGTTGAAGGGTTTTCATCAGAGATTTTTTCGCTTGGATCATTATTGATAACTTCATTATTAGCGAGATCTTCGCAGCTATCATAATAATAATCACTATCAGGAGAGTTGGGTATTTCATCATCTTCAACTTCCAAAGGTTCAACAGAGACAGGGTCAAGGGATTTAGAAAGTAAAATTTCATTCACGCAAACTTCAGCTTTGGGATGAAATTGACGAAGAAGTGCTTTCTGTTGATTTCTACTCTGGATATCTTTAAGGTGATTAAGGTAGTTAAACCTCCTTCTGGCTCGGTCGCGAGATTGGGCAAGGGAAGCAACTAGGGTTGCATTTTCCTTACGAATTTTAGCATGTGCCGCTTCCAAAGTAGATAGAGAAGAGTGAAGATTTTTTCTCAGACTCTGCAAGAGTAAAGAAAAACATTAAAATTATAAAATGGAAAGTGGTGTATAAAATTAGAGAAGAAACATAATGGAAAAGGCAGTCAAATCTTATGACTACCTTCCTTCTGCGAGATAAGATATTGAGTAAGGGCCAAGCAATTATTCCCCAAGTTTTCCATGGCATTATCAAAACCATCACCAACAAGACCTTTTAACCGCGAACGCAAGCTCTTTTCGTTAGAAATCAATAACTTATTTTGCTTCGCAAGGGAAGAATGGGATTCTTTTAACTTGGTATAATCATCTTTGAGTTGGTTTGTTTTAACACTTAGATTTATTCTATTCTGAATAAGTTTATCTCTTTCAGTGGTAGTATCTTCAAGTTTATTTTTCAGTAGGCAGATAGACTGTTCTTGCTCATTCAATGCTTTTTTACAAGCATCAAGTTGTTGCGAGGATATCGCCACCTTATCCAATAAAGCTCGCTTCTCTTGAGATAAAGTTCCATTTTCATCTGATAAGGTTTCCAACTCCAAATTAGATTTATTCAAAGAATATGAGAGACGCGACACTTCATTACTTAATAATTCTTGATTTTGAACTAAGCAGATGTTTTCTTGAGAAAGATTATTTATTTGATCCATAGAAAATGTATGGAGATTATCTAAACGATTATATTGCTCCATCCAAGCGTCTCTTTCCATTCGAGTTTCTTCTACAATAGATTCCAGTTGATATATCTCCATCTTACGTTTCTGGTGCAAAACTTGAGAGGCGAACCAAGTTTAAAAAAAAAAAAAAAAAAAAAAAAAAAAAAAGGGGGGGAGGAGAGATACCTTTTAATTCTTCATTTTTCTTGCGAAGGTTATCGCGATCCAGCAAATTATTATGAAGATTATTCTTCAAAGTCTTAATTTCTTGTTCTAAGGATACTCGCGATATCGTATCGGAACCAAAATATTTACCCAAAGATTCGAAAACACTAGATCGGTGGGATCGGTGGAGGCTTTTTTTAACATCATTCATGGTATCCGATAAAATTCTAAAGTATATCCATCCCTTCCAAATTTTCTTTGCTAAGAGAGATAGATTTTGAGGAAGAAGAAATAGTAGAGGAAGAAGGAAAAGTTGAGTCACCTATGGTTATAAGACCGCCAATTGGAGAAACCTGATCAATAGGTGGGGCGAGATAAAAGTAAAAGTGGGAAGAGGCATGTCTGAAGAATTTCATTCATAGAAAATTCGCTTCCTTGGGATTGATTTATCCTGCGATGATATGTAGGGAATGGTACATTATCTTGAGAAGAAGAAATGGGTTTATCTTGCGATTAAGAAGTCGCCATTGTTGTTTAGCAAGAACCAACCCAACTAAAGGAGATTTGCCTTGTGAAGATATTGTAGGGAAAGTAGAATGCTTGAATCCCGAAAAGGAAGCAGTCGCAAGGAGAAGTAACATCATCGCGACAATATTCCTATACCTCAACTCCTCATAGATCAAGTTCCTTTCAATTGTCCTACTACAAATGATATTATACCTCCTCCCCGCTATCAATGTCCCTATTATTTCTCCAATCACTTCTCTCCCCGAAACCTCCTCTTCTCATGAGGTTCCTTTGACAAAAGACGACCTGCCTTCTTTGTTTGAACAAATTCCTCTAACTTCGGAAAATTTAGAGGGGGATAGATGTGGCCTTTAAGGTCCTTTCGATCTCGTGAATGATGCCAAAAAGACTTTTCCGATCCCTGTCAAATCCAATGTCCATGCGAGATTTTAAGAAGCAAGAAGCATCACTTGATCGTGATAATCTTCGCAAGGTTTATTATGGCGAAAACCTTTTGGGAGATCTATCATCATTCTTATCATCCTGCGAATAATAAATCAATTGAGAAACGGTGAAGAGGCAATAAAATTGCTATTAAAGGAGTAAATGTCTTTGTCAAGTTTGCTCGTTCCTCCGCCTCTAGTCGTCTCTCTTCGTGTATTGTTTGTCTCAATCTTTCTAAAATTTTTTCGTTTTCTGGATTCATTTCTCCATTCATTCCTTGCTCTTCTCCTCCTTGTCCATTATTCACCATCTCGCTCTCTTTCTTTCTCTCTCGTCTTCGAATCGATCTCCAAGTATGTACACTTACTCTATCATAATCCACAGCTGCGTTTGCTACCGGGGAGATCGGTGGTTGGTTTTGATCTTCTCCATCGCTTCTCATATTCATCCTTGACGATTCTCCTGTTTCATTCCTCCTTTCTGGCCACTTCTTCTTACAATCGTTGGTTGCCCTTTGTACATTTCTTCTTCTAGCCATCTTTCTTTTCCAATGAATTCTTGAATATCTTCTCCAAATCTTTTTCTCTCGTTAATCCAAATTCCTTCCAATTTCTATCAATTGTTTCTAGCGCATATGTAGTAGCAGGAAATCCCACACTACACACCTTACTCGAATTTGCTTAATCAATACATTTGAAGATGAATAATAATGTCTTTATTAATTGTTTTCTTGAAAGGTTTACAAAGAAATGTAGAACAGAGCTCAAGCAATTACAATCACTCTTGATTAGTGGGATGACAAGGCTAAGCTCCCTTTATTTTCGGGAATGTCCCTAAGTGTCGCAGATGCACAAACATTCACTCGCGACACTTCTTAACCTCGCCAGCTCACGTCCTTCTTTATGTTCTGCCTGTCGTTATCCATTGCGTCGTTTATTTTAGCTTCCTGCGACTCCCTCGCGACACCGTCGTTCACTAATCCCGCGAGCCTTGTATGTTGCGATATTATGATCCTACACCATCCCTTCCAAATTTTCTTTGCTAAGAGAGATAGATTTTTTGAGTCACCCATGGTTATAAGACCGCCAATTGGAGAAACCCGATCAATAGGTGGGGGCGAGATAAAAGTAAAAGTGGGAAGAGGCATGTCTCGAAGAATTTCATTCACGTATAAAATTCAGGATTGATTTATCCCCGATGATATTGTAGGAATGGTACATTATCTTGAGAAGAAGAAATGGGTTTATGCGAAGAAGTCATTACAGTAGGAGATTTGCCTTGTGAAGATACCGTAGGGAAAGTAGAATGCTTGAATCCCGAAAAAAATAGAGGAGCAAAGAATGAGAAGCATCGTGTTTATTATGGCGAAACCTTTGGGGGAGATCTATCATCATTCTTATCATCCTGCGGAATAATAAATCAATTGAGAAAATGAGGCAATATTGCTATTAAAGGAGTAAATAAAATACCTTACTACTCGCAGCTGTTTTTGGAAGCGAGAGACTTGATTGCGAAGAAGATTTTGGTTGCGGACCAGTAGGGATGTTAGGGTTCACCACGGTATACTTAGAACTGGATTTATTCTTGATGAAACAAAAATGGCGAAAGAAACATCAAAAGAAGAATAGAATCAAGATGAAGTAATTTCAATAAGGAAGATTAATCAAGAGAATAGACAAAATCAATGAAATTAACGAACCTGGATGCCATGAAAACAATAACAGAAAGATAATAAAAAGAAGATGATGAAGATGAACAGCAGGAAATAGTTGCGAGACGATGAGGAAGATAGAGAAGGAGAGAAAGAGTGTTTTTCACAGGAAGTTTTCCTTTAAATAGAAGAAAAAGAGTGACCGGATAACATTAAATATACCTAGGTAAAAGAGTAATTTTAGACACGTGTAAACGGTTATCCCTACATTTAAGGAATCAAATTAAGAAGATTTCGTGGGAAATTGAAGAGATTTCTTATATTATTTCATAAATACTTCATGCTTCGCATACTTCAAGAGATAGTACTTCTTGCTCACTTCGCAAAGTTTCGGAACTTCGCAAAAGAATAGAGGCAAGTACGTACTTTTCAAGTCCAATATTCTTTCGCTTGTTCCTTCATCAACAAAGATCACCCCAGATGGCAAATTTTTCCTTAAAAATAGCTCTCAAGCGATATTCAAGGAAAAAAGAGGCAAGATGTAGGATCGAATATCGCAACACCAATACTTCGCGAGATTAATAAACGCTGCGTCGCGAAGGAGTCGCATGGAGGTAAATAAATGACGTAATAGATGACGACAGTCGAGAACATGAGGAAAGTGTGAAGACTTGGCGAGATTTAGGAGTGTCGCGAGGACAAGCGAGTTACACATTCGCGAGGATTCGCGAGTCGATTCGAAAATAAAGGACAGCTTAGCTGTCATCCACTATGTAATACCCTATATAAAGGGTCGAGTAAGTCAGTTGTAGGGGAGGTCTTTTTGAATTGTTAAGCAAGTCATTAGGAGAGAGAAAATTAAGAGTGATTGTAATTTCTTTAGCTTTGTTCTACATTTCTTTGTAAACCTTTCAAGAAAACAATTAATAAAACACATTATTATTCATCTTCAAATGGATTGATTAAGCGAATTCGAGTGAGGTGTGTAGTGTAGGATTTCCTGCAACTACAGGTGGGGTTTACTACCTCATTTAACAGATGTTATACCAATGGTAAACCCAAACCAAAGGTACGAAACAAAAACAACGATTTCAGTAGGTTGGGTACCTATGATGCCAGACTCGATTAAACTTAATATAGACTGGAAAGCTTGAGGACACCCCGGTCATGCAAAAACCGGTTTCATCTGTAAAGACCCCACAACATCTGTTAGAGCATTGCTCAGTTGAACTCACAAGTGTTGCTATCTCAAGCTTGTTGTCAAAACTATATCTTGATTTATAGTCTACAATTAGTTAAGTCTCGGACTAGGATAGAAATGTAGTTGAGATACAGTGGATCACGGCAGTCATCATTGCGTTCTACTATTTGAAGGCGAAGATCAATCGAAGCTTTTGGAGAACTTCATCAACAAAAGGTAAGTGAAGACTGAACCACCCATATCTCAAGTTATATTCACTTTCTATCATTTGATATGATGTCGCATAAATAATTAGACTATGCATAGATAAGAATTTCAAGTCGAGAACTAATTATCTAGTTAACTAATTTCTCGAAATATAATGACTAAGCTTAATGAACATTTGTTCACCCTTGATGGATTTACGTTAAGGACAATTTATTGTTCGGAATCAAAATCATGATTCAAGTTTATCATACGAAAGTAGCCTGGAATAGTAATATGTGTCATTCATGTTATTCGGGAATGTTTCGAATCGATTTAGAAAGAACTATAGATTCAGATACAAGATAGTGGTATCGGTGTTATTGGGAAAACTGTTATATGTCTGAACCCGTATTAATGTACTTGTACACGTAGTGGAGTAGCTATACATATCGACTTACAGATTATTGGTACACATATTCTTATGTATAATATCATATGAAAATATGTTTAACTCGTGAACTGGATTGGCATGCATACTTGTATGCAAACCATTTTTGAACTATGGTTACGGAACCAGGTTTGTTTCCAAACCGGTACACAAACTCAAACAGTTTTGTGTTCCTGAACTCGACAGCATTTCCAAACTGGTACGCAAACCGATTTAGTTATGTGAACTCCGGAACCAGTGACAGTCTTAAGGTTTCCAAACCGGTGCGAAAACTTAAAAAGTTCTGTTAAATACGAAACTCGGTTTGGTTAAATGTTTACAAACCGGTACGCGTACTATAACTGAACCGACTCATGAACTGCTATGTATTTGTACCTTGTGCATCTACTAATCATGTCGATGATATTTTCAAGTGCGTTTAAATTATTTCTACGAGATAATTAGCATTTGATTAATTCTGTAAAAACACTAGATGTTTGTGACTCAGAGTTAATGTCTTATGTGTTCATGAAAATGAATATTAAGCTTTTAAGTTCAGACCGGCTAATTTATGCTAACAATGTTGAACATAGTCTTTGTACATGGTTCGGTTACGATTTTACCTAAACAAAGTGTATATCTTGATTATGTGAATCAGATTCAAAGATTCATCTACGGTGGATATTGTTTGCTTCCAAAGCTATCTTATCTTAAACCTAAAGCAACCTATGCTTTGAATGTCTATAAAAGAGGAATTTCAAGTAACTGGGATCTTTGAATCCTGACACTACTTTTTAGTGTGTCCTAGTTGTATCTAGAGTCGTCCTCTTCCTAACCCTTTTAGGGTTTAGCAAATACAAAGTCTTCACAGGGATTCGTGAAGCCAGGTCCGGTTATATTTCCTTGATAACTCATATATCCTGTATCTTGATCGATTGTTGAGTTTCTCACTTGATAAAGATAGATAGAAATCATCAAAGTTATCTTCGTCTCAAACTTTGTTGATTCCATAGGTTTTATACTTGTGAGGTGAATAATAATCTAGGCTGCACTTCGAGTTGCATAAGTCCGGGATTTGAGGTTAGCTAGACTTTGTCCATTGCTATCGATTTCCACACCTTTAATCAAACTATTTGATTGTAAAAGGAAATCAATTATATAGGCTTAATCTGTGGGAGGCATATTTGGTTTAAAGTCTTCAATTGTGTTAAAGCAACTCTTAGGTGGTGTGATGTCATCTAAGGGAATCAATTACGCAGAGTCCTGCTGGGATTCAAGAGACGTAAGGAGCGCGATTGTACCTAAATCAGTGTGATACCTTTTAGGGCTCAACTATATTCCAGTCCGAAGTTAATTGGTAGTAGGCTAGTGTCTGTAGCGGATTAATACAGTTTGGTGTTCAATCTGAACTAGGTCCTAGGGTTTTTCTGCATTTGCGGTTTCCTCATTAACAAAACTTCTGGTGTTTGTGTTATTTCTTTTTCCGCATTATATTGTTTATCTTTATAATTGAAATATCACAGGTTGTGCGTTGATCAATCATAGTAGAGACATCCGACCTTGTTTGTTGGATACGACTTGATTTTATTATTGGACATTGGTCCAAGTAATATCTTTGTGATAAGGTTCACGGATTCAATTCCGTAAACGTTCTAATCGCGCGAGAGAGATAAAACTCTATATACTATTCCTTGATTGAGTTTAACTCTTGGAGTTGTATTGAGTTTTTCATACAGATTGTGATCGGTGCCTAATAATGCATATTCCTATATCATTTTGTTATCTTTTATCACATCTCAAATGCTTCAATGTCGTTTTTTTTAAGTCAAATTTTGCATTTGGCGCCTTGGGGTGTCGATAATTTGTTTTGTTGTAATTATTGATATTTTGTGTTTGTAGGAGTATTAAATATTTGGAGGTTCATAAGTCGAGCAGATGGCTGGAGGTTAAAATGGCAGCATTATAGAAAGTGGAATTCACATGTGACTTAAGGATCAACTCATATCAGAAAATAGATGGGCTGAAGAATGAGCTAACCATGTTTGGAAAATGAGAGAGCAAATTAAAACTTCACGCACCTAACCCAGGTACAATTCTTCAACACCCAAACAATCCCTTAACCCTTCTTACATTTCATCCTCCCCGACATCACCCGACCCCATTCTCTTTCCAATTTCCTCTTCTCCCTACCAAACCCTAACTCTATCAGTCCTCTCGAGAGAACAAAACCCTGTCAACTTCAGTACTCATTCCCACACCTCCATCAACATCCTTCCTCCATCAGACCCCTTACTCATTTTCCACCCATTTCTTTACACTTGATTCAACCTAGGGTTAGGTTTTGACTCCTACAAGAATAGGTCAGCTGTTTGATTTTCAAATCCGCAGAAATCATTAAGCTAGGGATTCGATGTTGTTTCTCTCTGCACCTAAGCCTTCAACAGCAGCACATAATCACGGAATTAGGGTGGTTGTGGTGATTAAGCAAGTGGCTTTTAGATCTGATTTCTATCAACAACAGCAGTCAAATTGGTGAAGATAAAGGTGTGGTTGTGCTTGATTAAGGGGTAATACTGAGTGGTGAGTTTCAAGAACAAAAACCCTTTAATTTTATATTGTGTATCAGTGAGTTGTGTGGAGGGGATGTTGTGGGGGAAAGAATTGTTGTATAAATAGGGGTTGTTTAGTTGTGTAAAGGCATGAAAAAAAGTTAACAAAAGCAAGGAATAGAAGCCAGTTCACAGTCCTTGCCTCTGTTTCTATTTTGTGTTTGTGAATTAGAAAAACTCAGTTAAGAAGGAGAAGTGCTTATATTGTTGTATATCAAAAACTACATCTGTTTTATAACTAGCTATGTTCTAACTTTCTTAGCTAGGGCTTTAATGAAGCCCTTAGTTTACTACTAGTGTCATTTGTTAATGAAATTGTTCTTGTAGATCTTAATTGAGCAGGATTTGGTTCAGTCTCTATGTTGCTACTTATAACCTTCACCAAGTATGTTTTGCATCCTAGGTTGTTAGATTAATTGTTTATTGTTGCATCAACTCAGGCTTTATTGTATGTTATCAGTTTGTGATTAGTTGTGCTGTAATAAGACAACTAATACTAGGAATTGATATTTTAAGTTGTGATTGAACCTTTTATCTTTGAAACCCTTTTGGAAAGGCGAAAGACTTGTATCTTCACCGCTAATCCGTTATAAGGGACAAGAACAATTTCAGTAATGAAACTATCTAGTGTAGGGTGAGTGGTGGAATTGATAGCTCTAGTATTCTCTTATCTGGTGTTTAATCTTTCATTTGAATTACATTCTGTACTTTAATCAATTCCCTTTGTCAACATCTAATCATTTCAACAAATTCTTTATCTCGAATTAGTAGAGTAAGGCCTGGAATTTAACTTTGCATTCACCTTATCCCTGAGGATCGACCTGTATTTGCACTATACACAAAAGGGCACTGTACACTTGCAGTATAAGTGTAGGCATCTTTCTTTAGCCTACCAAGTTTTTGGCGCCGTTGCCGGGGATTTGGTAGTGGTGTGGTTGTTTTATTGATTAACTCTACTAGTTTTTATTTTAGTTTTGTATATACAGACTTTTCTATTTCCTTGTTGTCATTGTTATAACTTTGTTGTTTTAAACCATCTGTATATACCTTGCATCTTTGTTTGTCTTGTATCTTTTTCTAGTTATAGCCCTTCGATCATTATATCATGTGGCTTCTCATCAATCTGTTGTAACTATAGTGTAGCCCTGTAAACTCTTAGATGTTCTTTTAGCTGTAGTTTTTAAACTTTCTGTCATCACATACTGCATCTAGGAATTTTATATACATTTATCTTTATAGTTCTGTGGTTTCAGTCATTGCATTTTAGTTAGTTTCATCGCATAACTGCATCAAGTTAAACTTTCCCCAGTCTTCAATCATAATCACCAGCATCATTATTTTGTGGCATACCATTTTGTTTTTTTGCCATCTTTAGTGTAACTCCATTGTGTGCTCCATCTGTTCATTACAATTAGAGTACTATCATTGTCCTGTGGCTGTACTTGCAATTTTCTATCATTTCATTAGTATAAACTGCCATTATCTTATATTCATATCTAGTTAGGATAGCTAAATCTTTGTTCTCTACCAACACCTGTAGCTGTCAGTTCGTTAGCATCATAATTAGCTGCATCCTGTAGTTTTAATCTCTGCATCATCATATTACTAGGTTGTATATATATTTGTTTACATCGTAACTTTTCTGTATAAATCTGTTTGTTCATGTAAATCCATTTTATTGTCTATCGATTAGTGATAGCTTAGTTTGTCAGTGTGGTACACAACATTGGTCTTGCTAGTCTAGTTTGTTAACTGTCAGTAGTCCCTTTTGCTTCCTTGCTTTACCAACATACTCCTGGTCGCTGAAATTATTATTTCGAGTTCAACATGTACCTATGGTGGTGCTGTTCAAACTAAGGAAGAGAAGAAAAAGATTGCGAGACAACCTGTTGGTTGTGCCTAAACCCGGTTTTATACCGGCGGTATCGTGCTTCAACTTTAATTCCCTTATCTTGAATATCACACCCTCTTGCATGCAAACAAAACTAGTTGCTGAGCATTGTCAATCCCCTGCCACTTACAACATCTGTGTATGATCCTGTTATATTTGAGTGGTTGCTTGCTAGCTGAACTGCTATTTTATTGTGCTCTTCTCAGCAAAATATTGTGTTCTGTTTTTGGTGCTTACATAATCTTGTTACTCGCTCATATGACCCTGAGTTTTTGAGTTATGTTGTGCTTTGTTGGAATGGTTGTTATAACATGATTGAAATGCTATCTAGGCTATGATTGTGACTTTTAGAGACCAAACAAATCGCCTAGTTAGAATTCAGCGAGAGGACGTAGTTGAGATTCCTGTGTCTGTCGAGGAAAGCCAAGACCAACCTGAGACAATGGGTGACGAGATAGTCCAGCCCCGCAGTCTCAAAGATTACATGTACCCTACGAGGACAAGCCAGCCCTCTTGTATTGTTTTACCAGAAACTGCTGGTCATTTTGAGTTAAAGGCGAGAACGATCCATATGCTCCCTGTGTTTCGAGCGGTTGACGCTGAAAACCCTTACCACCACGTGAGATATTTTGAGGAAATATGTGGGACTCTCAGATTCAATCAGTTGACAGAAGAGTCCCTGAAATTGCGCTTGTTTCCTTTTTCTCTAAAGGAAAAAGCCAAATCTTGGCTATATGCATTGCGACCTCAGTCCATTAGAACTTGGAATGATATTACAAAAGAATTTTTCAAAAAGTTCTTCCCAAATCATAAAACAGCCACCATTCGTCAGAGTATCAATAGCTTTGTTCAAATGGATGGTGAGACATTGTCCAAGTATCTAGAAAGGTTCAATGATTTGTTACTTCAATGCCCTCACCATGGTTTCGAACAATGGAGACTCTCAACAATTCTTTATAAAGGGTTGGATTTTGCCACTCGATCCATGGTTGAAGCAATGTGTAATGGTGAATTCACAAATAAAAGTGCAGACGAGTCATGGACCTTTCTACATGAAGTTGCCGAGAAAACTCAGCAATGGGAGTCTGTTAGAGAACCTAGGAAGTTAACTAACAGGGATAGTGTCCATAAGATAGAGTCTGCCTTTGAGGGTAACGCTAAAATAGCATCACTGTCTAGAAGAGTTGAAGCTTTAGAACTGGAGAAAAATATAAAATCTGCTGCTTCCACTTCTTGTAACCAAGTAGAGATGTCTATTTGTGCCGCATGTAATAGTTCTGATCATCTTGTTGATAACTGTCCACAATTGCATGCATTTCAAGTGTCCAGACCTGAACATGCACATGTTTTGTATCAAAAGCAAGAGCATAATCCGTATTCACAGACCTACAACCCAGGGTGGAGGAACCACCCTAACTTTTCATGGTCCAAGGGCCCTGTACAAGGGGGTGCATCGGGTAACACACAAGGATATTCATATCCTAGAAACCCCCAGGTACAATCGTACACACAGCATCCTTCTGAAAAGAAATTATCCAGTATTGAAGAAAGTGTCGGTCTGTTGACCCAAAATCTTTTGCAAAATCAGAAATCCACTGACCAACGTTTTACAAGTCTAGAACTTAAGATAGGTCAGATCTGTGATTCTCTTAATGACAGTGAAAAGGGTAAGTTTCCAAGTCAGCCTGAACAAAACCCAAAAGGCACATTTCAGGCTGGTGCATCTACTTGTAATGAATCTGCAAATGCTGTTACCACTCTTCGTAGTGGTAAAGTCATTGATAACAGTGTACGTGTGCCTGAAAAGGGTGAGTCTGTGTCTAAATCACAATTGCATAATACACCTGTTGTTGAAAACCAATCTGAGCATGTACCTAAATCTAAACAATCTGATGATGTGAATGTTTCTGTGCCATCAAATGTGCCTGTAGCTCCTTTTCCTCAAAGGTTAGAGAAACACAAGAAAGGAACGCAGTATAACGAGATATTGGAATTGTTCAGGCGAGTCAATATTAACATTCCATTTCTCGAGGAAATTAAGCAGATCCCTGCTTACGCTAAGTTCTTGAAAGACTTATGCACACAAAAGCGAAAGCTTAATGTGCATAAGCATGCCTTTCTCGCTGAACAGGTAAGTTCTATTATTCAAAACAGGACTCCACCTAAGTTCAGAGACCCAGGCTGTCCCACAATCACGTGCAAAATAGGTGACCATACTGTCAATAAGGCATTACTAGACCTAGGGGCTAGTGTGAACCTACTGCCATATTCGGTATATGTGCAGTTAGGTCTTGGAGAGCTAAAATCAACTCCTATAACTCTGCAATTGGCGGACAGGTCAGTCAAAATCCCCCGTGGTGTGGTAGAAGATGTCTTGATTAAAGTTGATAAGTTCTTTTTTCCTGTGGATTTCATTGTATTGGATACTCAGCCTGTGCAAAACCCAGATTGTCACATTCCTGTCATTTTAGGACGTCCTTTCTTGGCGACGTCCAATGCAATTATCAATTGTCGTAATGGAGTGTTTAAGTTGTCATTTGGTAACATGACTGTGGAGTTGAATGTTTTTAATGCTAGCCAGCAACATTTAGATCTTCATGATGATGATGATGTGCATGAAATTAACATGATTGAAAGTTTGGTTCAAGACTCGTTGTCTAGCAACATGTCTGAGGATCCTTTGCATGCTTGCTTGAATAATTTCAACTTGGATTTGTTTGATGATGAATACATAAGTGAGGTGAATTATTTGCTTGAATCTGCACCCCTCATGGACACGACTAAATGGAAACCTAGAGTGGAGCCACTTCCACTCTCGGAATCCAAGTCTGTCCCGTCTCTTGTTGAGCCACCAAAGCTCGAACTGAAACCATTGCCTGATAATCTTAAATATGCATTTTTGGGTTCTTCTAACACTTTGCCTGTAATCATTTCGTCCGCTTTAAATGTAGAACAGGAGAGTAATCTTTTAGAAGTACTTAGACAGCATAAAGAAGCCTTAGGATGGACAATCTCAGATATCAAGGGTATTAGTCCCACGGTTTGTATGCATCACATAAACCTTGAAGATAATGCTAAAACATCTAGGGAAATGCAGAGGCGACTAAATCCTAACATGAAAGAAGTTGTTAGAGGTGAGATCCTTAAGCTTCTTGATGCGGGTATCATATACCCCATTTCAGATATCAAATGGGTTAGTCCCATTCAGGTTGTGCCGAAAAAGTCAGGAATTACTGTTGTTCAAACTGACAAGGATGAGTTAGTTCCTACTCGAGTAACCACAGGGTGGCGAGTTTGCATTGATTATAGAAGGTTGAATGCAGTCACAAGGAAAGATCATTTCCCTCTCCCTTTCATAGATCAAATGTTAGAAAAGTTATCTGGGCATAGTTATTATTGTTTCTTGACGGCTATTCCCGGTTACAACCAGATTCACATAGCACCCGAGGACCGGGAAAAGACTACCTTTACATGCCCTTATGGTACATTTGCTTATCGTCGCATGCCCTTTGGGTTGTGTAATGCACCCGCCACATTTCATTTCGTATGATGAGCATTTTTTCGACATGATAGATGATTTCCTTGAGATTTTTATGGATGATTTCTCCGTGTTTGGATCTTCTTTTGATGAATGTTTGAGACATCTCACTCTCGTGCTGATTAGATGTAAAGATAAGAATCTGGTGTTGAACTGGGAAAAGTGTCATTTCATGGTAAACTCGGGCATAGTTCTAGGACATATCATCTCTGAAAAAGGCATTGAAGTCGACAAAGCTAAAGTTGACCTTATTCAGCACTTGCCGCAACCTCGCTCTGTGAGGGAGGTTAGATCATTTCTAGGTCATCTTTGGATTATATCGTAGATTCATTAAAGACTTCAAGTAAAATATCTAGACCACTTTGTAATCTACTTGGTAAAGATGTTGCTTTTGTATTTGATGATGCTTGTGTGTGTGCATGGAAAGAACTCAAAACTCTTTTAATCTCAGCTCCTATAGTCCGACCACCCGATTGGAAATTGCCATTTGAAATCATGTGTGATGCATCTGATTTTGCCGTTGGTGCTGTTTTAGGGCAGCGTGTTGATAAACTTCCATATGTAATATACTATGCTAGCAAAACTCTTAATGATGCTCAACTCAACTACTCAACTACTGAGAAAGAATTGCTTGCTGTGGTTTTTGCATTGGATAAGTTTAGGTCATACTTGATAGGATCTAAGGTCATCATATACACTGACCATCTTTGCTCGAAATTTCTTCTTTCTAAGAAAGATGCTAAAGCTCGTCTCATTCGATGGATATTGCTATTGCGTAGAATTTGATCTCGAAATTCGAGATAAGAAAGGTTCGGAAAATGTTGTTGCTGATCATTTGTCTAGATTAAATGTTGAGTCTTTTGATGATTCCTTGCTTATTAGAGAGTCTTTTCCTGATGAGCAACTAATGCTTGTATCTGAGTTTCCTTGGTTCGCTGACATTGTGAACTATCTTGTTACGGGGAGAATGCCTTTGCATTGGTCTAGACAAGACCGTTCTAAGTTCTTAGCTGAAGTGAAATACTTTTTTTGGGATGACCCGTACCTGTTTAAGTACTGCCCGGACCAAATCATTAGGATATGTGTCCCCAACAGTGAACAAAAAGATGTGATATCTTTTTGTCATGACCAAGCATGTGGAGGCCATTTCAGTGCCAAGAAAACTGCTGCAAAGGTCTTGCAGAGTGGGTTTTATTGGCCATCGTTGTTTAAAGACTGCCATGCTTATTGTATTGCCTGTGAACGTTGTCAAAAACTAGGAAGTATTTCCAAGAGAAACATGATGCCATTGTACCCTATTTTGATTGTTGAACTGTTTGATGTGTGGGGGGTTGACTTCATGGGACCATTTCCTAATTCTGAAGGTAAATTGTATATCCTTGTTGTAGTTGATTATGTTTCTAAGTGGGTAGAAGCAATTGCGACCAAAACAAATGACCACAAGGTGGTCCTTTCGTTCTTAAAGGAATACATATTCTCTCGTTTTGGCACCCCTAGAGCTATAATCAGTGACGGTGGTTCACATTTTTGTAATAGGTCTTTTGAGTCATTGGTTCGCAAGTATGGCATAACTCATAAGGTTGCAACCCCATACCATCCACAAACCAGCGGCCAAGTAGAGGTTTCAAATAGGGAGATTAAGCACATTCTTGAAAAGACGGTTAACCCATCTAGGAAAGATTGGTCTTTGAGATTGAATGATGCTTTATGGGCTTATAGAACAACATATAAAACCCCTATTGGCATGTCTCCTTACAGACTTGTGTATGGAAAACCTTGCCATTTACCTGTTGAACTTGAACATCGTGCATATTGGGCTATAAAGAAACTTAACTTTTCTCTTGATAAGGAAGGTACTCAACGGAAACTACAACTCAATGAATTGGAGGAGCTGAGAAATGATGCTTATGACAATGCAAAGATGTACAAAGATAGAATGAAGGTGTTCAATGACAAGCGCATTTTGCGCAAGTCATTCACGCCTGGCCAGAAAGTTCTGTTGTACAACTCACGTTTGCATCTTTTTCCAGGTAAATTGCGTTCTAGATGGACAGGCCCGTTCTTGGTGAGAACCATATTTCCTCATGGAGCTGTAGAACTCGAAGACGCATCAACAAAGAACGTCTTCAAAGTCAATGGGCAGAGATTGAAGCCATTCCTTGAACCAATTCCACCTGAAATTGAAACAACCGAACCGACAGAGATCCCATCTATGTGGACTGAACTGGTTCATCCCCTGTACATACCACAGGTTTAGAATTCCTTTGTCTCTCCCTGTTTTCTTTTGTTTTACGTTTGCCAAATTAGTGTTTGCTGTATATAATCTTTATTTTGTTTGTGATATCTACTTCGTTGCTCAATCATCTGGTTTGGCGACACTTTTTGGATCCGGTACTCTCTAACCTTTCTTTATCTTCATGAACTTCATGGCATGTTTTAATTTATGTATCCTTAGAAACATTGAGGACACTGTTTAAACATAGGTTTGGGGGTATTGAGTAGATATCACATGAACTTAGTCCGTAGCATTTTGAAATGTTTGAATATTGTGAATGGTTAACATTTTAGAAAAAAAAATGAAAAATTGAGCTCACTTACCTTGATCTGTGATACCCGTGCATGAGATAAAATCTTAGGATTCTTAGCCTAAATGATAAGGCACCCCTGATTCTAGCACATTTCACATGTTGATAAGAAACTTGCACACGCACGATCTACCAATGCATGTATGGCCTCGGGCAGGTGTTTTATTAGTTAAGTAGGCTGCCAATCATCTAGAATACTGAATGAGACTTGACTAGCTTGTTCTTTGGTTGGCTGGGTTAGAAGGTGGAGGATTTGTTAAGAAAAGCAACCATTGAATTTGACCGGGTGCATCGAAAAGGGCTGCCTCTTGCTAAAAGTGTCATGTAATGTGTTTCCTGTAAAGATTGTTGTGGAAGTTTGTGTTTGTATCTTTCAATATTTGAAAAGTCAGTTGAAAAGAAAAATTCAGTTATAAGAAAAGAATCATCTGGTTAAAAAAAAAAAAAAAAAAAAAAAAAAAAAAGTACTCATTATATGCTATTGTTAAAGTGTCTCTCTTGCTTAAAATAAGAGAGGGGTCAATGTAAATATGCAATCAATGTTCTGTTTTGTGTTGTAAATGGTCTTGTATGCAAGGAGGGTGTAGCCATCGATGTACAACGCGGGTAAGCTGAAATATCACCAACTCTCAGGTGAACATTCACAATTCTCGTAAAGCCGGACAACTAGCTTGGCTTTGAATTCAGTTCTTAGCCTAAAAACTATCTCTTAGCGATTGGCAGTCATAACTTCTGGTCATTCTATAAACATGTGTATATACACTTTACACTCTTTTCACATGTCTTTAGTTGTTTCAGTGCTAGAATTGTGCCTTTGAAAGCTAGACTGACATATCCGTTTGCTGTGAGCTAAAACTGAATTGCACAGGTCACATTTCATGGAATCTGAGCTTACATTTTGTCATAAGAACCTTTTGGGTATATTTTGTCAAGCGCCAGTGGCGTAGGTAGACTTTTCTTTTGGTTTTTGTTTTACTCGAGGACGAGTAAAATGCAGGTTTGGGGGTGTGATCGGTGCCTAATAATGCATATTCCTATATCATTTTGTTATCTTTTATCACATCTCAAATGCTTCAATGTCGTTTTTTTAAGTCAAATTTTGCATTTGGCGCCTTGGGGTGTCGATAATTTGTTTTGTTGTAATTATTGATATTTTGTGTTTGTAGGAGTATTAAATATTTGGAGGTTCATAAGTCGAGCAGATGGCTGGAGGTTAAAATGGCAGCAGTATAGAAAGTGGAATTCACATGTGACTTAAGGATCAACTCATATCAGAAAATAGATGGGCTGAAGAATGAGCTAACCATGTTTGGAAAATGAGAGAGCAAATTAAAACTTCACGCACCTAACCCAGGTACAATTCTTCAACACCCAAACAATCCCTTAACCCTTCTTACATTTCATTCTCCCCGACATCACCCGACCCCATTCTCTTTCCAATTTCCTCTTCTCCCTACCAAACCCTAACTCTATCAGTCCTCTCGAGAGAACAAAACCCTGTCAACTTCAGTACTCATTCCCACACCTCCATCAACATCCTTCCTCCATCAGACCCCTTACTCATTTTCCACCCATTTCTTTACACTTGATTCAACCTAGGGTTAGGTTTTGACTCCTACAAGAATAGGTCAGTTGTTTGATTTTCAAATCCGCAGAAATCATTAAGCTAGGGATTCGATGTTGTTTCTCTCTGCACCTAAGCCTTCAACAGCAGCACATAATCACGGAAGTAGGGTGGCTGTGGTGATTAAGCAAGTGGCTTTTAGATCTGATTTCTATCAACAACAGCAGTCAAATTGGTGAAGATAAAGGTGTGGTTGTGCTTGATTAAGGGGTAATACTGAGTGGTGAGTTTCAAGAACAAAAACCCTTTAATTTTATATTGTGTATCAGTGAGTTGTGTGGAGGGGATGTTGGGGGGAAAGAATTGTTGTATAAATAGGGATTGTTTAGTTGTGTAAAGGCATGAAAAAAATTTAACAAAAGCAAGGAATAGAAGCCAGTTCACAGTCCTTGCCTCTGTTTCTATTTTGTGTTTGTGAATTAGAAAAACTCAGTTAAGAAGGAGAAGTGCTTATATTGTTGTATATCAAAAACTACATCTGTTTTATAACTAGCTATGTTCTAACTTTCTTAGCTAGGGCTTTAATGAAGCCCTTAGTTTAGTACTAGTGTCATTTGTTAATGAAATTGTTCTTGTAGATCTTAATTGAGCAGGATTTGGTTCAGTCTCTATGTTGCTACTTATAACCTTCACCTAGTATGTTTTGCATCCTAGGTTGTTAGATTAATTGTTTATTGTTGCATCAACTCAGGCTTTATTGTATGTTATCAGTTTGTGATTAGTTGTGCTGTAATAAGACAACTAATACTAGGAATTGATCTTTTAAGTTGTGATTGAACCTTTTATCTTTGAAACCCTTTTGGAAAGGCGAAAGACTTGTATCTTCACCGCTAATCCGTTATAAGGGACAAGAACAATTTCAGTAATGAAACTATCTAGTGTAGGGTGAGTGGTGGAATTGATAGCTCTAGTATTCTCTTATCTGGTGTTTAATCTTTCATCTGAATTACATTCTGTACTTTAATCAATTCCCTTAGTCAACATCTAATCATTTCAACAAATTCTTTATCTCGAATTAGTAGAGTAAGGCATGGAATTTAACTTTGCATTCACCTTATCCCTGAGGATCGACCTGTATTTGCACTATACACAAAAGGGCACTGTACACTTGCAGTATAAGTGTAGGCATCTTTCTTTAGCCTACCAGATTGCCTAAGAAAAAAGTAGTGGTGTATTTTGGTACCCCCGTGTTTTCAATTGGTATCAGAGAAGGAAAACACGTTAAGACCTAATAAGTCTGTGCAATCTGACTATATGGACAGAAGTGCAATCTCGATAAACGTACGGCCAGCATTTGATGAAAGAAATTACTTATGGTGGAAAATTGCTATGCGTTCCTTTTAACAACCCCGTGACTTTGAGACATGGAAACTTGTAGTTATTGGATACAATGCACCAACAATTATTGTAGACAGAGCCACCGTTGCGAAGCTATTAATAACTTATAGTGAATCTGAGATAAGTGCCGCAAAGCATAATTCTGATGGGTTAAACGCTATTATCTACGCCATAAGCCCAGATCTTGAGCACCATATGACTTCGTGCACTAAGTCTAAAGATGCTTGGGATATCTTAGAAACCGTATTTGAAGGAGATACCACAGAGAAAGAAGCTAAGCTTCAAAACCTAAATTCTGAATGGGAAAATATTCGTATGACTGATGAAGATTCGTTTGATGAATTTAATCAAAAGGTGTCTAGAATTGTTAATGCATCTTATGCGTTAGGGAAGACCATTCCCCAAAAGGACATTATGATGAAAATTATATTATCTTTGCCAGCAAGATACGATTCTAAGAAACATGCCATCATGGAAGGGAATAACCTTGATACAGTTTCCAGAAGTAGTCTCGTTGGAAAGTTAAAAATCTTTGATCACGAGCATAGTGTGGCTAAAGAAAGCACTTTTGCACTTAATGCCACAACCAATACAAGTATGCCTTCTTCGAAGGAAGACTTGTATTCGGCTGACGAGTGTTGTGTTGATCATGATGAGGAGAATATATCTATGATCACACAACAAGTCAAAAAGGTCCTGAGAAAGTACAAACAATCTGGTAAGCGACACTCGCAAACCAAGTTTCTAGATGATTCAATTATTCAAGATGAAAGTTCTCGTCAAAGATATAATGCTCTCATTGTCTCACTTGATGAATCTAATGAGATTACTTTTAAATTTCATACAGAAGATTTCGCCCCTCGTGATGAAATATCTGTTGATTCTGGTTCTGCTTCTGAGTCGGAAAAAGAGATTTTAGAATTCTTGAATAAAAGTGAAGAAATTCATCGAGAAAACCTATGTTTGAAGAAAAACTGTGGAAAAACTCGAATCATCTCTTAAAGTGAAAAATGTTGAGTTAGAGAAACTCAATGACAAGTTCACTGAAACCTTATATGTCGAAAAAAATGAGATTGATACCCTCAAATGTGATCTACAAAGGCTCTCAGGAAGCTCGGACAAGATATCAGCTATGTTGTTTGGTAAAAAGTCCTTTGGTAACACTAATGGTATTGGGTTCTCCAGCAAGACCTTTATCACCAACAACTATTTCATTCCTGCCGGTTCACTCAAACAGAAAATAGTTGGTCGTGATAAACAGGTATCCGAACCTTCTAAAGTTGAGCTCTCAATGTATTGCTCCTTTTGTGGATGCAAGGGACATGTTCAGGAAAAATGTCAAAAATTCAAGAAGAATAACTCAAGAATAGTTAAACTTCAGAATGACATGCATAAAATGAGTCATATTTTGAAGGCTAAAGCGAGAACTTCAAAACCGAAGAGACAATGGAGTAAAAAAACCAGAAAAGGTAAAATTCCTGAATGCACAAAGGGCCTTGAAAAGTCACCTAGTGACACAAGCGGTGAATGTTCTACTCACACCATCACTACTTAGTTGTAGTAATATGTGCAGCCCCAATATTTTAGCTTGAGAAAATGAGGTTGCACAAAAACTCATCACATTACCCCTGTGATGACAAGGCTGCTCAAGTATGGTTTGACTAGTGGTTGTATCTTATCATTATTGTGTGACTCATCTCATAATAATCTCATAGAATTATTGGTACGAGTGATTTTTTCGAGCCACCTCCAAGATCCATAATACATGACTGTGTTTCATAACCAATCAATGGTCCTTAAGTATTGTATAACTGTCTCGTGTGCTCTAACCTCTGTTTATTAGAGCTAAGACGATGATTCAATCTTATGTGATGAACTATAATAAAACCTATGAGAACGAGTAACCACAAGTTGTATATTTATAAAAACCAGTCAAAATCTATGTATTATCTTTTGGGCTCACGGACTGCATTGTCTATGATATGCCACTGGTTCACGGAACGTGATAGAGAAAATTATTTTCTTTATTTAGGGCTAACTGTATACTCCTTGCTTAAGAAAACTTCGGTTCCCATGGCTCATGTAACAAGAGGTATTACCAAGAAGGATGCAGTAGAAGTTTTCAACATCTACCTGTGTGAAGGAATCAAATCATCAAGGGACCAAAAGAAGATATCAACCGGAGATGCAAAAGGTTCTTCCTCAACTTTTTTTTTATCTATTTGTCATCAAGATAATGATTTTAGGGTTAAAATGAAGAACTTCATATCTAAGAGGAACAATTTGAAGTATCGAATCAATCGCTTCCTAGATGAGATAACTTACTATGAACACTCGTTGGCTCAGTAAAAAATTACTCTGAGTAAACTAAGGACAAAACTTAGTGAGTTAACAGACATCTCTGAAGACTTAGAAAAACTAAATGATCCTACCATCAATGAGTTTTTCAACAATGAGAAGGAATTCTCTCCTCAGGATATTAAAAACCTGATGTATATCTAGGAAACTTCTTGTAAGAATTTATACTTATTTTTGAAGGATAACTAGGGTTTGGTATAGCAAAAATTGTGATTACACAAGCTATTTCTAACGTTTTTCATCTTGCATGTTTTTAGATTTATTTATTTAAATTCTAGAGTTGTTGGAAGATGAACTTGCAGTATGTCATCATTATGGTTTATTTATTGCAAAAGTCTTATGAAATATATGTGCCTTTACGTTTTCGTGTCGAGCTGATATTTCATATATGCTCAGAAGTTAAATCTATTATGTTTTTATAAAAGGAGAATAGAACAAACTCTTTGAGATTTTTCTCGTAGTATTGATCTACTCGTGATCACACTTCTGTGTTTTTACTGCTTGACACACTCCGTAAGATTCTCTTATGTTGAGTCATATCGATCAAAAGTATCTTTTATCCGTAACTGGCGTAGAGATTATTTTAAGTCGATTTTCGGATACAAATCCATGTGATTTGTTAATGTCCAACAAAATCCTTATTTTTTATAAAGTAAGGTCACTCATGTTGTCCTCTTGGGAATGACATCAAATGGGTGAGAGTTCTTAAATGAACTTGTGCTTAATTGCTATATCTTTGTGGAGTGTGTGGCTGTGGAATTTGAAAGGGGATGCTTGTATCTTTCTAATCTCCTAGATGTGCGCTAAGTATTTTCTTACTATGTGATATCATCTAAAAAAGTTGATATGAGGAGTTGCATTTTAACTATGTTATAATGTGAAATCTCAAAACTTCCCTACAACTTGACATATCTTTTGGTTGTATTCGACCCCGCGATTTTTGTACCTTTACCTATTATGCAAAAGATGTAAGTATTAATTTAGGGGGAGAAACATATCACCGTAGTATTACTTCAGAGTTGGGATACAATTGAACTTTGGAGAAGGAATATTACTATGTTTCTGTATAACGACGATTGAGAATATTTTTTTTCAAAAGTTGTTATCACTATGAAATCGGTTCTTCAACAACAACGATGCTGAGTTGAAAACATTCAGAATCATTGCAGCTTGAAATTACGAAGAGTTCAAGGAGTTGAAGAAGCCAAGGAAATCAAGACATGTTGGATTCAAGAAGTTGTCGAAGCTTTATTTTTTATCCATATGTATTGATAGTTTTGTCACTAAAATTGACAAAGGGGGGGATTGTTAGAGCATTGCTCGGTCGAACTCACAAGTGTTGCTACCTCAAGCTTGTTGTCAAAACTATATCTTTATTTCTAGTCTACAATTAGTTAAGTCTCGTACTAGGATAGAAATGTAGCTGAGATACAATGGATCACGGCAGTCATCATTGCGTTCTACCGTTTGAAGGCGAAGATCAACCGAAGCATTTGGAGAACTTCATCAACAAAAGGTAAGTGAAGACTGAACCACCTATATATCAAGTTATATTCACTTTTTTATCATTTGAGACGATGTCGCATAACTAATTAGACTATTATGCATAGATAAGAATTTCAAGTCGAGAACTAATTATCTAGTTAACGAATTTCTCGAAATATAATGACTAAGCTTAATGAACATTTGTTCACCCTTGATGAATATACGTTAAGGACAATTTATTGTTCGGAATCAAAATCATGATTCAAGTTTATCATTCGGAAATAGCCTGGAACAGTGATACGTGTCATTGATGTTATTAAGGAATTTTTCGAATCAATTTAGGGAGAAATATAGAACTATTATAGATTCAGATACAAGATAGTGGTATCAGTCTTACTGAGAAAACTGTTATATGTCTGAACTCGTATTACATGTACTTATACATGTAGCAAAGTAGCTATACATATCGAATTACAAATTATTGGTACACATATTCTTATGTTATCATATGAAAATTTGTTTAACTCGTGAACCGGATTGGTATGTATACTTGTATGCAAACCATTTTTGAACTGTGGTTATGGAACCAGGTTTGTTTCCAAACCGGTACGCCAACTGAAATAGTTTTGTGTTCCTAAACTCGGAAGCGTTTCCAAACCGGTATACAAACCGATTTAATTATGTGAACTCTGGAACCGGTGACAGTATTAAGGTTTCCAAACCGGCATGCAAACTTCAAAAGTTTTGTTAACTCCGGAACTCGGTTTTGTTAAATGTTTACAAACTGGCACACGTACTGTGACTGAACCGACTCACGAACTGCTATGTATTTGTACCTTGTGCATCTACTAATAATGTTGATTATATTTTCAAGCGCGTTTAAATTATCTCTATGAGATAATTAGCATTTGATTAATTCTCTAAAACTACTAGACTTATTTGATCACATGTTTGTGACTCAGAGATAATGTCTTGTGTGTTCATGAAAATGAATATTAAGCTTTTAAGTTAAAACCGGCTAGTTTCGGATAACCATGTTGAACATAGTCTTTTTACACGGTTCGATTATGTTTTTATCTTGTTTATGTGCATCAGATTGAAAGATTCATCTAATGGTGGATATTGTTTACTTGGTTCCAAAGTTGTCTTAGCTTAAACATAAAAGAACCTATGCTTTGAATGTTTATAAAAGGGGAACTTCAAGCAACTGGGATCTTTGAATCCCGACACTACTTTTTAGTGTGTTCTAGTTGTATCTAGAGTCGTCCTCTTCCTAACCCTTTTAGGGTTTAGCGACTACAAAGTCTTCATAGGGATTCGTGAAGCCAGGTCCAGTTATCTTTCCTTGATAAATCGTGTATCATGTATCTTGATCGATTGTTGGGTTTCTCACTTGATCAAGATAGATAGAAATCATCAAAGTTCTCTTCGTCTCAAACTTTGTTGATTCCACAGGTTTTATACTTGTGAGGTAAATAATAATCTAGGCTGCACTTCGGGTTGCAAAAGTCCGCATTTTGTGGTAGATTTGGTTTAATCCGTGGGAGGTAGATTTGGTTTAAAGTCTTCAATTGAGTTGAAGCAACTCTTAGTTGGTGTGACATCAGCTAAGGGAATCAATTACGCAGAGTCCTCCTAGGATTAAAGAGGCGTAAGGGGCGCGACTATACCTTAATCGGTGGGATACCTTTTAGGCCTCAACTACATTCCATTCCAAAGTTAATTGGTAGTAGGCCAGTGTTTGTAGCGGCTTAATACAATTTGGTGTTCAATCTGGACTAGGTCTCGGGGTTTTTCTGCATCGTGAACAAAACTTCTGGTATTTGTGTTATTTATTTTTCCGCATTAAATTGTTTATCTTTATAATTGAAATATCACGGGTTCTGCGTTGATCAATCATAGTATAGACATCCGACCTAGTCTGTTAAATACGACTTGATTGATTCTTGGACATTGGTCTTTGGTACCGTCCAGGTAATCCATTTGTGATTAGGTTGATCACGAATGCAATTCTGTAAGCGTTCTAATTGCAAGAGAGAGAAAGAGAGAGATATAACTCTAGATACTATTCCTTGATTGAGTTTTACTCTCGGAGTTGTATTGAGTTTGTCCATACAGATTGCCTAAGAAAAAAGTGGTGGTGTATTTTGGTACCCTCGCGTTTTCAACATCGACTATTACGTCTTTAGCACAACCTTTGGGATCACCACGATGTTGCTAAATGAAACACGGGTTATGCTAATGGCGACAACAACAACAACGAGAAGATATTGGTGAAAAGGCAGGGGTCTAACAACCTCACCCAATATTTTTTTTAGCAATCTGTATGGACAAACTCCAATATAATTCCGAGAGCACCAACTAATAAAGCGAGATCAATCAAGAAATATATCTAAGAGTTGTATCTTTGTTTCACCATGTAATCAGCAAATCAAACAGATAGAAATCCGTGAGTCTGATTATTATGTGAAAAAACTTGAACGATACCAAAGACCAATGTTCAAGTGTCAATCAATTTATATCAATAACCAAAGGTTGGATTATCTAATTGATTGAACTACGCACAACCTGTGATATTTCAATTATATAGAAAATATAATGCGAAAAAGAAATAACACAGACACCATAAGTATTGTTAACGAGGAAACCCCAAATGTAAAAAAAAAAAACCGGGACCTAGTCCATATTTGAACACCACACTGTATTATGCCGCTACAGACACTAGCCTACTCCAAGTTAACTTCAGACTGGAATGTAGGTGAGCCCTAATATATCTCACACTGATCAAGGTACAGTCGCGTTCCTTACACCTCTGAACCCCAGAAGGACTCTACGCACTTGATTCCTTTAGCTGATCTCACCCACAACTAAGAGTTGCTACGACCCAAAGTCGAAGACTTGATAAACCAATCTGTCTCACACAGAAAAGTCTATTGAATAGATAAATCTGTCTCCCACAGCAATACCTACGAGTTTTGTTCCATCTTTTGATAAATCAAGGTGAACAAGAACCAATTGATACACCAGACTTATATTCCCGAAGAACAGCCTAGTAATATCAATCACCTCACAATAATCTTAATCGTATTGTAGCGAAACAAGATATTGTGGAATCATAAACGATGAGACGAAGATGTTTGTGACTACTTTTTATCTTTCCTATCGGAGATTAAATCTCGAGCAAATCTTAAAGAAGATTGTACTCAATACGATAGAAAACACCAAGATCAGAACACACAACTACAGAGAAAATAGTTATGTCTGGCTTCACAATCCCAATGAAGTCTTCAAGTCGTTAACCTAATGGTTTTAGAAAAAAACCTAGGCTAAAGGAGAATCGACTCTAGTCGCAACTAGTATCACACAGGAGGTGTGGGGATTAGGTTTCCCAGTTGCTAGAGTTCTCTCTTATATAATCTTCAAATCAGGGTTTGCAATCAATGTTACCTTGGTAACAAATCATTCAATATTCACGGTTAGATGAAAACCTGATTAGACTCAAACTAATATCTTTGAACCGTTAGATCAAACTTAGCTTGTTACACACAAATGAAAAGTGACTTCATTTAGATACGGGTAACCGTACCTACACGTGTACACCTTGTTGGATCAACAATAGTTAACCGAAGTTAGCCATATGAACACTTTCATATCAACCTTATTCATCCTAACCATAACTCGTTCAAATGAGTCAAATGAAACTAGTTATAGAGTTGTTCAATTGTTTATATTCTCACAGAAGTATATAAGACACAATTGGAGCAAAATCGATTTTGATTCACTCGAATAAATTCATGAACATTATAGCAATAGTTTGCAAAAGATTGCATTCCTTATTATATAAATGTATTAGTTCATGAACAAACCGATTTTAGAACATAACCTACTCAAGTATGCGAACATGTACGCATACCTCCAAACTCAGTTGAATTCCAGAACTTGAACTTATGCTAGTACGCAAGCGGGTGAGCATACTAAGTTCCCGGACTTTCATTAACCAACCAGTACGCGTACGGATACGCATACCATGTTTCCCGGACTTGGAATAACTTGCAACAGTTAACATACAAGTACGCATACTGTGTTATATCCAATCATGGTTAATTTTTTCTAAACTATCATTTCAATCATTGAAACATTCTTAGAAGACGGGAACAGCTGTCTCACACAAATTATTTGCTTCGAAGCAATTTTCAAATGATCGAATGATCAATCCTAAACATTCCGAGTCTATGATCGCGGTCGTAAGCGTCAAAAATAAATTTACACTTTCTTACTACTCAAAATATAAATATAGCAAGGGCAAGAAAGGATCGTTCCCACAGAGAGGTCTAGGTTGTCAATATGTTATGGTTTCCTATATAAAACACCGGGGGTTTGCTGATTTTTATATACTAAAATAAAATAAAAGCGAAGCAAATAAATAAACACGCAAATCAATGAGGTGAAAATATTGGATAAAGGTTTCATCTTCAATTGTAAACAAGTTTTTGAATATATGAATAGAATTCGTATTTAATCTCGCTATCATCAAAAGCCATAGAATACCTTATTGCAAGAATACTCCATAAATTTCCAAAGTTCATCAACACACACATTAGAGCTGCGTATGTGAATTCTACCTAAAGAATAACCTAACGCCTTGCGCTAATCAAGTTCAATTCCTAGGAGCATTAAGTTTCAGAAATAGGATAATCAATGCAATTGAAATACATTGCGCAAACAATTCGAACAAAGGTCAATTTCTACATATGACTACAAGGATGTATCACTACAACCTAGAATCATATCATGCTACTCGTATTCAAGGTTATCGCTTGATGAAAAACCCTAAAATAGCTATAGATATGGATGTGAGTTCAATCAATTCTAGACTTAACTAAACAAACATTCAATCATATTGCAATACATCAATCATGCAATTATTATAACCCGTAGAAATCAAACGATAATATTGAGAGAAAACTAATTCATAAAAATCATAACTTGGTTGCAAAATCCAACTACATCTTCAACCAATAATAAAAACTTAGTTCATGTTCATGGAGTTCATAACAGAAGAAAGAGAAAATACTTCATGTTTCTAAACCCTAGAAAACTAAAAGTAGAGGCAAAAGATTAGATATCCCATATTAAGTAAGTCCTCTCTTTTATATGTTTCTCTATTTCCATAAAGGATACTCCTTCCAATATTAGGTCTTCTCAAAATCCATCTCCAAGTGGTCCACCAAGCCCATGTGTGAGAAAAACCCATGTAGGAAATATGTACAAAAATATGTCGCCGGAAAACTGGGATTATGGCTATTAGGAAATTGGCTACTAAATAGTGCTTACACGTGTCCGTGCATTTAATGTTATCCGGAAAGTGTCGCAAGTGCTCTTTCTTCTTCATCGTTTCGCAAGTGTTTGCTCTCTTACCGTCTTCTTCACCACTTTAGGTGACGTCCGTGTTTGTTAATTTTGCCATATCCTGGCCGATTTTGTTGTTGATCAGATTTGAGATTAACTTTCTTTGTTGAAATCACATTGGTATGATTAACTTTGTAGTTCTTTTTTTCCATTGTTGTTTAGCAAGAACCAACCCGAACTAGGTTTATCGATACTCTAACGTTCCATTTCCTTCATTCACACCTTCATCTCCTGCCGCGAAATCTTCGCAAGATAACTTTGTTGTGCCCCCTTCCTCCGGTACTACTTCCAACGCATATATATTTCATGCCTCAACTCCTCAGATCAAGCAAAGAGAGAGATAAACTTATTCAAGGTAGAATAACGTTGAGTGTAAAAGCGAAGCAATTCCAAGAACAATGTATCAATTTAGAAAATCCAACTCTACTCGCGAATGAAAACTCCATACCAATGAAAAGAATTTGCGATCTCGACCGAAAGGTTTAGTGGAGATTCATTTGATGATGTCCCGAAAATGCCAATAATGTTCGATAAGAAATTTCTCCGATCTTGTGTATTTGTTAAGAGGAAGCTTCGCTCCACCATTTCCACCCTAGAGATTATTCTAAAATTCGCAAGGAAAATGGACTACTCTCCTCGCAGACTGCGGCAGAGCGAAGATTTGATTATATGTCTTCAAAGACATAGATAGTAAGAATCATCAATATTCTCTCTCAAGGTCAAGTGAATGACATTTTGTTGTCTAACTCCTCAATTTGTCTGTTTGTTTTGAAAGATTAAAAGTCCATGTAATCCTCACATTCTCTAATTTCATTTCTATTGCAAATCTTAAAGCATGTATTATAGCTTCATACTCCGTTTCATTATTAGTAGACTCAAATTCCAATCTAAAAGCAAAAGCTAATTTATTGCCTTCCTCGCGAAATCACAACAATTCCCACTCCTTTACCTTCTCCGTTGGATGATCCATCCACAATATTTCCCACCCATTTCAGCTTAACAAATCTTTTGGATCTCCATGCTCTTCTTCTACATCCATCATTTCATCTACCGTCCTCTTCTTCCAAAGGAAATTCCTTGCCAAAGTCTCATGATAACCCGTGATTTGGTTGAAGATAATATTTGCTATATTTGAGTTTATAATGGCTTATTTGAGCGTTCCATCTTTCAACTCTTCCCGATCTTTTTGAATTTTTCATTACCGATTTATTGGTACCTTCGTTACCACTCTAATAATATGTGCTTGAAAATATATGAAGTTTAAACGACGATAGACTAACGCCAAGATTAACTTTTCAATCTTGGCGTAAAAGTTTTAATCGATATAATAAATTGGTGGCCCACTGCAAAGAAAACCGCACTTAAGGCATGCGATGTCGTCGCGAGGTATATTAATAATTCCTCTCCCGGGTTCTCGCTTCCATAATAGATATATCCATTAAATGCTCTTTGATTCCTTGTAAAGCCTTTTCACATTCATCCGTCCATTTAAATTTCGATCCTTTTTTTAATAACACCAAAAGTGTTTACATTTAGATGACCGCGAAATGAACCTTCCTAGCGATGTTAGTAACCCATTCAAATTTTTGAACATCCTTTAACGTGTGTCAGCATATCGCGAATAGCTTTTACTTTCTCCGGTCAACATGTATTCCTTCTTTTGATATGATGTAACCCAAGAACTTCCCCGACGTTAACCCGAAGGTACATTTTTCTCGGATTGACTTTGATGTTGAAACGCCTCATTTGTTCAAAAATTTCTCTCAAGTCTTGCACGTGATCTTCTCGCCTTTTACTTTTCACTAGCATGTCATCTACGTATACCTCTAGTGTCTTGTGTATCCACTCGCGAATACATTTTCTACCATCCTTTGATACGTTGCTCCAAAGATTTCGCAAACCAAATGGCATTTTAGTATAACAAATATAATCCTCTTGGAGCGAAGAAAGCAAGTTCTTGGTCTTCTCTCGGCGAGAGGAATTTGAAGAGAAAATACTGTGGAATGTCGTAATGCTTTATTTTCGGTGAAATCAATGCAAAATTCCTTGTTCCCTTTGGAACTATAACCATAAAACTAAAAGTAGAGTGCATTCTTTGCTTAAAGCTTCACATTTTTAGACAAAGCATCGACGGATCTATACCGTGCATTTCATCCATATATTAAGATGTCTTTATAAAAAGTCTTTTCTTTCTCTTCCATGCTAGTTATCTTTAGCATCTTGGGATTTTCCTTAGTTCCAATATTCACTTTGGTTTGTTCGCCGCGACGTAAGGTTCTCCCATGGGGTTGGTCCTTTTGGTTCTTTCGCAAGATCATCTTCTTCTCCGAGAAGGTATGCCTTTTCCTTCCTTTGCTCTTATCATGGAATTCTTCTTCTTTCTTAGTTACCTTCGCCAATTTTGATATGTTCTTTCGCTTGTTTATTTGTTCCTCGCAACATTTTACTTCATTTTGATAATATATTCTTCCTTTGGTCCCCTCTCCGATCTCGATTCGGTTGGTGTAGGGAATTTGATACAGCGTCGACGCCAAGCCCATGGTCTTCCTAGCAACATGTTGAGCATGTTTCAATTCCTCCTAAGAATACGTATTTTTATCTCCCCTTTAACTTTTGTTATGGATTTACCAAAACCTTGAATATTATATGCCGCGAAAATCATATCTTCATCTTTATAAGCGTGATACAGAACATGATGTTTACTGCACTCCGTATCGATTAAAACTCCATTCATCACCCATGTTTTCATCGTATTCTCCGATTTCTCTCCTTCCTTATACACGTTTATTGCAATTGGAGACATGTGATCCAAGTCTTCTTTTGATAATAGTGAATGTTATCTCTGCTTTTCCCAATCTTTCAAAGGTGACGTTATTTCTCGATCTCAGAATCTTCTTTCCTTCAAAATCTCGCTTTGTGTATCCTTCTCTCGATATTTTCATGAAATTCGTTAACCATTACTCTCATACCCGCTTTTTATGCCATATCTTTTTCTCCCGCTTCATCCTAAGAGTCACGCATATGTAGTAGCGAGTCAACGAGTCAACTCGGTCAGCGTCAACCGAGTCAAGGCAAATCGGTGAGTCGCCGTTTCATCCGGGTCAACTCGGTCCATAGGAGTCACCGATATTATGCTAGTCGTAAAAGATGATAGCTAATGCTCCGAGTCAGAGGCTAACTCAGCTAGGCTAATGCCATCTTGCACAGGCCTTAAGTTGTGATGCGCCATCATTGTGCTTCACTGCCAGTCATGATGGCCCTGCACAACCACAACTCCCACTGGTAAAAATACCATGATTCCATTTCTTCCAGCCTTCCCTTCAACACATACTACTACCATAGCCACTCAGCCTTGTAACTCATACATTCTTCAGCCCTGTAACAACACCACCAGTACCTAATTCATCTCAGAACCCATCTGCTGCAGCACAACTCACAAACTCCTTCTCAGGTTCATGACTGCAATCCCCACTTGCATTACTAGCACCTGAGCCACTCTGCCTAGTCATTGCACTTACCAGCTTCATCTCCGCATCAATCGATCTCAGGCTAGGCCAACACCACAGCTACCTGTAAACAGCTTACACAAAACAACACCATCTTAAACTGAACCTGAACTCAATGCCACAGCAACCACCAACATCATCACGGCTGTAGCTCCACTTCAGTTCATGCCACCAACAAACCCAACTAAACCTGCAACACAAATGTTCTCCTTCGCTCGAGCCACTTTTGTTGCTCTATCTCCAACTGTAATATCATCCTAACCACCAACTTCAATTGCATTCACCATTAAACCCATTCTCTACAGCTGACTGCAACTTCACATACATTCTCCTTCTGCTCATACATTCAAACCAGCTTGCACCTGCAGTGCCATTTCTCCAAAACATCACATGTGCCTTCTTGTTCAGCTTCCTTGCATACCTGCAATCTCTATTTCAAATGACCCTGCACCTGTAGCTTCTCCTCCATGAACTGCACTGCACAGCTCCAGTTTATTGCCAAAATTTCATTCAATGCCTCGTAACAACTCCATAGCAGCACCTCAGTGCTGTAGCCTCTCTTGCACATGGCAGAGCTGTGTATTGCTTTGTGTTGCACCATTGTGGCGCTTCTCGGCCAACTTCTGCAAAGCAACACCCTCAGTTCCATCTCCATTTCAGTCCAGAATTGCGACATCCATCAACTCTGAAATCCACCGCTCTATGTAGCTCAGACCACCCATTTGAACAGCAGACAACACAATCCTAGACCAACACTCCATTGCAGTGCTATTGCATCCATTTGACCAACATCACCACACAAAGTCAGCTCGAAAACATTCACCAGTTCATACCAGCAGCATCAGTTCACCCAGCCAACAATTCATAGACCCAATAGCTCATTCAAATCCCTGTAATTCCTAACACATGCATCTAATTGTTCCTGCTGCTCAATAAGACAACCATCCTTCAATTCAAAGTACCAGCACCATCTGAGACTGCAATTGTACCACCACCTGAACCTAGGCATCCATCTAAATAGCATCACTACCAAATTCCACCTGCCATCATCCACCAACAGCTCCATTCTAGCACCACCATTTCAACCATGTCAAGCCAACCAACACCACCAGAACAGCCAACACTTGCAACTCAGGTTCAACCCCAGATTCAAAACCCTGGTTCCATAAACAACAACAAAGAGATAGTATCTGTAATTTTCCTCAAAGAAATCCCATTTCATCTCAGGCCGACTCAAACCCTGACTCACAGATTCTTCTTGATTTCTTCATTTTCTTTCTCTTGAACGTAATTTCGATAGAAACCCCCATCTCCTTTGGTCATTATTAACCCTAATTCCTCATGAATGCGCCTTGCCGATCGGTTCACCATCATCAACGAAACAATAAATTTCATCCGCTTTCTTCATGATTCAAACGAAGAATCACATCAAAATCTTACCATTCCCATTCTCATTCTCGATTCGTAACAACTTCATCTTAATTCTAATCTCGTTCTTCCCCGATTTATCCGACTCCCAATTCTTCGAGATTTCATCGATTTAACTCTCAAGAAGAATTGCCATGGCTTATCCCCTGACATTTAGGTGCCGACAATAATGAGAAGAGATAACTCCTCTCTGAATTCTAGGGCTAGGTCAGAGCTATTATTACTATAGGCGCCCAACATTTGATATAGGCCACCACAATAATGTGCCACTAAACAAGCTCACATTTGGTTGCCTCCCAATCCATGGATGGACTCCGCATATTATTAGCCAATGTTCGTCCTTTTCGCTCCAAATGAGTGATTTCTTCTTCTTTTCCTACGTGTGACTCCAGAGTACCTAATAACTCAAAAACACTCATGAGATACATAATTTACAAGAAAAGTAGCAAAGAAAGCGTAACTACTAAATAGTAAATTAGGTGTTTTAGACACCTATCAGATTCCCCCACACTTAGACTTTGCTAGTCCTCGAGCAAATCAAACAAAACAATTCTAAAATACATACAACTCTGTGTCGTCGAGGCTACGGTCACTTTTAGCATAAATAACAAGCCTTTAAACCCCTAGGTGTCCCTAGTGGACGAGTTATAGTCTCGTGAGGGTTTACTAGAGATTTACCCACAAAACCTATTTTTCCAACTTACTAGTTCTCCGTAATGACAGCATCCAACGCGCTAAGAAGACATAGAGATTCTGCACACTAGTCATAAGAAGTTAGAGACATAAATGAACACAATCTCATTCTTAAAAGTTGAGAGAGAAATAACCATCCCTTCTCGACAAAAATTCGGGTTCGGAGTGATCGAAAGTCTCGACTCTGCCTCACAAGAAAGGGTTTTATGATATTGCGCTCAATAATAAACAGCTTTTTATGGGTCACACATGTGTCCAGGTAGGAATGAAGAGAGAATCCTGCGACACATTGAATGGTAGGAAGGTATAACCCTCCGAAATGTTTTGAAAACCCACATCTTTTATAATTTTTGAAAACCCATTTTTTCTGACGATCTCTTCGAAAGGAAATCAACCACTTAACGAATGTGGGAATATGCTTACTTACCTCGTTATCCGTTCGGCGTGCAGCTAGCACCACTCACAAGACATCCATAGAAACGTCTTTGGTCTTCTATCGGTGTCTTCATCTTCGTCTTCGGTCTTCAACTCTTGATGATAACTCTTGAACTTCGTAGAATCTTGACAATATGATTCTTTCCTCTAATTCCTTGTTGCTTGAAACTTCATTATAGATATTCCTTCTTTCCATTGGCTTTATTGAAAGAATATAAAACTAAAAACGAACTATACAAACCCAAAATATACTTTTTTTTTTTTAATTTTCGTTTTTTTTTAATTTAATTTTTTTTTTTTTTTTTTTTTGAGAAGAGAAAGTAAAATACAAATAAAATAAAAACGTAAGTACAATGCCATGGTGTAAGTACTTTACCGCTTGATTCTTCACAACTTATATGTCTTGATATCATAAACTTCTCGAACTCTCATCCTTGATAATTTTCACTCGTGTACAATAGTCTTCAACTTATAAAAATTCTGCTCCTTGTCTTGTTGCTTTACTCAAATCTGAAATCTGCCCATTTTTGTATTGTTGCTTGTAAACCTTGAACGTCTTCAACTTTCCTTCAAATTTGTGATGCTCCTCTTGTTGATGATGATGGTGTTTCTATGGACCTGTTGGTGTAGAGAGAGATAAGGTGGATGGTGCTAACTGCGAACAAGATTACAAGTGGTATTTAAGTTAGCAATTCGATGTCACCAACATGGTTGATAAAAATAGCACTCAAGAGATCAAAATAGTGCTTCTATGGTGGGAGTTTGGACAGCTCACCATTCTGCCCGGAATTTACGTACGGTGACATACACTCTAAAAGCACAAATTTAGACAGGTACAAAGAATTGAAGGTCGGTGCCTCACATTATGTAACATGGGTAGTCTCCACTATAGGGGATCACTACTCTAATACCGAATTCAGTCTGCACCTTATTTGCCACTGGCATGGTTAAATCCAACTTTAACTCTCATACAATAAAGAACTCGATCATGTTCTCTGTCATCTCTAAGTTCAGTCACTCTTATGAGATTCTCGATGTAATCTTAGCGACATGTATACTATGTGACTCTAAATAACTACAAGTTGGAGTTTTTATTCACTATTTTACACAAAAGTTGAAAATTTTGAAAAATTTACAACGCAAATGCTTAACCACTCCCCCACACTTAAACTTTACATTGTCCTCAATGTAAATTGAATCGTCCAAAGAAAGTCAAGGTGGGAAATCATATAAAAATATGCGACAAGAAAAAGCTAAAAACAAGAAAAGAAAAAAATTAAAAGATAAGAGATACAAAACCTATGGGTTGCCTCCCATGTAGCGCTTGGTTTAAAGTTGTCAGCCCGACTATATCCTCGCAAGATTCATTCCCCATATACTAACAATCTGAAAAGTTGGGGATCCTTCCATAGAACCTGTTTTGCAAACACTAGCTTCACACAAATATTAGTAATGTAAAACAGAAATGAAGCTATTAACCGATAAAAGCTTCCCCCACACTTATTCTTGTCCACACATGGAAGTGTATAAAGAATATAGAAGTCGGGTACTTCCACGGTTTCTTGTTCCATAACATGCATAGTATGAGAATCAAGTATCTCTAATGGCGGATAACGAGAAACAAAGTCATTCAACAATATTCTCGAAGCACATACATTCAAACCAATAAGAGGTAAAGGAGAAGAAATAATAGGCAATGAGTTAGATAAACCTTGCACAATCTCTTGTATCACGGAATCCTCTTCATCCTTGAAAAACTCAAGTGAATTATTCACCTCTTGTATATCATGGTCCTCTATTAAACCTTGCAACCATTCTTCGTCCGTTTCTGCCGTAACCAAAGTGTCGACATAAACATCATCATTACGATCATATGCAAGCTCAATTGGGTCTTCCACAATATTGGTCATAACCGTCTCATTCTCAACATATTCCTCCTTGTTGTAAGGCACATACTCTTTTGCGGATGCAATATTGTCCATAAGGAATTTCTTTAGAACACTCCTTGCGTCATCCTCAAGCTCTACCTTTTGAATAGGTTCTTGATCATTATAAAGATCAATGCTTTAGTAATCTACACAAGTGTCAACATATTCCTCTTCGTCTTCACCTTGATCGCAAAAAGACTCCATTGTAAACTCCTCGGGGATGTCACCATGAATTGGTTTAGGCAATGTATTTTCATAATAATCATCACTATCATAGTCAACATAAGATTGTTCGTCGTTGAATTTAGTGTTGCTAATCTCTAACTCATCCTTTTGAATAGGTGAATGATCATTATTACGATCAAGAGTTGAGTTAACTACACAAATATCAACAAAAGTCCCCAAAGGTTCGCCTTTTTCAACATAATTATTCATTTCCTCTATGTATTCATCAATGCCCTTTCTTACGTCGGAAACACCTCTTTGAAGCTCTTGGAGTGATCCATCCAAATTCTGAATATAGTGTTCCATTTGTTTGTAAAGCTCATTCGACAAGGCAAAATTAGAATTACTTACTTCAGTATTGTTAGGCCAATTATCTTCCCTTTGAATGGGTGAATGATCATAACTACGATCAGAAATTGGGCCATACATACTATGAGCACATTCGGTCGATGAAAATGGTTCCATGCTTGGTTGTCCACAAACTGACTCCATGCTGTCCATAAATTGTTGCATTTCATCTACCAAACTAGAGGAAAAATTAATAGGAGTAAAACTAGTCTCCCCTCCTTGTGGTTGCTCACTTACATACCCACCGTAAGAAGGTTGGAATGTATGAGAACAACTAAAAGGGTACGTGGAATATTGACCATAACCAAAGGATTGGTTTTGATTGTATTCCCCATAAGGGTGATAGTTTTCATGTTGTTGAGGTTGAAAGCCGTATTGATTGCTCCAATATGCTCCGTCCATAGAAATCGGACCAAACGAGATTCTCAAAACTCGGTTAAGAACCAAAGAATAAGAAAAAGTAAAACAAAACTGAAAACAAAAATAAGAAACCAAAAACAATTAACAACCGCTGCCTCCCCGGCAACGGCGCCAAAATTTGATCGCGGTCGTAAGCGTCAAAAATAAATTTACACTTTCTTACTACTCAAAATATAAATATAGCAAGGGCAAGAAAGGATCGTTCCCACATAGAGGTCTAGGTTGTCAATATGTTATGGTTTCCTATATAAAACACCGGGGGTTTGCTGATTTTTATATACTAAAATAAAATAAAAGCGAAGCAAATAAATAAACACGCAAATCAATGAGGTGAAAATATTGGATAAAGGTTTCATCTTCAATTGTAAACAAGTTTTTGAATATATGAATAGAATTCGTATTTAATCTCGCTATCATCAAAAGCCATAGAATACCTTATTGCAAGAATACTCCATAAATTTCCAAAGTTCATCAACACACACATTAGAGCTGCGTATGTGAATTCTACCTAAAGAATAACCTAACGCCTTGCGCTAATCAAGTTCAATTCCTAGGAGCATTAAGTTTCAGAAATAGGATAATCAATGCAATTGAAATACATTGCGCAAACAATTCGAACAAAGGTCAATTTCTACATATGACTACAAGGATGTATCACTACAACCTAGAATCATATCATGCTACTCGTATTCAAGGTTATCGCTTGATGAAAAACCCTAAAATAGCTATAGATATGGATGTGAGTTCAATCAATTCTAGACTTAACTAAACAAACATTCAATCATATTGCAATACATCAATCATGCAATTATTATAACCCGTAGAAATCAAACGATAATATTGAGAGAAAACTAATTCATAAAAATCATAACTTGGTTGCAAAATCCAACTACATCTTCAACCAATAATAAAAACTTAGTTCATGTTCATGGAGTTCATAACAAGAAGAAAGAGAAAATACTTCATGTTTCTAAACCCTAGAAAACTAAAAGTAGAGGCAAAAGATTAGATATCCCATATTAAGTAAAAGTCCTCTCTTTTATATGTTTCTCTATTTCCATAAAGGATACTCCTTCCAATATTAGGTCTTCTCAAAATCCATCTCCAAGTGGTCCACCAAGCCCATGTGTGAGAAAAACCCATGTAGAAAATATGTACAAAAATATGTCGCCGGAAAACTGGGATTATGGCCGGAAATTGGCCGGAATAGTCGCCGGAAAGTGTCTCAGGTGACCGGCAAAGTCCACCCGGTCACCTGTCAACGAGTCAACTCGGTCAGGTCAACCGAGTCAAGGCAAATCGGTGAGTCAGCGCCGTTTCATCTGGTCAACTCAGTCATAGGAGTCAGCTGCTAGTCAGATGATAGCTAATGCCTGAGTCAGAGGCTAACTCAGCTAGGCTAATGCCATCTTGCACAGGCCTTAAGTTGTGATGCACCATCATTGTGCTTCACTGCTTCACTGCCAGTCATGATGGCCCTGCACAACCACAACTCCCACTGGTAAAAATACCATGATTCCATTTCTTCCAGCCTTCCCTTCAACACATACTACTACCACAGCCACTCAGCCTTGTAACTCATACATTCTTCAGCCCTGTAACAGCACCACCAGTACCTAATTCATCTCAGAACCCATCTGCTGCAGCACAACTCACAAACTCCTTCTCAGGTTCATGACTGCAATCCCCACTTGCATTACTAGCACCTGAGCCACTCTGCCTAGTCATTGCACTTACCAGCTTCATCTCCGCATCAATCGATCTCAGGCTAGGCCAACACCACAGCTACATGTAAATAGCTTACACAAAACAACACCATCTTAAACTGAACCTGATCTCAATGCCACAACAACCACCAACATCATCACGGCTGTAGCTCCACTTCAGTTCATGCCACCAACAAACCCAACTAAACCTGCAACACAAATGTTCTCCTTCGCTCGAGCCACTTTTGCTACTCTATCTCCAACTGCAATATCATCCTAACCACCAACTTCAATTGCAGTCACCATTAAACCCATTCTCTACAGCTGACTGCAACTTCACATACATTCTCCTTATGCTCATACATTCAAACCAGCTTGCACCTGCAGTGCCATTTCTCCAAAACATCACATGTGCCTTCTTGTTCAGCTTCCTTGCATACCTGCAATCTCTATTTCAAATGACCCTGCACCTGTAGCTTCTCCTCCATGAACTGCACTGCACAGCTCCAGTTTATTGCCAAAATTTCATTCAATGCCTCGTAACAACTCCATAGCAGCACCTCAGTGCTGTAGCCTCTCTTGCACATGGCAGAGCTGTGTATTGCTTTGTGTTGCACCATTGTGGCGCTTCTCGGCCAACTTCTGCAAAGCAACACCCTCAGTTCCATCTCCATTTCAGTCCAGAATTGCGACATCCATCAACTCTGAAATCCACCGCTCTATGTAGCTCAGACCACCCATTTGAACAGCAGACAACACAATCCTAGACCAACACTCCATTGCAGTGCTATTGCATCCATTTGACCAACATCACCACACAAAGTCAGCTCGAAAACATTCACCAGTTCATACCAGCAGCATCAGTTCACCCAGCCAACAATTCATAGACCCAATAGCTCATTCAAATCCCTGTAATTCCTAACACATGCATCTAATTGTTCCTGCTGCTCAATAAGACAACCATCCTTCAATTCAAAGTACCAGCACCATCTGAGACTGCAATTGTACCACCACCTGAACCTAGGCATCCATCTAAATAGCATCACTACCAAATTCCACCTGCCATCATCCACCAACAGCTCCATTCTAGCACCAACATTTCAACCATGTCAAGCCAACCAACACCACCAGAACAGCCAACACTTGCAACTCAGGTTCAACCCCAGATTCAAAACCCTGGTTCCATAAACAACAACAGCAACAGTAGCAGCTGTAATTCTCCTCAGCAAATCCCATTTCATCTCAGGCCAGACTCAAACCCTGACTCACAGATTCTTCTTGATTTCTTCATTTTCTTTCTCTTGAACGTAATTTCGATAGAAACCCCCATCTCCTTTGGTCATTATTAACCCTAATTCCTCATGAATCTGCCTTGCTGATCAGTTCACCATCATCAACAGAAACAATAAATTCTGTCTGCTTTCTTCATGATTCAAACGAAGAATCACATCAAAATCTTACCATTCCCATTCTCAATCTCAGTTCAGAACAACTTCATCTTAATTATAATCTCGTTCTTCCCTGATTTATCCGACTCCCAATTCTCTGAGATTTCATCGATTTAACTCTCAGCAGCAGCTGCCATGGCTTATCCCCTGACATTTAGGTGCCGACAATAATGAGAAGAGATAACTCCTCTCTGAATTCTAGGGCTAGGTCAGAGCTATTATTACTATAGGCGCCCAACATTTGATATAGGCCACCACAATAACAGCCACTAAACAAGCTCAGCTGGTTGCCTCCCAATCCATGGATGGACTCCGCATATTATTAGCCAATGTTCGTCCTTTTCGCTCCAAATGAGTGATTTCTTCTTCTTTTCCTCCGTGTGACTCCAGAGTACCTAATAACTCAAAAACACTCATGAGATACATAATTTACAAGAAAAGTAGCAAAGAAAGTGTAACTACTAAATAGTAAATTAGGTGTTTTAGACACCTATCAGTCTACACCAAATGACTGTCTCACACAAATCATGTAAGATGTTACCAGGCGATTTTCACATGATCATCTTTTGACTTTCGTCAAGAATATAAGATGAACTTGGTTAAAGCGAAAGCTTACCAACACATCGAAATATGTAAGCGAGTTAAACTCAGCTCGAAATATCAAATGTGTATAATCGAAGTCTATATAGCTGTACGACTTTTGTCTCAAATAGGAGATAGAGTAGATAGACTTTTGAGTGATAGATGAGTTCAAGTCTCCACATACCTTTTGTTGGTGAAGTTACACAAGCTCTCCTTAGTAGTTCTTTGTCTTCAATTGATGAACACCGTGAAGTCTAAAGTTCAACTACAATTTTTATCCTGATCCGAGACTTAGCTATAAGTAGAATATAAATCAAAACTTATAGTTTTGGAAACTAAACTTGACAAACAAGCTTGAGATAGCAACGCTTGCGAGTTCGACCGAGCAGTGCTCTAACAATCTTCCCCTTTGTCAATTTTAGTGACAAAACTATCAATACACATGGATTACAAAATAAATAAACTTTGTAGCTTCTCATCCAAATGCTTGATTTCCGTGGTTCTTCAATATTACTCGAAATCTTCGTCACTTCCAAGTACTTCAGTGATTCTGAACGTGACTTCATTTAGATATGGGTAACTGTACCTACACGTGTACACCTTGTTGGCTCAACAATAGTTAACCGAAGTTAGCCATATGAACACTTTCATATCAACCTTATTCATCCTAACCATAACTCGTTCAAATGACTCAAATGAAACTAGTTATAGAGTTGTTCAATTGTTTATATTCTCATAGAAGTATATAAGACACAATTGAAGCAAAATCGATTTTGATTCACTCGAATAAATTCATGAACATTATAGCAATAGTTTTCAAAAGATTGCATTCCTTATTATATAAATGTATTAGTTCATGAACAAACCGATTTTAGAACATAACCTACTCAAGTATGTGAACAGGTACGCATACCTCCAAACTCAGTTGAATTCCAGAACTTGAACCTACGCCAGTACGCAAGAGGGTGCGCATACTAAGTTCCCGGACTTTCATTAACCAACCAGTACGCGTACGTGTACGCATACCATGGTTCCCGGACTTGGAATAACTTGCAACAGTTAACATACAAGTACGCACACTGTGTTATATCCAGTCATGGTTAATTTATTCTAAACTCTCATTTCAATCATTGAAACATTCTTAGAAGATGGGAATAGCTGTCTCACACAAACTATTAGCTTCAAAGCAATTTTCAAATGATCGAATGATCAATCCGAAACATTCCGAGTCTACACCAAATGACTGTCTCACACAAATCATGTAAGATGTTACCAAGCGATTTTCACATGATCATCTTTTGATTTTAGTCAAGAATATAAGATGAACTTGGTTAAAGCGAAAGCTTACCAACACATATTTCGAGAAATATGTAAGCGAGTTAAACTCAGCTCGAAATATCAAATGTGTATAATCGAAGTCTATATAGCTATACGACTTTTTTCTCAAACAGGAGATAGAGTAGATAGACTTTTGAGTGATAGATGAGTTCAAGTCTCCACATACCTTTTGTTGGTGAAGTTCCACAAGATCTCCTTAGTAGTTCTTCGTCTTCAATTGATGAACACCGTGAAGTCTAAAGCTCAACTACAATTTCTATCCTAATCCGAGACTTAGCTATAAGTAGACTAGAAATCAAAACTTATAATTTTGGCAACTAAACTTGACAAACAAGCTTGAGATAGCAACGCTTGTGAGTTCGACCGAGCAGTGCTCTAACAATCTCCCCATTTGTCAATTTTAGTGACAAAACTATCAATACACATGGATTACAAAATAAATAAACTTTGTAGATTCTCATCCAAATGCTTGATTTCCGTGGTTCTTCAACATTAATTGAAATCTTCGTTACTTCCAAGTACTCCAGTGATTCTGAACGTGTTCAACTCAGCATCAGTATTGTTGAAGATCTGTAGCCATAACAATGAGAAAACAGTAGATCTCAATCATTGTTATATGGTGACATAGTATTATTACACAGCATCAAAGTCCAATTATATCACAACTTTGACAACAATACTATGGTGATATGTATCACTCCCCCTTAGTCAATACTTCATCTCACATGAAAACCACTCCCCCTTACATAATGATCCGTAAACCATATGTATTTGTAGTGTGAACTACACATTAATTCTCCCCCTTTTTGTCAATATAAATTGGCAAAGGTACGAAAACTAGTGGGATCCTAATGAAATTCTCATGGAGATACTTCATGACCAAAAGAAAACATATCAACTTTGTTTAGATGCAATCATATAGCCTACATAAAGCAAAATAACCCGCTAAAACTTTAGAAGCACACAACTCCAATCCTAAGTGAAGTATTTTCTTAAAAGTTGGGTTAACAACTCTTTGAGAAGCTACTTCAATTAGAGGAAAAGGATCAATAGATATAGAATTATGCAAAGGATTAGACAAACCTTGTACGTGATCCTTATCGTTCTTAATTAACATTGAATTATTTACCTCAAGTATATCGTGGTCCTCTATCGAACTATTATCTAGCTCAATTGGGTCTTCCACAACTTCAATCAATTTGGATTCATTCTCAATTGCCATCTCTTCAACAACCTCGTCATGGGAATTAGAATCCTCTTCTAAAATGTCTAGTTCATTGATGCAACTCCTAATTTCTTCGTTTGAGTACGTTACACCATTTATAACAATAGATATGTCATACCAACCTCCTCCTTTTGAATAGGCGAATGACCATTATAAAGATCCGGAGTTGGAATAATTGTATCATTGTTACAAGAACTTTCCAAAGGTTGCTCATCTTCATCACAATCTTCGTCAACCTCTTCATCTACCATATCCCAACGACGTTGAAGTTCGGTTCGTATGGATCTATCAATTTCATGAAGAGTCTCTTTTAATGCTCCAGATTTTTCTAGATGCTCGTATTGCTTAAAAAGTTTTCTGACATTAACATGCCTAGTTCGTATCTCTTCTTTTGGAAAGAGTGAAGGAAAAACACGATAAAGAGGAGTATAGTTGGATTCAGTATCATAACTTTTTTAATTCTATGTCATCTGCACATTACTAGAAAACTGATCAGAATCATAACTATCCTTCCATCCTCGTGATTGTTCACTTACATGCCCGTTATAAGGTTGTTGACATGTATGAGAATATCCATAAGGTTCCTTGGGATATTGATCATAGCCAAAAGATTGGTTTTGATTATACCCATAGGATGGTTGGTAGTTTTCATATGAATGAGATTGAAAACCATATTGATTACCACTGTTGTATTTGTAATCTTGTGCTCCGTACATGTTATTTCCGTAAGGAAACATGACGACTCACATGAACAAAATAGAAAATAAAAACAAAAATCTAAGAACAAATAACAAATAAGCTAAACAAATAACAAATCAATTAGCAACTGCTCCCCGGCAGCGGCGCCAAAATTTGTATGGGCTGTCGTATGCACAACAAATTAATAAAGATATTTCCCACTAATTAACTAGTAATATAGCGGTAGTAAGAGATCGTTTCAGAGAGCTGTGTAATTGATATATTATTTGAATCAGCAAAATAAAGTAAATCACAAAGGGGGATTGGTTTTAAGCTAAATAAAAAGAATAATAAAGAAATGATATGATTAAGGAATCCTTCGCCGTTACCAAGCGATAGCAGGATTATAATACTTATCTATCATACGTAAGAACCATTCATCACCAGCCGTAGAATAACAGCTAGCTCAGTGTTATCCCCAAAACTCCTTGTACCACGGATACGGAAGCTTTCCAATATCAGATTCTATTCAACCGAACCACCAAGTAGTAGCTCACTCAAGGTGTAATCCAATCGAATGCTTTAAGCTTTGTGAATTAGGTTAATCCCAGTAGTTAAACTCTTAGCTCAAGGTTTACTTGCTGGTGTTGTTTTTACACATGATTCCTCCACAGAATCCCTCTGTAAGGTCTCGTGATTTCTACTTGTGTAGAAAGTTATTTGACGATTACTTATCTCCTAACTTTCACTAGCAATAGAACAATCAATAGACTAATCTAGTATGCATCCCAAATCAATCTAAGAATCACTCATAAACCCTAGATATGGTAAATACAAACGATGATGATAAAAACTCTCAATAGATTTGTATTATTAATAAAGCTTCACGCTTAGAACATTGATTTCATCCTTAATCAACAAAGGATTTAACTACTCATATTACAAAGAAGATGAATAATGGTGGTTTTCCCCTAAAGGGGTAAACCCTAGGTTTTGATGTAGAACTTGTGATATGAGATTGATCGATGATATGTGAAAGGCCTAATGCCTATTTTTATAGGTTTACATTGCTTGGCCATCAAGTATCTAGTTCGGTTCAAGAACCCGACCCGAAAATACGAAATAAGGACCCTAACCGTGAGTTTTGGCCTTCCAAAGTATGCATACCCGTGCGCATACCTAAAAGGTCACAGAACCAAAAGTATGCGCACCCGTATGCGTACATCAAAATCCAGCAGAAATTCACGGAACCAAGGTACGCATACCCGTACGCATACCTCAAAAGTCACGGTATTCGATCAAGAGCTTGTTTTGGCCACAACTTCTTCATCCGAACTCGGAATGACCTCATTCTTTTTGCATTCTTTTTGTTATTTCAATTCTCTTCAAGATGGTGATGAGAAATCCTTAATTTGAATGAGTTAAGATCATTATTTGGCCCTTCTCTTGATTTTGAGCGTTTTGCTCCTTTTCGTCGCACTTCTTCTACTTCTTTTGTACTTGGCCACTTGGATACTTGGAATAATTCTCTTCCTAGTTCTTTTTAGCACTTTGTAGCTCCTTTTTGGATGATTCACCTATTAGAGGCAAATGAGAGAAAACAAGAGTAATAATACGAATACATGCAAGAATAATAGCTAAAACAAGTATGGAATGGGCACTAAAATCATATGAATTATGCACTTATCAACGGTTTGCAAACTGAGTTTGCATACCTTTTAGCATTAAGAATCCAGGGTATTTAGTTTGCAAGCGAACCTGATCGAGTTCATGAGTGTATACAATAGTTAGCATACAGAGTATGTGAACAAGTTGCCATACTTAACGATTTCTGAACCTAACCACCGAGTTCGCAAACTACCGTTCCGGACCTTGTCTAGTTTTGTCGTTCGCAAACCACAGTATCAGACCCATCATAGATAAACTCGTTCGCAAACGCAGTTCGCAAACAAGAGTTCCAGACCTGAACTAGCACTTCATAGTTCGCATACCGGGTATGCATACCGTGTTGTATCCAAACATTGGTAGTGAAAAAGCGGGGGTCTAACAACCACACCCAATATTTCGCTTAGCAATCTGTATGGACAAACTACAATATACTTTCAAGAGAACCAACTAGACAGTCAGACTCAATCTTAAAAAGTACATCCAAGAGTTATATCTTAATTTATTAATTCAATCAGCAATCAAACAAATAGGAATTTGCGAGCCCGATTGAATTAGAGAAATAACTTGGACGGTATCAAAAACCAATATCCAAGTGTCAATCAATATAATCAACAACAAAGGTTGGATTCACAATTGCTTGAACTTACGCACAACCTGTGATATTTCAATTATATATAAAATATAATGCGGAAAAGAAATAACACAGGCACCAGAAATTTTGTTAACGAGGAAACCGCAAATGCAGAAAAACCCCGGGACCTAGTCCCGATTTGAACACCACACTGTATTAAGCTGCTACAGACACTAGCCTACTCCAAGTTAACTTCGGACTGGAATGTAGTTGAGACCTAACCAATCTCACACTGATCAAGGTACAGTTGCGCTCCTTAAGTCTCTGAATCCCAGCAGGACTCTACGCACTTGATTCCCTTAGCTGATCTCACCCACAACTAAGAGTTGCTACGACCCGAAGTGGAAGACTTGATAAACCAATTTGTCTCACACAGAAAAGTCTATTGTATAGATAAATCTATCTCCCACATATATACCTATGAGTTTTGTTCCGTATTTTGATAAATCAAGATGAACAAGAACCAATTGATATACCAGACTTATATTCCCGAAGAACAGCCTAGAAATATCAATCACCTCACAATAATATTAATCGTATGGTAGCGAAACAAGATATTGTGGAATCACAAACGATGAGACGAAGATGTTTGTGACTATTTTTTATCTTGCCTATTAGAAATTAAATCTCGAGCCAATCTTAGAAAAGATAGTACTCAATCACGATAGAAAACAGCAAGATTAGAACACGCAAATACATAGAAAATAGTTGGGTCTGGCTCACAATCCCAATGAAGTCTTCAAGTCGTTAACCTACATGGTTTTAGAAAAACCTAAGGTTAAAGGAGAATCGACTGTAGTCGCAACTAGTATCACACATGAGGTGTGGGTATTAGGTTTCCCAGTTGCTAGAGTTCTCCTTTATATAGTCTTCAAATCAGGGTTTGTAATCAATGCTATACCTTGGTAACAAAGAATTCAATATTCACCGTTATATGAAAACCTTATTAGACTCAAGCAAATGTCTTTCAAACGTTAGATCGAACTTAGATTGTTACAAACAAATGAAAAGTGACTTCATTTAGATATGGGTAACCGTACCTAAATGTGTACACCTTTGTTGGCTCAACAATAGTTAACCGAAGTTAGCCATATGAACACTTTCATATCAAACATATTCATCTCCATAACTAGTTCAAATGAGTCAAATGAAACTAATTCTAGAGTTGTTTAATTGTTTATATTCTCATAGAAGTATACAAGACACAATTGAAGCAAAATCAATTTTGAATCACTCGAATCAATTCATGAACATTATAGCCACGATTTGTAAAAGATTGCATTCCTTATAATATAAATGTATTAGTTCATGAACAAACCGATTTTAGAACATAACCTACTCAACTATGAAAACGGGTACGCATACCTAAGTGGTCGGACTAAGTTTGGGTTCGCCAGTACGCGAACTTGTACGCATACCACCAAACTCAGTAAAGTCCCAGAACTTGAACATCATGCCAGTACGCTTACCGGTATGCATACTTAGTTCCCGGACCTTTATTAACCAAACAGTATGCATACGGGTATGCATACCATAGTTCCCGGACTTGGAATACTTTGTAACAGTTACCGTACAAGTACGCATACTGTGCTATATACAATCATGGTTATTTGTTCTAAACTCCCATTTCAATCATTGAAACATTCTCGAAAGACGACAATCGCTGTCTTACACAAACTATTAGCTTCACAGCAATTTTCAAGTGATCGAATGATCAATACGAAACATTCCGAGTCTACATCAAATGACTGTCTCACACAAATCATGTAAGATGTTACCAGGCGATTTTCACATGATCATCTTTTAACTTTCGTCAAGAATATAAGATGAACTTGGTTAAAGCGAAAGCTTACCAACACATATTTCGATAAATATGTAAGCGAGTTAAACTCAACTCCAAATATCAAATGTGTATGATCGAAGTCTATATAGCTATACGACTTTTGTCTCAAATAGGAGATATAGTAGATAGACTTTTGAGTGATAGATGAGTTCAAGTCTCCACATACCTTTTGTTGATGAAGTTCCACAAGATCCCCTTAATAGTTCTTCGTTTTCAATCGATGAACGCCGGTGAAGTCTAATGCTCAACTACACTTTCCATCCGAATCGGAGACTTAGCTATAAGTAGACTAGAAATCAAGACTTATAGTTTTGGCAACTAAACTTGACAAACAAGCTTGAGATAGCAATGCTTGCGAGTTTGACCGAGTAGTGCTGTAACAATCTCCCCCTTTGTCAATTTTAGTGACAAAACTATCAATACATATGGATTACAAAATAAATAAACTTTGTAGCTTCTCATCCAAATGCTTGATCTCCATGGTTCTTCAACATTACTCAAAATCTTCGTCACTTACAAGTACTCCAGTGATTCTGAGTGTGTTCAACTCAGCATCATAGTTGTTGAAGATCTGTAGCTATAATAATGAGAAAACAGTTTCTCTATCATTGTTATATAGTGTCATAGTATTATTACACAACATCAAAGTCCAATTGTATCACAACTTTGACAACAATACTATGGTGATATGTATCACTCCCCCTTAGTCAATACTTCATCTCACAATGAAAACCAATCCCCCTTCCAATGTAAACCATATGTATTTGTAGTGTGAACTACACATTAATTCTCCCCCTTTTTGTCAATATAAATTGGCAAAGGTACGAAAATTAGTGGGATCATAATGAAATTCTCATAGAGATACTTCATGACTAAAAGAGAACATATCAACTTTGTTTCGATGATTTCACATCGTCGAAACTTAGTGTATTCATTAAGGAGTTTATAAAGATACAAGAAAATTCCTACAATATTTCACAGCCGCACTCCCCACAAAGATTTGGAAATTAAGCACAAGTTCAATTAAGAACTCTCCCTCATAAAATATCATTCCCGAGAGAACAACAAGAGCGACCTTACTTTTACTAGAAAAGAAGGATTTCTTTGGACATTAACAAATTACATGAAACATGAATTTGTATCTAGAAAACTCAATTAAATTAACCACAAGAGAACCCATTATTAATTTAATCGGAAATGCTCAGCATAAGAGAACTTACGGAGCCGCACAGTACTTTCACATAGAAGTGGATCAGGAAAAGATCAATACTGCGGAATATTCAAAGATTCATTCTATTTTCATCAATATTTGCATAATGATATCATAGACTTAATCTTTGTTATCAAAAGTTCATTCTATCTTTCATCAATATTTGCATAAAGACGAATCACAAAATTGGTCAATTAACCCAATAACGACAATTCTTGGGTGAAAAAGACATGTAAAATTTGATACTATTTAAATAGACGAGAATGTAAAAATAGCCAGGATGTAAACAATTTCATCCTACCCATTTTCAAATACTTTTTCTTATTTTTAATTTACATCAGGATGCATCCAGTTTCACCCTCGCTATTTTTTAAGTTTAAGCCAGGATGAATCCAGTCTTGCTATTTTTTGGTGTCCATTTCAGCCATACTAATTTTTACTCATCCATTAGAACCATGTTTTAAAAACATTTGGGCAATTGACCCAATTTCTCTAATGATAGACTTAACTTTTGACATATATGAGACAATCATAGTTCACAGACACAAACACGCATATCCCATAACATTATTTGCTATATATAAAACCAATAAAGATTAATACTGCAAAATCATCTTCCAAATCAACTTTAGAATTTAAATAATTAAATCTAAAAACATTTCAAGATGAAAATCGTTGAAAATAGCTATGTGTACTCACAATAATTGCTATTCCAAACCCTAGTTATCCTTCTTAAAATACAAGAATAAATTCTCATAAGAAGTTTCCTAGACAAAAAAAATGTGGAATAAATCATTTAATCATCTTCATCTCCGAAATCCATCAAAGAGCCTTGAATAATATCCATATCTTCCTGTTTGTGGGTGAAAATGGTTTCTGCTGATTTCGGTAATTTCGGGTGTATGGTTGAGAAACGAATTTAAACCCTAAACAATGTACTGCAAGGGAGTACTTTAGATTCGAGAGATCAATCTGTACAAGTCCGGCCTAAACCAAGAAATGGCCGTTCCAGACTTGCTTCGGTCACAAAGTGGAGGAGAATGGGTTGGTTTTGGGGAGGGAAGCAAGGAAAGTGATGAGACCAGAATAGTTGATTATGGGAGAGTAGTTGTGTTACGACTTGTATCAGAAAGTGGGAAGCTAACGTATGAAAAGCTAGCAAATATTTTCTGAGTGGTGTATGCTCCTGACTGAACTTGTTGTTCGGTGGAAATATGTAAGACCTATTTATACAAGTCGAAGTGAAACGAACTCTGGTCTCATTAAAGAATGGAAAAATGGGTGAATAAATGGGAGGAGGTGGTAACATTAACGCATGGAATTGATGTTCCATAAAACCGTTAACGCATGGAATTGATGTTCCATAAAAAGAACGTTTCACCATTAACTCCTTGTATTTACTAACCGCCTCATCCTTATGACACTTCCTTATGACGGGTGTAGTGTACGCCGCACGCTGTAAACCGCCACACCAATACCCAAAGAGGATCCCCCAGTTTGTGATATGTGTTTATGTCTCGAATGTTTTTGTGGAAAACATGTAGCATGTTGTTGTTGCCTGACAAGTCGTACTGAGGAGACTTGCTAGCTTGGTGACCTTCGACGGTCGAGATTTTGCATCTCAAGAGGAAAGATAGTCGTTGATCGTTGCACGCCTTCGTTTTTGGTAGTCGCGTAGGGAAGGCCAGCATGGTGGGGCGGCTAGGTTGGCATGCCGTCGGCATGGCATGGTTTGGCGTGGCCAAACTTAGGTTTTCGGGCCAAAGGTTACCATGCGTCGTCTGGTAACCTTGGATGGCTAGGATTTGCTCCTGGGATTGAAGGGGGACCGTTGATCGTCGCACGCCTTCGTTTTTGGTAGCCGCGTAGGGAAGGCCAGCATGGTGGCGCGGCTAGGTTGGCATGCCGTTGGCATGGTGTTGATGGTGGATTTTAGTTCAGGGATAAAATTGTGAAACCAAATTTATGCGCTGACATCCTGCAAAGGATAGCCACTGATAAAGTGATGAATACTTCTTCACTTTACTAATTCACCTAGAATGGAGCATGTGGCAACAATCCCAACATTCTATGAATTAAATACACGAAATTCATCCAAGTTGGAACATGTAGCAACAATCCCATATACTCTGTGAATTTACAACATTATTAATTAATGCATGACCAGCCTTGTATTTCCTGTACTCATTACCGGTGCGGCATGACGACTGAGTGTTGTTCTCAGCAGAGCAACACGAACCTCTAAGCATTAATAATGAAGCTTCATTATTAATGCTTGAGCATGTACGAAATACCCGTACAGGCTACAACTCTCGGTGTGTTGTACTAGCCCGATTGAGCATACATCTCTCGGTGTGTTATACTAGCCCGATTGAGCATATTTGAATCTGGACTGTCCATATCAGTCTCAGAAACGATCACGACCATCCAACTTCACCAGCATGATTGGATGGCTTAGATTGAATCCATGACCCCAAGCAGGTATTGGAATATTCACTACCGACCCAACGCGGGCCCCGCATGATCGGCCTCCCCAAAAGGGTGGCATAGCTTGCCAAACCGTCCAAGCCAAAGCAGTATGTACGAAAAACCCTGAATTAGGGTTTGAGGCGCATTACATGTGTCGCAAAACAGTCTCAACCATCCATCTTCGCAGGCATAGATGGAGGGTGTAGATGTAGATTCAAAGGGCCCAGAGCATGTCAACACAAACACCGTAGGATCGGTCGGGACCAACTATAGTTGGTCGTTCCAGTTCGTGCGCCCAAACAAGGCATGATGCACGGTCGGTGAAACCCTAATTAGGGTTTGAACATCACGAGCGTCCATTTTCTCCTGCACGAATGAAGGGTCCAGGATTAGATTAAGCAGGTCGGTGCGTATCAACATGACCACCGTGGGCCCATCTATCTACACACCCGATCGGCCAAGGCATATCATGCCTGGTTGCCTCGATTCGCACGCCCAAACTAGGCGTGGTCACACCTCCCAATTGCAAACTAATCTCGACCACTCAACTTTGTCGGACAAATTAAGTGGCTTAGATCACGTTTCTATGGGATATTAAGGTATGGACGTGTACACCAGCTCACCGTATGTATACCAGACTAATCGGCCAAGACCGACCAACCTTGGTCGTCTTGAAACGCGCGCCCGAAGTTGGCATGACGCGCGGCTTTTGCGGCACCAGAGTTCTGTCGCAAATTGATCTCGACCACTCAACTTCGCCGGACAAATTGAGTGGCCCAGATCACACTTTCACGAGACAATGAGGTATGGGCGCCTACACCGTCATGCCGTCTACACACATGCACGATCGGCCCTTCCAAAATCGTATCCCAAGCTTGGATTTGACCAAGCTGAAGAGTGATGCTTGCGCACCTCTTCAAAAACCCTAATTCCACTAACGGTCGCAGATGAGTGTCTCAAAGATCATCTCGTCCGTCCAACTTCACCTGCTTTGTTATACAGCCCTGGTCAGGAGTTAATTGGTCAGTGAGGCGTCATGGTGATCACCACCCGTCACTCTACCACACCATGTGGTCGGCCAAGGGAGGCAATGCTTGCGCAACCTCCAAACCATCACATGAAGTAGGCTGGACATGAGGCTATTTTGAGATGCTCAAACAGCGATACTTCATACATGTTGAATATACTCGATGCAGTACCTACATAGAATACACACGATACTCCACAAGTATCGACTTCCTAAATAACTTAGTTATTTAATCTAGCATTACATGCTACTTTCTATGGGTCCCACGATCCACACACTCGAGACATCAATCATGTCACAAACTGGGGGATACATACCGGGGTATTGGTCTGGCGGTTTACAGCGTGCAGCGCACAACGCGCCATCACAAGAACGTGTCAGGAAGTCATGGACGGTTAGTGATGATGGGAGAAGTGGGCAAGACTGGTCGTGTGACACCAACACACAAATCCACTACTCCATCACTCCACTTTCTCCACTTCCCACGAGATAGGAGGGTTAGGTTTAAAGACTTGTATAAATAGGTTCTCCTCCCTATTTTTTCAAAACAGGAACAAAAACAAGACAAGACAACAGAGGCAAGTGTTGATACAATCGTATTCAAACACCGGAACTGATAGCTTACATCCTGCAAGCCAGTTAAGCTTTCTGATACAAGTCATACATAGCCAACACCTTCACAATCTCAACACCTTCTTCGCTTCCCTCCCTAAGATCAACCCCATCTCCTTCACTTTGTGACCGAAACAAGTCTGGAACGGCCATTTCTTGGTTTAGGCCGGATTTGCACAGATTGATTTCTCGAATCTACAAGCACTCCCGTGCAGTGCATTTGTTTAGGGTTTAGACTCATTTCTCATCCACACACCCCAAATTACCAAAACCGGCAGAAATAGTTTTCACCCATAAACAATTGGCGACCACAACGGGAGGTTAATCTCTCGATTGTAAAGTCAATTTCTTCAATACCATTCAATCGATTTTGAGATGGTTGGTCTTAGGACCGCCTCGACAGTCTCAAATCCTGATGGTCCCTCCAACGGAGATACCCCTCCTCCTAACGGCGTATCTGATGGCATGATCAGGAGATTTCCAACATTAAGCGAACTAGCATGGGTACATGAGATTCACACGAAGAACATGGAGCTAATCAAAGAAGCGGTAAACGACATACTTGATATCCTCATTAAGATGACATCAGAGATGAGCGTTCCGGAGACCTCTACACCGGGGACTAGTTCCCCTCAGATCAACATCTTTACTACGAACCAAAGACCAGTGGATCAGGAAGCGGCATCTCTAGTGGAAAGATTGTGTGAAATCTTGCACCTCTCGAAGAATCAACGGGCAGAGACGTTTGCTGCAATTAATAAAATAGCTCTGGACGTACACCTGACTCCTTCACGTCCAGAAGTCCTAACTGCATCGGAAACATCTTTAAATAATGTTACATTTACAGAAGATGACATGATGGCATACGAAGGTCACAATCGGGCCCTACATGTTACCGCACGCATCAAGGGTTCAGAGTTCAGGAGGGCCCTCGTCGACACAGGAGCATCTTCGAATGTGATTACTCTCAAGACTGATAGACGCATTTATGTGTCTATTTTGATCTCGATTTTGTATATTGTTAGTACCCATTTTTGTATTTATTATGGTTTTTATGTTTTTGTAGGTGTTTTTGGAGAAATAAGCTCTTGCGGGTAAATTGGCTTGAAATTTGGACCTCCGGAGAAAATTACTAAAGGAACCCCATAAGTATGTTGGAGACATCCCAGAGAAGCATTAAAAGAACCAAAGAAAAGTTATAAAGGCACCCAGGAGTTTTGCTATTTACACCTTTCAAATTGATAAGGGGTAACCTAATTACTAAGGGGCACCCAAGTACTATCCGCACCCCAACAACAAGATAAGGGGTGACCATCTTCTTTATAATTTGAAAACAGAAAAAGGCGGGAAAATGGTTCTTCACGAGCAGAATTTAGGGTTCGATGATTGGAAGGCTTTTAACGAGATTCAATCGCAAATATTCGTTGGGATGGACCTGTTGGAGCATAACAGGCCTGATGTATGTCTTCTGATCGATCAGAGTTGGCTGCAGAGTCGTGTTGAAGCAAAAGAGGAGAGGAAACTTTTCTCGGGTTTGTTTTGAGTTTTGGGCCAGTTATAGGGAGATTCAATCGCTGTTTTTGCTTTGGATAAACTCTTTTGGGATAAACAGGGATTGAATGGGTGTTCTAATCTAAAAACTTGGACCAGATCATCGGAGTTTGAGTTAAACAGGGTCTCGGGTTTTCTTGGTTTCACGGGACAAAAGAAAGAATATTTCCGGGAATAATGGATATATATGGAAGGTACGGAGAAGATATTCCCCAAGAATTATTTCTATCAAGTTTGGATGGAGTTTAGGAAAGAATTTAACAAGGCAGAGACGTGTAGGAGAATAAAATGAGAAACAAAAGTCCGAGACTTTGGGAGGAGGAAAGTGGAAGATTTCTCGGGATTTTGGACCCTGTTACGTATAAAAAAGGTTGGTACGAGTCCTAGAAAGATAGTCGGGAGTTGGGGGTAGTTAGCAGAGGCTACAGAGCCGAGAAGAAAAAGTGCAGAGTGTAGGACCAGAATATCGCGACAGCAATACTTCGCGAGAGTAATAAACAACTACATTGCGAAGGAGTCGCAAGGAAATAATTTAAATGACGCACCAGATGACGACAGCTAGAACATAAGAAAAGTGTGAAGACTTGGCGAGATTTAGGAGTGTTGCGAAGTCTAACACTTATATACTTGCGATGCTTCGCGAAGTATTCCCGAAAATAAAGGACAGCTTAGCTGTCATCCACTGTGTATTACCCTATATAAAGGGTTGAGTTAGTCTGTTGCGAGGGGGGAAATTCTTTTGAATTGTTAAGCAAGTCATTAGTAGAGAGAAAATTAAGAGTGATTGTAATTTCTTTAGATCTGTTCTACATTTCTTTGTAAACCTTTCAAGAAAACAATTAATAAAATATATTGTTACTCATCTTCAAATGGACTAATTAAACAAATTCGAGTGAGGGGTGTAGTGTGGGATTTCCTGCAACTACATATGCGCTAGAAACAGGGATTGAAGAAGATTGAAGATCGAAGAGTGCAGTTAAAATCGTTTAAATCAAGAAAATGAGAAAGGCAAAAGTTAAATCAGATGAGGTAGAGGAGTTAATAAACAAGGAATATAATGAAGATATGGAATACAATTCAATTACAAAAGCAATGGTTAATGAATTCCACGAAAATATTAGAGGAAGGATACATAAACGAGATTTTGAAGGAAAGAAGATTATAGATGAGGAGAAGACATCGTCTTTGAAGGAATGGGAGAAACAGAAAATAACGTTCACAAAGCAGCGAAGTGCCTAGAGAAAGTTTGAATCATATATCTCCACTAGTGATCACGATAAATGCAAGCGAAAAAGAGAAGAATCGGCAAAAGCGGCGGAAGAATGGGCAATAAATAGAACTTTGGTGGATACAGGGAGTTTGGTGAGTATCATGTTTTACCATACCTACAAAAAATTAGGATATAAAGATGAAGAAATGAGTTCCCCAAGGTATTATATTCATGGTTTTGGAAAATCTATAACAGTACCTAAAGGAGAGATAAAATTACGAATTTTACTCGGAGAAATTGAAACACGGTAACATTAAGTATAGTGGATATGGAATCGCCGTACCACATATTGTTAGGGAGACCTTGGGTACATGCAATTAAGGCGGTAGCGTCAACACTCCATCAGTGCATCAAATTTCCTATGCCGAGTGGAATTGGTGAAATCAGAGGAGATATTGATAAAGGAAGAATATACCATCAAATCGAAGTAAAGCATTATGAAGGGCAAGTGAAGAAGCGAAAAGATCGCAGGAAGATGTTAAAAGCAGCTAAGAAAGAAGAAGAATTTAGAATTTACATGATAAGAGCAAAAGAGGGAAAAGGAATACCTAGCGAAATCATGGGAAAAGGGAGTGAGTTCGCGAAGGAAATGAAAGGATCAACTCCTATGGGAGAACCGAAATCTAGTTATATCGCAGTAGAACAAACAAAAGAAGTGAATGTTGGAACCGAGGAGGAGCCTAAAATCTTAAAAATTGGGACTAAAATGGAAGCGGATGAAGAGAGAAGAACTGTTAATTTGCTGCGAGATTACAAAGATATTTTCGCGTGGGATATGGATGAAATGACTGGTATAGATCCATCAGTGGCTTGCCATAAATTGGAAATTGACAAGAATGTAAAACCATTTAAACAAAGAATTAGAAAGATCGCAACAGCATATCATCCTCAAATAGAAGAAGAATTGCAGAAAATGTTGGACGCAGGAATCATTAGACAAGCAAAATATCCCGAATGGATAGCAAATATGGTTATAGTCCCGAAGAAGAAAAAAGGAATAAGAATTTGTATAGACTTTACTGATCTAAACAAAGCTTGTCCTAAAGATAGTTTCCCATTACCAGATATCCCGCAATTGGTTGAAGCGTGGCGGGGAAACGAAAGGATATCATCTCTTGATGGATATAAGGGTTACAATCAAATCCCTCTCGCCGAAGAAGATCAAGAACATCTGCTTTCTTTGCCCCAAGAGGATTGTCTTGTTATACAAAAATGCCGTTTGGTTTACGAAATGTGATAGGTGTAGAATACACCGTATTTTCTATGAAGAGTTTATGCTTTCTTTGCTATTTTTCGTGTGAATTATGTATCTTATTTTTGCTTTTGAGTTATTTAGGTGTTTTGGAGTCATGCGGAAGAAAAGAAGAAGAAACTACCCAAATTGAGTTAAAGGGCAAAAAGGTCATTTCACGAACGGATACTATTGAGAGTCGAGTCAAGGTTAAGGGGCAAATCTCTCAAAGGAGTATTAGCCAACTGATGTTAAGGGGTAGCCACCTGTTATAGGGTAACCATCTGGGGTGGCCCTTAACTGAAGCATGGGTGCCACCAGCATCTCCCAATGTTATACCCTTATCTAAACATGGGTCGAACTAAAGAAGAACACACATTTTTCTTTTCATTTCTTTGTTCTGCGGCAGCTGGAGACGTTCATGGAGGTGATTGATGAGGAATTCGGACGGAAGATAAGGAGCTGAGTTAGCAGCAGATGAGATAATTCATCTAGTGAATGATTAGAAGAGATCGATGAGCAGAGATAGTGATGCAGTTAATTCGAGAAAACAAGGAAGAACAGGGATGAAGGAAGGGGATCTGTTAAGCGGAAAAGGAAGAAGAAGATGGATCCGGTGATGAAATACAAGTAATTGACGGTGGAATTGAGTTGGGTTTTGGTCGAATCTGCATCTGAACCCTGGTGGAGACGTGCCATGGTTGCTTCCAGGGATGACAGCAGCTGAAACTGCAGGTTAGGGCTTTAATTTAGTTTTGAAATTGAGATGAGTTTAATGATTGAGAATGTATGTGAAGTTGCAGTCAGCTGTTAGTAATGAGTTGAGGTGTTGTTGTACAAACCAATTGGCAGAAACTGAACTGTGGAATTGTAAGGAATTGGATTTGAAATTTGGGATCTCAGGAGCTAGGGTTTTGATATAAATGATGCTGCTATCGAATCGGAGAAGATGAATGACACAGGGAAGAATTCAGTGGAGATTATCATGGGTTGTGGTTGAATGTGTTGAACATCGATTTGCAGGGTATGTTGAGCTGCAAGAATGTTGCTTTGTTGAAGTCTGCAGGGAGGTAAGACCAGTAGTGTGGTTGAGTAGTTGCTTGCCAGTGTGATGATGCAATGTCGTGAATGTGCTACTAGGTGGTGGATTGAAGTGCGGGAAGCAAAGATGGGAAGAACTGATGAGAGTAGCATAAGGAGGTCTGAGCTGAGTTAAGCCAAGCTGTGATGTTGGCTGGGTTATGAGCAGAATGAGGCAATGAAAAGTTGCAGCTGGAGAAGCAAAGCTGGAACTGAAATTGGTGGAAGTAGCTAGACTGAGCTATGGTGCTGAGTAGCTGCCAAGGATGAACACAGACAAGTGGTGGCAGCTGCGGTGGTGATTTGTTGCTGCCATGGTCTGAGTTGTGTGGCTTCTGTGAAGAAATTGGCACTGCAGTGGCAATGAAACTCAAATGGAGTTATACTGGGGCTGAGATGAAGGTCAGGTGGAAGAAATGGTGATTTTGAAGTTGGAGCCTGGGTATGGAGAATTGCAGTTCAAGCTGGCTCAGTGATGCTGTTGTGTACTCTGTGTTGAATGTATGAGCAGGAGGTAATGGGATGGTTTGAATTTGGTATAGGAACTGAAGCTCAAGGTTGCAGTTCAGTGAGGAGATCCTGTGCTTGACAGGGAATTGCAGGTGGAGCTGCTATTAGATGGAGCTTGTATGAGAGTGTGTTTTGAGTCGAGAGAGGTTGAGATTGTTTGGCCTGTACTGAAGTTGAGTGAGCAACTGGCTCAAGGCTTGGTTCTGGTGATGAATGCTAGGACAAGGGATGTGACTATAAGGGTGTATAGCTCTAGAATGAGTTGAAGGCAAGGCTGTGCATTAAAGAATGGAGCAACAAATGGAACTGGTGCAGTGGCAAAAATGCAGAACTGAAAAGGATGGTGCTTCACAGTTTTAGGCCTGTGCAATGGCTTGGCCTGGCCTGGCTAAGTTGAATCAGCCAAGGCAGAACCTGATTCCATCTAACTCACCCTGACAGACCCTGACTTAACCCTGACAGGCCCTGACTCAATGATCTGACCCGGTTTGACTCAGTGAGTTGACCGAGCTGACCCGCCGGTCCTGACCCGTTGACCCGGTGGCCGGTTTGACTTTGCCGGTCACCTGAAATATTTTCCGTCGACTATTCCGGCCGGATTCCGACCATAATCCCAGTTTTCCGGCGAGCGTTTTTGGGACATAATTTTTACACGGGTTTCTCTCCATGGTGGGCCGGGTGAATTTCCAACTAATGGACTTTGAAGACAAAACCTAGTTTTGGAAGGAGTATCCTTTATGGGAGAATATATAAAGAGAAGACTTTTATTATCTATGGGATATCTTTTATATATCTTTATTATTCTCTTCTCTACTTGTTTTCTAGGGTTTAGAACCATGAAGTTTCTTCTTTTTCTTCTTGTGATGAACTCCATGAATATGAGTACCTAAGTTTATTATTGGTTATGGAATAGTTGGATTTCACAAAGCATGATTCTTTGATTCAATATATTAGTTTTGTCTCATATGTATCGTTTGCAATTCTCTCGAAAATATTGTTTTATGATTTGATTGATTGTTTTGTCAAGTTGCAAATTGGTAGAACTTCTAATCACATCTATTGCTAGTTTAGGGTTTATTATACGCAAAAGTGATATTCCTTGATACAAGTAGCATAATATGATTATAGTTTGTAGTGATATATTCTTATGATCATATGTGAATCGTAACCTTTGTTAAATTGAATTAGTGCGCTTTCCACGTTCAATTGCTTTGATTGGCCTGATTTCATAGAACTTAACGCATCTAGGGAATTAAACTTGATTAGTGCTTTTACACGTTAGGTTGTTCCTTTAGGTAGAATTCATATTCGCATCTTTTAATGTGTTTGTTGATGACATGAGGAGGTTTATGGATATTCTTGCGATCAAGGTATTCTAGGGTCTTTGATAAAAGTTGAGATTAAATATCAATTCTAGTTATTGTGAAAAGCATGTTAGTGAATGAAAACGAAATCCTTAACCAATATTTCTTCTATCTTATTTGTTTACTTATTTGTTTATTTGTTTTTATTTATTTTTATTTATAAAATCACAAATTCTTCCGGTGTTTTATATAGGAAACCATAACAATTTGACAACCTAGACCTCTCTCTGTGGGATCGATCCTTTCTTGCCCTTGCTATATTTATATTTTGAGTAGTAAGAAAGTGTAATTATATTTGTGTCGCTTACGACAGCGATCAAATTTTGGCGCCGTTGCCGGGGAGGAAGCGGTTGTTAATTGTTTTTGGTTTCTTATTTTTGTATTTAGTTTTTGTTTTTTTTTTTATTTTTTTATTTTTTTTTTTCTTTTTTTTGGGTTTTAACCTTGGTTTGAGAATCTTATTTCAGGTGCTTATTTCTATGGAAGGAGCATATTGGAACAATGGATACGGTTTTCACCAACCTCAACAATACGACAACTACCAATTCCATGGGTATAATCAAAACCAATTCATTGGTTATGACCAATATTCCATGGAACCTTGTGGTTTTCCTCAACAACCTTATGGTGAGTATGTGTGTGAACAACAACAAGGATGGGAGGATTCTTATGCTTGTGAACAAAAAGTCTCTAATTTTATAGATAAAGTTTCCACCTTTTTACAAGAGGAATTTCAAAAAGCAAAAGAGACTACAAACGAGCAACTCCAAGAACTTCGTGAAAGTATGACTATCTTACGAAGAGACATTGATCAATACAAGGAAGATATGGATAATTCTAATGTGCATATGGTTTGTGATGAATATTTGATTGATGCTAATGTTGAAAAAGGCCAATCCTTGGGCACTTTCGTGGATAATTGTGTAGTTAACTCAACTCTTGATCGTAATAATGATCATTCACCTATTCAAAAGGATGAGTTAGAGATTAACAACACTAAATTCAGCGAGGAACAATCTTATGTTGACTATGATAGTGATGGTGATTATGATACATTGCTTGAAACAACTCATGGTGACATCACCGAGGAGTCTTTTTGGGATCAAGATGAAGATGAAGAGGAATATGTCGACACTTGTGTAGATTACTCAAGCATTGATCTTAATAATGATCAAGAGCCTATTCAAAGGGTGGAGCTTGAGGATGATGCATTTTCGAGTGTTCTAGAAAAGTTTCTTATAATAAAATTTGGATCCGCAAAAGAGTATGTGCCTTACAACAAAAAGGAGTGTGTTGAGAATGAGACCGTTATAACCAATATTGTGGAAGACCCAATTGAGCTTGCAAATGATTGTAATGATGATGTTTATGTCGAGACTTTGGTTACGGCAGAAACGGACGAAGAATGGTTGCAAGGTTTGATAGAGGACCATGATATACAAGAGGTGAATAATTCACTTGAGTTTTTCAAGGATGAAGAGGATTCCGTGATACAAGAGATTGTGAAAGGTTTATCTAACCCTTTGCCTATTATTTCTTCTCCTTTACCTCTTATTGGTTTAAATGTATGTGCTTCGAGAATATTGTTGAATGACTTTGTTTCTCGTTTTCCGCCATTAGAGACACTTGATTCTCATACTATGCAGGTTATGGAACCAAGAAACCGTGGAAGTACCCGATGTCTATATTCTTTATACACTTCCAAGTGTGGACAAGAATAAGTGTGGGGGAAGCTTTTATCGGTTCATAGCTTCACTTTTGCTTTATATTACTAATATTTGTGTGAAGCTAGTGTTTGCAAAACAGGTTCTATGGAAGGATCCCCAACTTTTCCGATTATTGGTGTATGGGGAATGAATCTTGCAAGGATATAAGTCGGGCCGACGACTTTAAAACAAGCGCTAAGTGGGAGGCAACCCACCGGTTTTGTATTTTTATCCTTTTGCATTTTATTTTTGTTTCATTTATTTATTTTTTACTGTTTTCATATCATATTTGCATCCCTATGTTTAATTTCATTGAGTCCGTAATCTATCTTAGAAGAGAATTATGACGAATACCTTTTTCAAGAAAATTTCAGACTGCGCGTAGTTCAGTCCAGAGACCATAACTGTCAGACCGTTTATCAAAACACTGTGAAATTTTGACACTGTGTAGAAAACACGTAGGTGAACAACTTTTGTGAAATGGAGTTTTTCCAAATTCCTTACCAATTTGCACAGTTTTTGCGTTTTATCTGCTGTTACGTCAGAATTCAGAACTTTCGGGTTTTACACATTGAGGACAATGTGAAGTTTAAGTGTGGGGAGCATTTATATGTTTGTATAGTTTGTTTTTGACACCATTAGTGGATGGAACCATTTTGAATGCAGGAGTTGAGGAACCAATTAACTAAAAGGGACGAATATAGCTCAGAAATCACAAATTAACATGATAGTTGTTACCATATCTCTAATATCACCATATCACATTCTATTTTTATTTTTCCATATTTATCTATTGTTCTCTAAGTGCTTTGGTGGGTCACTAAAACATCGACGTGTTATTACCGTTAGGATGAAATAGAGTGGTTGAGTTACGTAAAAAAAAAAAAAAAAAAAAAAAAAAAAAATATGAAAAATATGAAAAAAAAAAAAAAAGAAAAAAAAGGACCGATCAATTAGACCAAAACGGAATAAAAAGACACTTGGGAATAGCAAGATGTGTGAAACGTAGTCCCTGTCTCCGTCGCCTAAACAAGCGTGGAATGCAGGATCCAAGGCAACTATCATGTACTTGCCGACAAGAAGCATGCGCTTGGATCCAAAAAGATCTAATCAAAAAAAAAAAAAAAAAAAAAAAAAAAAAGAGAAATTGGATCAATCTTTGATCCAATCATGAAAAAAAAAATATATTATTGTGTTGAATAAAGTCACTTTTGGTTCCCTTGTATATGCCAATTGATTTGATGTAGCATTCAAACCAAGTAGCTCAATCCAATAGGATTAGGTTCATCTTAGCAGTTGACCTTCAGACAGATATGGGAAACATCGAACACTTGTGAATATTCGCCAACATCTACATCTATATCCATCTTCTTAATCTTTTCATTGTGATTGTGGTTTGTTAGTTTCCGAGTATTGTGGCTTGTTCGACTATCTAATTAGAGTTTATTTACTAATAATTGAATTGAATTTGCAAGGTACCTCCTCCTGTAGTCATTTTGGATTCATTCATTGATTTGTCACAAATAGACGGAGTTTGAAATATAGGTTTTGTAGGTAAATCTCTAGTAAACCTTCACGAGACTATAACTCGTCCACTAGGGACACCTAGGGGTTTAAAGGCTTGTTATTTATGCTAAAATTAACCGTAGCCTCGACGTCACGGAGTTGTATGTATTGGTTTTAGTTTTGTTTTGTTTGATTTGCTCGAGGACTAGCAAAGTCTAAGTGTGGGGGAATTTGATAGGTGTAGAATACACCGTATTTTCTATGAAGAGTTTATGCTTTCTTTGCTATTTTTCGTGTGAATTATGTATCTTATTTTTGCTTTTGAGTTATTTAGGTGTTTTGGAGTCATGCGGAAGAAAAGAAGAAGAAACTACCCAAATTGAGTTAAAGGGCAAAAAGGTCATTTCACGAACGGATACTATTGAGAGTCGAGTCAAGGTTAAGGGGCAAATCTCTCAAAGGAGTATTAGCCAACTGATGTTAAGGGGTAGCCACCGTTATAGGGTAACCATCGGGGTGGCCCTTAATGAAGCATGGGTGCCACCAGCATCTCCCAATGTTATACCCTTATCTAAACATGGGTCGAACTAAAGAAGAACACACATTTTTCTTTTCATTTCTTTGTTCTGCGGCAGCTGGAGACGTTCATGGAGGTGATTGATGAGGAATATGGACGGAAGATAAGGAGCTGAGTTAGCAGCAGATGAGATAATTCATCTAGTGAATGATTAGAAGAGATCGATGAGCAGAGATAGTGATGCAGTTAATTCGAGAAAACAAGGAAGAACAGGGATGAAGGAAGGGGATCTGTTAAGCGGAAAAAAGGAAGAAGAAGATGGATAGGTGATGAAATACAAGTAATTGTGGTGGAATTGAGTTGGGTTTTGGTCGAATCCGCATCCGAACCCCGGTGGAGACGTGCCATGGTTGCTTCGGATGGATGACAAGAAATGAAACCGCAGGTTAGGGCTTTAATTTAGTTTTGAAATTGAGATGAGTTTAATGATTGAGAATGTATGTGAAGTTGCAGTCAGCTGTTAGTAATGAGTTGAGGTGTTGTTGTACAAACCAATTGGCAGAAACTGAACTGTGGAATTGTAAGGAATTGGATTTGAAATTTGGGATTTCAGGAGCTAGGGTTTTGATATAAATGATGCTGCTATCGAATCGGAGAAGATGAATGACACAGGGAAGAATTCAGTGGAGATTATCATGGGTTGTGGTTGAATGTGTTGAACATCGATTTGCAGGGTATGTTGAGCTGCAAGAATGTTGCTGCTGTTGGAAGCTGCAGGAGGTAAGACCTGGTAGTGTGGTTGAGTAGTTGCTTGCCAGGTGATGATGCAATGCTGTGAATGTGCTACTAGGTGGTGGATTGAAGTGCAGGGAAGCAGTATGGGAAGAACTGATGAGAGTAGCATAAGGAGGTCTGAGCTGAGTTAAGCCAAGCTGTGATGTTGGCTGGGTTATGAGCAGAATGAGGCAATGAAAAGTTGCAGCTGGAGAAGCAAAGCTGGAACTGAAATTGGTGGAAGTAGCTAGACTGAGCTATGGTGCTGAGTAGCTGCCAAGGATGAACACAGACAAGTGGTGGCAGCTGCGGTGGTGATTTGTTGCTGCCATGGTCTGAGTTGTGTGGCTTCTGTAAAGAAATTGGCACTGCAGTGGCAATGAAACTCAAATGGAGTTATACTGGGGCTGAGATGAAGGTCAGGTGGAAGAAATGGTGATTTTGAAGTTGGAGCCTGGGTATGGAGAATTGCAGTTCAAGCTGGCTCAGTGATGCTGTTGTGTACTCTGTGTTGAATGTATGAGCAGGAGGTAATGGGATGGTTTGAATTTGGTATAGGAACTGAAGCTCAAGGTTGCAGTTCAGTGAGGAGATCCTGTGCTTGACAGGGAATTGCAGGTGGAGCTGCTATTAGATGGAGCTTGTATGAGAGTGTGTTTTGAGTCGAGAGAGGTTGAGATTGTTTGGCCTGTACTGAAGTTGAGTGAGCAACTGGCTCAAGGCTTGGTTCTGGTGATGAATGCTAGGACAAGGGATGTGACTATAAGGGTGTATAGCTCTAGAATGAGTTGAAGGCAAGGCTGTGCATTAAAGAATGGAGCAACAAATGGAACTGGTGCAGTGGCAAAAATGCAGAACTGAAAAGGATGGTGCTTCACAGTTTTAGGCCTGTGCAATGGCTTGGCCTGGCTCGCTAAGTTGAATCACCAAGGCGTAACCCGATTCCATCTAACTCACCCCGATTGCACTCGACTTAACCCCGATGTGCCCCGACTCAATGATCCGACCCGGCTTGACTCGGTGAGTTGACCGAGCTGACCTTGCCGGTCCCGACTGTTGACCCGGTGGACGGTTTGACTTTGCCGGTCACCCGAAATATTTTCCGTCGACTATTCCGGCCAGAGATTCCGACCATAATCCCAGTTTTCCGGCGAGCGTTTTGGGACATAATTTTTACACGGTTTCTCTCCATGGTGGCCGGGTGAATTTCCAACTAATGGACTTTGAAGACAAAACCTAGTTTTGGAAGGAGTGGAGCTATATAAAGAGAAGACTTTTATTATCTATGAGATATCTTTTATATATCTTTTCTAATTCTTTTTTCTCTACTTGTTTTCTAGGGTTTAGAACCATGAAGTTTCTTCTCTTTCTTCTTGTGATGAACTCCATGAATATGAGTACCTAAGTTTATTATTGGTTATGGAATAGTTGGATTTCACAAAGCATGATTCTTTGATTCAATATATTAGTTTTGTCTCATATTTATCGCTTATAATTCTCTGAAAATATTGTTTTATGATTGATTGATTGTTTTGTCAAGTTGCAAATTGGTAGAACTTCTAATCACATCTATTGCTAGTTTAGGTTTATTATACGCAAAAGTGATATTCCTTGAATACAAGTAGCATAATATGATTATAGTTTGTAGTGATATATTCTTATGATCATATGTGAATCGTAACCTTTGTTAAATTGAATTAGTGCGCTTTCCACGTTCAATTGCTTTGATTGGCCTGATTTCATAGAACTTAATGCATCTAGGGAATTAAACTTGATTAGTGCTTTTACACGTTAGGTTGTTCCTTTAGGTAGAATTCATATTCGCATCTTTTAATGTGTTTGTTGATGACATGAGGAGGTTTATGGATATTCTTGCGATCAAGGTATTCTAGGGTCTTTGATAAAAGTTGAGATTAAATATCAATTCTAGTTATTGTGAAAAGCATGTTAGTAAATGAAAACGAAACTTTAACCAATATTTCTATCCTATCTTATTTTTTATTTGTTTATTTGTTTTTGTTTATTTTTATTTATAAAATCACAAATTCTTCCGGTGTTTTATATAGGAAACCATAACAATTTGACAACCTAGACCTCAGTGGGATCGATCCTTTCTTGCCCTTGCTATATTTATATTTTGAGTAGTAAGAAAGTGTAATTATATTTGTGTCGCTTACGGGCAATGTGGGTGGAAAATTAACCAAGTCTCTCGCATGATAAGCAACCGGTTTAACACGATTTCCCACTTCCCCACTCCCTTCGATCCATCAAACTGTCACACTTCATGGGATCATGGTGTTTTCAAACCGCATTATAAAATGTCTCGAATCCCGACAAAGAGCAAGATTCTAACACTCGAACATTCTTCTAAAATATTCCTGCAAGTTCATACAGACAATATTTCGCCTACACGAACTCATCATCCGAGCATCTCACCAATTGAGCAAAATTCAATCATTGTGAGCATTCTTACGCCGAATTCACAACACACCTACAATCTCATCACCATTGATCTCACACATTTCTCACTCCTTCCCTCCTACAGATCAACCCATCCCTCTGTGACCGAATCTGACTGGAACTGCCATTGTTCTTGGTTTATGCCGTAGTCTTTGCCAGATTGATCTTCTAACTTAAAGCACTCCCTTGCAAACTGCATATGTGTGAGGTTCAACATTTCGTTGGCTCAAGGAGTCTCCACACCGGCCGACTCTTCAATTCGTAAAAATAGCAAATTGTTTTTCCCCATCTACAGATTGCCACTACAAATGGGAGGTTAATCTTTCAAGGCAATCTCAAGATTTCACAAGATGGTTGGTCTTAGGAATAATTCAACCACTCCACATCCCAACCAAATAATTATCTCGAATGGTAACCTTCCTCACACTCCTTCAACAATTCTCGGGTTACAATGAATTGTCATATTTCACAACTCCATTTATCTCCGTCGAAACGAACGACGGAGAAATCCCGACTTTGACCGAACTAGCGCGGAGGCAAAACAATTTGTCAAGAGACGTGCAAAGGTGGAAAGCGAACCGACAACCCGTTCACCCGCCTAGTACATGTAATGAGAATACTTGGAGTAGACGATGGAACGTCCAACCGCTCCCAATGGTGATTCCGCTCTAAAACCAATAGTTTTACCATTTATGAGTAGCTGTCTGAGCAGAAGTTGTGACGCTTGGTTGAAAATATGTGTGAACTTTTACACTTTTCCAAAGAGCAACAGATAAGACACGCTTGCCGCACTACCAAATATCATTCGACGTGGTAATAACTCCACCAAACCCAAAGAGTTGAAGAAGTCTCCCCGTGCCCGAACATTGGAATGACAACATCACTTTTGAGGCTAAGATCGCATGCGTATTTAAGGGACATAATCGGGAATTGCATGTGACTGGTTTCATCAAAAGCAATCGACCTAGGAGGGCCTCGTTGACACAAAGCGCCTCCACTAACGTCGCCACTATGAAGACCCTCGTGATGGCCGATTCCCACAAGGTAAAATCATTCACCATCCCATCCTAAACGGTGATTTCAAGGAAGCCAAAGCCATACATATGGATATACGTATGTAGATTTGAGGGTAGGACCACTTCGCCGAAGTGAAATTTCATGTGATCGAACAAGAACCTCGACTATCACATGATACTTGGGCCACCATGGCTCCATGACAACAAGGTGGTCCCATCGACTTACCATCAACACGTATGAAGGCTTCTACTCAACAATAAGATCGTTCGTGATAAATTTCGCTCATTATCCCCTTACGCCATGGCCTTTGATGTCAATTCATCGAATCCCGTGAGAAACATTCCGAACCTCCCAAGAATATTTACGCACTCCACTTCCGAGCTAGAAGACTATCGAAACATACCGGCCGCCGACATCGTCGTCACCATCTTCGAAGCAAGACTGGGCCAAATCACCTTCTACGCCTCGTCAAACGCCGGTAGTGACCAAGTCATGACGCCGTGATCAAACTTCACAACCATCCATGATGCTAAGGAAGAACCACTTATCTACGATCGACGCAAAGATTAGAAATTAATAGGAGATTGATCAAGAGTCTCCCGCACTAATGAATCATGTCGTCGAGCAAACGCCTAACGAAGGTTCAAGATGTCTGCAATCGCCTGAAGATGGCATAAACTCTACTAATGATGAGCTTGAGACAACCAACATCGGGCACGTAAGAAGACTCGAGACCAACCTAATCGTTGTTATCACGCGCAGAACGAAGGTTTGGTAAGTTTGTCAAAGAATATCGGACATACGGCTCGGACGTACGAATAAATGTCGGGTCTGACGAAAAACTGTCACTCATCGTCACGCATATCACTCCCTGCCTAAGGCCGTCAAACAACCACCAAGACAAGCCTCGCATGAGGTCGAGGATCAAATCAAGGTCGAGATTCGTAAATTGCCGATAACATGGTTTATCGCTCATTCAACATCCGACATGGTCGGCTTAACGCTAAACAAGTAAGAAGAAAAATGATCAAATCGACAATGTAGATATTAGAAACCTCAATAAATGTTTCTAAGGATGACTTTCCTCGCCCAACATTGATATGCTCACCGATGCAACTAGCTGGGCCACTGTGATGTTCTCATTCATGTATGGTTACAGCGGATACAACCAAATCAAGCTGTTCCTGAGCATGATGCTGCCAAGACCGCGTTCACCCTATCGTGAATTTTCAACTATACCGTGATGCCCTGGATCAAGAACTGTGCCACCTACCAACGAGCCATGATAGCAATATTTCATGATATGATGCACAAGCAAGTAGAAGACTATGTCGCACGACGTTGTGGTGAAATCTAAAGCTCGAGCATCGCATCTAGATGTTCCAGGCAAGTTTTCAAAGATGCAGTAGAATAAGTTAAAGATGAATCCTCTAAAACGCGCTGAGTTTCTTCGGGATGTTTTTAGATTCATGGTCATCGTCGAATGGATCAAAGTCGATCCGACAAAGCAAAATCCACCACCATGCCTCCTTCCACAAGACCGTGAAGGAACTACGTAGTTTCATGGGTAAGGTGAATTATATCGACGCTTTCATACCAGATTGGCTCAACTTATCATTGCTCACTCCCTCTCACAAGAAGGGGGTAAGTTTTACCGACACATGTTCAATAGAGGCATTCTGGGAAGATACAACATATAGTTTTATCACTCCGCAGTCATGAGGTCTCTACTACAAGGATTTACCATTGATACTATACATGCCTTCCAGGACGTTAATATTTGAGTAATCGCTTAGCTAAGAAGAAGAAGGCGTTTAACATCCAATCTACTATTACAAATTTAACCATGAAGGATGCTCAACTCGTGATATCCGAAAGCCGAAAGAGCATGCCCGGCATTAGATCATGCAATGCAAGAGGTTCGTACATTATTTACCGTCCAACAGTCATACTGGTACCCCAAAGCTGATCCCATAAAGTTTTACTTCCAAACCCGCCTGATAGGAAGACCCGCAAAATGGATGCTTCGATGTCAGGAGTTCGACATAGTATGTGTTTCTCCCAAAGCAATCAAAGGTCAAGGCACGTATTTATTGGTCGTTCCAGGGGAAGATTCCATGACACTCACATGATGATGTACTGTGAATTTCCTAAATTTCCCATTGCTACAGGAAGAAACGTGGCTGATATACTTTGATGGATCTCGCCACTCCTAGCAATGATACTCGAGGAGCGGGCATAGTCTTGGTATTTGCATCTCGGTGAAGTATTCTCACATTCATGCAGGAGTGAGGTACCACTGTATAAATAACTCAGCATAATATGAAGCCTTCTGCTAGGATTATCCTTAGCTAAACAGCAGGAGTGAGGTACTTGAGATCGTAGGAGATTCAAAACTATTAGTCAATCAAATAAATGGGACATACTCTCTCAAGGAGATAACGCTTGCTCCATCTCAGTAGTCGAGGTGCAACGACTCCTAACTCATTTCGCCGACGTAACTATCACTCATACCGGTAGAACCAATAATGTACATGCTGATTGCTTAGCAAACCCACGCCCAAGCCGCAATTCAAGGGTCGAGAAATCTATCATAGTTCAAAAACGAAGCTGTATCATCCACATGGCTTAGTCAAACCGAAGATGCTCAAGCAAATGACCGGAGGGACACCTATTATTCACGAGTCGGGAAGTTCAGTTACGTAAGGAGCAAGCCACTCCCAAAGAACTAAAGAACATCTTCTTGCACCACGGAGCCTTGTACCATCGTAACCTGTGATGCATTCTATCACTACTCGGCGAATAAGAAGCTAAGGAAAACTCGAAAGTGTGCACTGTATGTGCGGACAGATGCCGGTGATAACACTTTATAGAAGACTCAAAGACTGATACCATCGCCTCCATGGAAGCACACTGAGGACCTTGCAGAGCTTGTCCCTAATTGTCGACGCCCTCATCATTTGGATATCCTGACACTTCATCACCGGGGACTCGGAGGCAACCTTACATCGAATTTTCGAGACAACAAGTCGCCACCGTAAAAGAAAGATGCACCTGCTCACACCGTAGAGCTAAGAGATTTGTCTTTCTTGACGGATCTATACCGTAAAGTTGAGGAGACTTGTTGAGATGCCCGGCCGAAGATGAAATCCTTTATAGGCCTTTGAAAGAAACTCACAAGGAGAACACCAAGGGAAAAATAAATTGTTTCTCCAAATCCAATAGAAATATTAATCGTCGACTATGAAAGACGATGCAGCCTCGCATACGTTGTAAGTGCCATCAATGCCAGTTCATGGTAATATTATTTATACCTTGTCTTCCATTACACTCTCAGAATAGTCCATGGCCTTTTCTATACTGGGGGACTTGATATCATCAAAAGATCAACCAAGATTCTTCAAAGCAACACGATTACATCATCACGCCACGAGTATTTCACTAAATGGGTCGGCAATCCCGCTCGATGTACTACAGGGGCAACTATTGCAAGTCTTTTCATCAAAGAACACATTATCTCAGATTCAAGGCCCAAACATATCATCACGATAACTAGACTCCTTCTCGCCAACAAAGATGTCAAAAATTGCTCAAGGAGTACGGGATCAAATGATTTTCTCCACGCCATACTATCCCCAAGGAAACTAAGCCAGAGCACCAAAAAACTTTTGATTCGGATCATCGCCGAACAACTCATGACAATCCACTGGCCATGGCATGAGCAATTACCCATGGCTTTAGGTTTACGTAACCGCGCCAAGAAGCTCGGGATGAACATCACCGTATTCGCTCGTTTATG